>JANTPM010000006.1:28942157-28964717 GCA_025434745.1 Erythroxylum divaricatum
TTCAACTTCACTTTCACCCTAATTCTTCCCATTTCATAGTCTCTCATCTACCAAAAACACCAAAACAAAACATGAATATATCCACACTTTTCATTTACTACTTCTAATCTTCAAAGAAAAATTCGAGGTCTAACAATAATACTTACTAACATTATCCCAATAACAACAGTGGACATTTATTTGACTAATTCAAACCAAAAAAATAAGAAGACAATAACGATAAACATATCAGACTTTGAATCATGCTTCAACACCCTCCCTTGATTCAGAGTCTCTAACTCCAAGTAAATCTCTAAAATAGCATAATTTCTCTTTTGATAAAGGCTTTGTCAAAATATTAGTTAGTTGCCCATGTGTGCTGCAATACTTCAAAGTTATTCACTCCTTTGCAACCAAATATAGAATAAAATGGAAACAAATATTAATATGCTTCATGCTACTATGAAATGATGGATTTTTTGTCATAGAGATAGTTGCCTTGTTATCACAAAATATTTCTATAGCTCCTTTTTGTTCTTGTTACAATTTAGCTAACATTCTTCTCAACCAAATGGTCTGACAAGCTGCTGAAGTGGCTAAGACATACTTTGCCTCTAAGGATAATAAAGCTATTGTGACATGTTTTTCTTAGCTCCAAGTGATTGCTTCTGATCCAAGAGTAAAAACATTTGCTAAAATGTTTCGTCTATCATCCAACAAACTTGTTCAATCGCTATCTGTGAACCCACATAATTTGAAATTGAAAGATTTTGAATACCATATGCCATAATTCATAGTT
The DNA here is from genome assembly GCA_025434745.1 of Erythroxylum divaricatum. Classification (NCBI taxonomy): domain Eukaryota; kingdom Viridiplantae; phylum Streptophyta; class Magnoliopsida; order Malpighiales; family Erythroxylaceae; genus Erythroxylum; species Erythroxylum divaricatum. Next base: position 28,942,936 of record JANTPM010000006.1, read on the forward strand.
CCAACAACATACCGCAACATCAACTTTGCTACTCCAAAATGAACCGTTGATGGATGTTGCATACACCTAGAAATCACACCAACTAAAAATGTTATATTGAGTCGAATATGGGTTAAATAAATTAAGCCTCCAACTAAGTTTCTAAATTTTTTATCATCTATCATCTCGACTCCATCTTTTTGCTGCAATTTTTCATTCACATTCATTGATGTTACTGCTGACTTGCAATTTAACATGCCAAAATTTTCAAGGAGATCCTTGGCATATTTTCTTTGGTAACAAAAATCCCATATGTTTATTTGTTGGATTTCAAGGTCAAGAAAGTAGTGCAGAAAGCCCATATCTGACATTTTAAACTTATTCTTCATATGAAACTTAAATTCAACCACAAGAGAATTAGAAGAACTTGTATTAATGATATCATGAACATAGAGACAAATAATGAAGAAATCATTTATGCCTTCTTTCTTCACAAATATGGTGGGTCCATTCTCACTTATCATGAAGCCATTTTGTTGAAAATACCTACCAATTTTATTGTACCATGCACGGAGAACCTGATTTAATCCATATAATGCCTTCTTCAACCTATAAACTTTTGCTTCTTTTCCCTTTACCAAAAAACCATTCAAAAAAGCTTATTTAACATCAAATTGATACACCGACCACTGTACATGTGTAGCCAATGCTAGAACAAGCCTCACTATTTCAAAACGAGATATAGGAGAGAACGTTTCTTCAAAATCAACACCATTTTGCTATGCATAGCCCTTTGCCACAAGCCGTGCTTTGTACTTTTGTATGCTTCCATCAGCATCAAACTTTGTCTTGAATACCTACTTCAAACCAATTGCATTTTTGCCTTTGGGTAAGTTCACTAATTCCTATGTTCTATTCTTTTCAATTGCTATCAATTCTTCCCCCATTGCTCTTTTCCATTCTTCCTTTCCAACTACTTCTTAATAGGTTATAGGATCTGAAACAGTAAGAGCAAATTGACATGATGCACATATGTTAGCCAGTGATAAAAAATTTCTAGGAGGTGTATCTTATGAAGATGTCGAAACAAAATTTGGTGATGAAATTGGTTACACGAGAGCTGGTAAGCTTGTTCGAATTTCATATGAAGAGGCTTTATCAATCATAGGAACCTGGATCTGTATCTTTTCTTCAGTTCCACACCAGTTTGAGTTAGCATGTTCATTAAATACTACATCCCTACTTATTAAAAACTTGCCACTAAGAGGATTATGTAATCTATATGCTTTAGAATGAGTACAATAGCCAACAAAAATACATTTTTATGATTTTTCATCAAGTTTTTGATGACCTTGAGAATTTGTAAAAGCATAACCAATACACTCAAAGACTCTTAAGTGACTTACAAATGGTTTCTTGCCATATCAAGCTTCAAATGGAGTTTGATTCAAGACAACTTTTGTTGGAGAGAGATTCAATAGATAAACTGATGTTACTATAGCTTCAACCTAAAAATGATTTGGCAGCCCCTTCACTTTCAACATACTTGTTGTTATCTCCTCAACATACTTGTTGTTATCTCCACAACAGTTCAATTATTTTGCTCAGTGACACCGTTTTGTTTTGGTGTGTAAGGAGCTGTCAATTCCTTGTGAATTTCATTTTCTACACAAAAAATATTAAATTCTTTAGACAAGAATTCTCCGCTTCTATCTGTGTGAAGAGCTTTAATAAAAAATCCTCTTTCCTTCTCCTCCTTAGGTTTAAAGTGCCTGAACTTCTCGAAGGTTTCTAACTTGTTCTTCAAAAAAATAAGCCCAGCTTATGCTATTATAATCAACAATAACAAGTAAGAAATAATAATTTCCATCAAGAGACTGAGTTTGCATAGATCCACATAAATCAACATGAATTAATTGAAGACACTTTAAAGCTCTCCAAGCCTTTCCAACAGGAAATGACTTTCTAGTTTTTTTTTTCATAAACACACCCTTCACTTAAATCAATAGAGCCTATTTTTGGCAGTCAATCAACCATACCTTGATCATTTAATAGTTTCATGCCTTTGATGTTTAGATGCCCATAGCACAATTGTCATATCTTTGTGTTGACTTTCTCACCAACAGTAAGAAAAAAGTTCCCCACATTTGAAACATCCAAGGAAAACATTTTATTATGAGTCATCTTGATATTAACCATCTTCTGGCCTGACTTCTTATCTTTAATAACACAAACATCATCATCAAACAATATAGAATATCCACCAGCCATTAGTTGTCGAACACTTAACAAAGTATATACCAAAATTGGTACAAATTGAACGTTATTCAAGAACTTAATTTTACCATGGCTAGTGTTACAAAGGTTTTCCTTCAAGCATGAACTTGTCCCACAAAATGCACTAACCCCTTTGCAGAACAATCTCACTTAGCTCCGTTACAGCAAGATTCAGCCTTGTCTCATGATCGTCGACCAACCTACTCGTTCTCGAATGCCTCACAACCTTCATAGTGTTTCTCTCTCACACCCTTGTAAGAAAACTATAACATAACTAAATAAATATGGCAACAAAAGAACAAGAGAAAGAGATATAGCTAAAAAGCCAACCTTTATTACTTCCCTAAAAGTATACAATGGAATACTCTCTTAATCTCTAAATGTCTCCCACACTCATCTTCCTTTTGTTGAGAAGATCAAGGCTCAAATGAGCTATTTATAGACCCCTTTAGATGATCAAGTTAGAATCCTAATAGAACTCTACTAGCTAAGATCACAATCTTATCCTTATTAGATTACATCATACTAACCAATAGATGACATTCTCATCCAATTAGGACTCTATCTAATAGGATTAAGCTACATCACAATAACAAGATAAAAGATTACACTATCTATAAATGATTATCCATATCCATGAAGATCTCATCTATCTTCAGATGATCCTTTCACATGATCTTTATCTCTTAGAGTTGATGTTCATCCATTGTGATCGTGTTCGCCATATCTTCCAAGATCTCCTCATCTCTATCCATTAATGATGACTCATCCAAGTTAATAGCACACTAGTCTGTCCAATGCTTACCTATGCCAACTCCATTAGCTATGATCCATTCACTTAAACACACACTAAGTGCTTAGTCCATCAAGAACCTAGCCTTAGCCAAGTCAGCTCATACAAGATATCAAACTCTACCAAAACTAGTACCATGTCTACTTGCTAAGTCACCTTAGAACAGTGATCTAGCTAATCTTCCACCTGATGTCCGTCTCAAGCCTTCTTTTGATCTCACATCCGAATCTTGCATCTCGTCAAATATTTCCACCAATGTGCACCAATACATGTCAATGCTTGACATTGTCCATTTTCATCCTTTCCTCTTTGCAAATCCTTGCCTTCTTCCCTTGTTCTGCATGTCAAACACTGGTCAAGACTCGTCAATGTCCACATGATTCTACTATCACGACTTAGGGTTCTAATAGTTAATCTCAAGTCCTACTATACCTGTCCCTTCAACTTGAAGTTCTTTGCCATCACCAAGCTACACCATCATCATTTGCTTCTCATCAATCTCTTGAAAAATAGATTTGCTACCTGTCATGTGAATATAATAACCGCTGTCCACAAACCACAAATTGCTTGATTTCTAGTTAGTAGTAGATAGGGCAATAAAAAGCTTACTTTCTTCTTCATTTTCTATTGTAAGATTTGCTTATTGTTCTCTATACCAACAATCAGCCTTTATATGACCATATCCCTTGCAATTGTAACATTGAACGTCGTTCTTTGTGTTTCTCTATTCACCAACATGCCTTTATCCATCATATATGCCTCTGTCTTTATTGTGACCACAACTATGATTATGAAAGCCCCCTCTTTCACGACCTCTACTTGATGAACGGTCTCGATCTCCTTATTTGCTTGCTTAACGTTCACCTTCTCCATTTTTGGTGGCTACCTCCTTCACTTGAAGTGCTTTCTCGTCATTCCTTTTAAGTTACCTATCAATTCGTGACTCATGAGTTTGAAGCAACCCCATCAGCTCATCAAATGCCAGAGCTAATAAATCCTTAGATTCCTCTATGGTTAGTACCATATGATCAAATTTTCGAGTCAAGCTTCTGAGCACCTTTTCAACAATGGTTTGGTTAGTGTTGTTCTCACCATATGTTCACATTTGGCCAACTATTGTCATTGGTCTTGACAAAAAATCAGCAATTGCTTCTTCATTTTTCATCATCAAGGTTTCAAAGTCATGTCGAAGTGATGCAATTTCATAACAATGACCATTGAATCTCCTTAAATTTCCTTTTGAAAAATTGACTGTGCTTGCTTCTAAGTGACTGCCGCTGCGATTCTAGCAAAAACACTATCATGGATAGCTTGTTGAATGATTACCAAGGCCTTGGAATCTTTCTTCTTGTTTTCCTTCAACCTATTCTCATCTTCATAATCAACATAGCCATATGTCACAAGGTCCCAAAGATCTTGAGACTTAAGCAGAGTTTTTATACGAATACTCCAAAATTCATAACCTTCTCCTCTAAAAATGGGAATGAGCGGTACCTCTATACTCAATACGTTGTTGTTGTTGGCCATTAAATTTCCTCTCGAGTGTTTACTCTCCACTCACTTTCTCAAGACTGCTCTGATACTACAAATGTTGAGTATAGTACCATAAAAAGAAAAACAATAAAGAAGAATAGAGAACTTGACAAATGAGACGAATCTTTATCTAATAAATTACTGCACTAAACAAAAGCAAATCTACCAACATATATAGGCTTACAACTACCAACAAACTAAGATAATTTTAAGCAACTAATAAAATCCATAATGCCCGCCAACATTATCCCAATAACAGCAGCGGACATTTATTTGGCTAATTCAAACAAAAAAATGGGAAGACGTTAACAATAAACATAAAAATTTTTTGAATCATTCTTGAACATGAAGATAAAGGCGAGTCAAGTCAGTGATTGGGATAAGGCTTTCACGGCGAATCATAGCTTCGCCACCTTCTACCTCACCGTCACTTTCTTTGTCAATTTCTCCGTCAACATTTACAAAGGCCTCTCCTGGCACAATAATCAGAGAAAATGGAGTTTCCAACACGGTACAATTAATTAACATCAAATGCTATAGTATTCACAGCATATATTGAAAAGTTAAAACTTTCATTGATAAGAAGAAAACCAATAGTATGGTACAAAATTTACACAGGAATTACATAAACCTATGCAAAGGCTGTACACTTGACAGGTACCTCAACTCTGTCATTGCGCTTACGCTGAAAACGAGTGTTTTTCTCATTCTAATACCAGACAAATAAAATCCCACGCTGGAAAACTAAACCTTACCCTTTTTAAAATTCTTTCTAATAATACGTTATTTGGGTGACACGTAGAAATTTAGTCGCCACATTCCTCACAACGTTGGATGCGAACAAAATTACATAGACAACTCTCGCTCTCTCTCTCCGCTTTACAGCTGCGACTCTTTGGTCCACAGTAACCTTTCACTCTCTGCCCTTTCTATTCGTCGGTATAGAATCATTTGCATTACTTTAGCATACGTGACACTTGAAATTAAATGACGGAGGGTTGGGAACTTGAAACGGCCTAAGCTAACCAATAAATGATGTTCATCAATCTCAGCTATTATCTTTCTTTTATAGAAGTTGTTCCAGACATCAGAAAAACACCTTGACAGGTGTTGGTCGTCAGATAAAACATTACAACCAAATTTGCAAAGCAACTAAAACATCTCAGTATGAATTGATTAGAAGTTGCATCAAAAGCAAAAGCTAAATTAAAAGCAAAGGTAATAATTACAACCACCATCATCCACCCAACAAGAACAAATGGAATATATATGGACCCCCACAAGCTTTTGAAAGAAAAAAGGAAAAACAATATAATAAACCTAGTGCAAGATGGATTGAAGGGATAAAAAGATGACATCACAATTTGCTCCTAATGACAGAAGGGGTGAGAATTAAGGGCATAAAACAAAGTCTTCTACAATTGTTGGGGTGCGTGACCAGCTCACCGAGAAGAGTTATCGTCAGCAATGTCGAGTGGATCAGGCTGTGGTTCTTCATCTTCCCGGAGGCTTGAACAACATAGCTCCTCAATTCTCCTCGTTACTTCAGACATGGTAGGACGAAGATCAGGGTATTGCGTTGCACAATCTATTCCCAGTTGCAAGAGCTGAACCATATCTTCCTCAACATTCTGGTAACGAAGCAGCTCAAGATCAAACACTTCTGAGGTCCATTCCTCTCTAACTATCGACTGGACCCATCTGGGAAGGTCAACACCCTCTTCATTCAAAAGGGCGTGGGTGGGAGCCTTCCCAGTCAGTAGCTCCAGCAGCAATACCCCGAAACTATAGACATCAGCCTTTTGAGAAACTTTACGAGGGTCAGTTACCTCTGGTGCTCGATAACCAGTAGCTCTGTTGGAAGATGAGGAAGGACCAACCAGCTGCGCAAGCCCAAAATCAGAGACTCGAGCATCATAAGATTGAGTCAATAGGACATTGGAGGATTTGATGTTTCCATGTGAAATATTGGGGCCTTGAGAATGTAAGTATTGAATGCCTCGTGCAGCTCCAAGAGCAATGGCAGATCTAATCTCCCAGTTCAAGGGCGTCCTACCAGCTCCCTTGTTGCCTATGATATATATGATTCAAGCGGAGGTATAGTGAGATGGGTTACTTTTAAACAAAGTCACGATCTTTCATCATTTACAGATCTTTTTACATTAAAAAACAAAAATTAAGAAATTGTTAGCAAGTTCAATGCTTCTACCATCACTCTACTGGCAGATTGTCAGGAAAAGACATCATCAAATGACGATTTGGATAAGAAACCCTGTATGACAAGCTAAAAGAGAAAACGCATACAACTAATTGACTCTTACCGAATCACTTGATAGTAAAATTTAATTATGAAGTAACTGCAGTTAACAATTCCCACGGCTACTAAAGCAGATGAGTGTGTAGAGTGATCATCACCATCAACCAAAAGACATACATGATCTCGAAACCCCGGCATATAAAATTGTATAATTATCTAAAAGAATGACAAATCAGCAAACCAAAATGGAAATCATAACAGCAGAAATTATGTGAATGAAAGGCCAAAAGTGAGAAGTACTCACCATGCAGAAGTGCAGATAGGCTTCCCATAGGCATGTAATCATAGACAAGAAGCTTCTCATCGGGACTATAATAGTAAGCCCTCAAAGGCACCAAATTTTCTTGATCCATGGCTCCCACCATCTCTATCTTCTCCTTGAATTCTCTCCCTGAAATGGTCACATCCTTCAACCTCTTCACAGCCACCACAGTCCCTACCTCCAACACTGCCTTGTAGGCAGTTCCAAAGGTTCCTTTCCCCAAAACCTCAGCAGATGCTCTCAACAAGTCCTCCAAATCAAAAACCTTCGATGCTTTGTCAAAAAACACAAGCTTTTTGGCCCCAGCAACGTTCACTTCACTTCCTTTACCATTACCAACCATTGCAGCCGCAGCAGCAGCGGCAACTGAGTAGCCATTGCCGGCCCCTAGACCACTGCCCACTTCTGCAATTGGCTTCTCTCCTTGAATCTCCAGTTCATGTTGCTTAATAGACGCAATGTCAATGGATCTTGACTTTTGACTACTCTTCTTTCGGCATAAGAACAAGAAAACCAAAACAACCAAGAAAAAACCCAGTACAGATCCAATTACTATACCCGCAACTGCCCCACCAGACAACCTATTTTTATTTCCCTGGTCAACAATCCCACCAGTAGGTGTACTAGGCACCACCACACTACCATTACCACTAGTATCAGCGCATATATCAAGAGGTTGCCCACATAGAGAATTACCCAGAAAAGAAGTTGATTCGAAGCTCTGTAATCTCTCAGGTATAGAGCCATTCAACGAATTATTAGAAACATTGATCTGCTCAAGCTTCTCCAACTTCAAATCCGGAATAGACCCGGATAACCGATTGTTCTCAAGAAACAATGTCTTCAAGCTCGTAAAGTTATTAAAGCTCGGAGATATCCCACCGGTGAAGTTGTTTTCACCAAGGTTAAGGCGCACAAGATCCCGGAGACTAAACAGAAACTCCGGAATCTCACCTGAGAACATATTGTCTTGTAAGTAAAGGTTGTGGAGACTGGTGCAGGCAACGAGATCTGAAGGTAGCTGGCCAGTAAGAGCATTGAATCTGAGGCTTAAAGTTCGGAGCTTTGTGAGGTTGGAGAACACACCGGTCGGAAGCTGACCAGTGAGTGACACTCCGGGGAGGCGGAGCACGGCGACGCGGTTCTGGTCGCACCTAACACCGGCCCAAGAGCATGGAGTAGACTGAGTCACATTCCAGAGACGAGTTCGGCCACCGACGGAAGAGCGGAGAGAAAGGAGAGCTTGGCGGTCGGAGGCAAGATCTGATGAAGAACGATGAACACAAAAGAGAAGAAGAAAAGAGAAAAAGATAAGAATTTTGAGGTTCTTCATAGTTGGTGTCTATGTTTCCTTCTGGATGCAGAAGATAGAAACTTTGAAGAAAAAGGTGAAAGCTTTGAGGGAAATTAAGGTGGCAATGTAGGTGGATGTGTAAGAGAGATGGAGGGATAAGGAAGATTCATTGGTGTTTGTCTTAGCGCAGAGACAGTAAACAGAGGTTAAAAAGGGTGGGAAAGAGACAGTGGTAGTAAACCGAAAGGGTTGGTTCAGGTGTTTTCTTTCTTTTTGTTCAAGTGCGCAAAGCAACAATTATAACTTACAAGACCAAACCCTAGCGAAGCTTAACACAAACACCTTGAGAATTGAGATGATACGAAAAATGTTTAGTCAACTCTGTTTATCTTTTCTTGTTTATGTCCACCAATTAAATCGGATTATATTATATGCGTGAGAGACAAGAGGGGGCTATTCCATTGGAAGTTTGTCCTCCTTTTTTTTTAAATTTTTTCTACGTGGAAATGCGGCTTCAGGCTTTGTTTGCTTGTGTTCTGCTGCTGCACTTTTCCTTTTCCCCCTTTTTTCAGTTTTATTTTTCTTGTTTCATTTATAATCGTGAAATTGAAAGCATACAAGATATTTTCAGAAAGACAAAACTGCTGTATTTTAACCGAGTACTCCTAACATTTCTCCATCAAATAGGAGAGCTTTCCCTTTTTTAACATAAATAAAAAAAGATGATTTCCTTCCTTAATAATTGGAACCTAGTCGTTTGTAAATTTCTTTGTCAGGACAGATTGTCCTAAACTATCTTTCTACAGAGATTTTGCATTGATCAGATTTACATAAATTACCCATTTTTTTAATTTACTCTTCGTAATCTTAAGATTTTTTAGTTATTTTAATGTAAATTGTTTCTTGTACATCAAGTAGAATAACAGTTCACATTTGGCTGCAACTCTAATTTTGTGAAGATAGATTCAAATAAAAAAAATAAAAACATTTTAATACTAATAAAAAATCAATATAAAACTCTTTAAAATTATTTTCTCTAACATTGATTTGACCTGAGTGTCATAACTCATAGCCTCTTCTAACCTTTTTCTACTTCGCAAGACCTATGAGTTATTACAATAAGACTTATTATCATGTAGCATATATGTGAAAAAAGTTTTCTACTAACAGCTTTACGCACATTGATTTAAGTCATTCTAATACAACTAAAAAGTAACAATCTAGTAAAAATTCTACCAAGCACAGGATTTGGAAAAGAAATTATGATCAATGCAAACACTTATGGTTTGATAACCATATGGGCAAACATTCAAAAAAGCTTATAGACATTGTCAAAACTTATGTCACCGAAGTTCACCACTACCGTATTGAGATAAGACTAACATTCCAATTGTTAATGTTGTCATGTTATGTGCCAAACATGTGAATGCTCTGTGTGTACCAGTGTGGTTGGTGAACTATGTGTAAAAAGAAGTATCCATAATAAAAAACCGATGTGGTTTGTGGCTATTTCAAATGGTCATTTTACCTATCAATCCAAATAAAGAATCAGATGCAATCAAAGAATTTTTTTTAAATAGTATTTTATTAAAAAACCAAATGTATTTAGTCCAGCTTATTGGAATTATATTTTACGTAAATCAACGCGTAAACTCACGAATTATTATGTGCACAGCACTTTGGGTTTTTTCCAATATGATAATTATGAATAATATTATAAGTCTTTCATCCATCAAATTCAAACCGACAACTTTCTCATTTGTGGATATGATTTTATATAATCATAAAGATATGACGTTAATAGTGGCCGCTCTCAACCACCGACGACGGAACCATTCTATTAATGGTAACGGGTAAGCTTCCAGTTGTTGTTGGGTCCTTTTCCTCCCTCTCATCTCATGTGCTGCTCTTGATCTTATCTCTTATTATTGCTATTAAGATAACTAATTCTAAATCCCTTTTTTTAATTTTTTAAATTTAGTATCTATATTTTTAATTAGATGTCTTAATTATTAAATTATCAATAATTAAACTGAATTATTAAGATTTAAAAATTAATTACTTAATTAAAGATTTTGAAATATTAAATTTTAAAATTTTAAACACTTTTAAATATGTTATTTTTATTATTATTACTTTATTGTTTTGTTATCTTTATCGGATTCTATCTATAGGATATTTGTTCATTCTACAACCTAAATCCGTATGGGACAAGATGGCGGAGAATTTTTGACTGCGAATTGGCAACCACCTTCTACTTTCTTATTTTTATTTTTATTATTATCTATTATTCAACTAAAAATTTCCAACAAAAACGAAAACACACAATTAAAAATAAAATAATAAATAAAACATTTGATAATACAGCTCGACACGCTTTATATACGTATGCGAGATCTTTACTCAACTTAATTACTTCCACATATGATATAACAATAATTTTATTTAAGATATTACAACTTCACTTATCCATTAACACTATTTCTCTTTTTTTTTACATCCAATAGTACTATCTCCTTGTCCTAATTTTAAGATAGGATTTTTTCAATAATATTTGATAATAAAAAATAAAAATAAAAAACTCCAGTAATTAAAATAATCAACAAATATAAACAAAGATATTTAAGAGTGAAAACAATTTTCCTAATAATGTAGCTTCGTCAATAACAAATTGAAAAGTTGTTCGTCAATAAATTTGTTGCATTCAGCGGTTAAATTTTTGAGGCACCACTTTCACAATGGACAGCCACATTATCAACATCAATTCAATTCACTAAAAACCACGCAATAGATGAATAACAATAGTTTGAAAAGAATACATAAATCAGGCAATGAATCATTTGCAAAACTTCCAAGAAACACCCTCAATTTATCTTTGAATAATAGAAGAATACCCAGCTAAGAAATAACCACAATATCAGCCAGAATACAGTATGTGTGTGGAGATTACCAGCCAAGTATCGAATGAAACAAGAGAAACATTTCAGCAGCAAAAATACCAACTCAACAACACACACATAAGAAACACAGCTTACGCCCCTTCAGTGCCACCAATACAACTCTTATCACACAATCACCAATGAAAAAATAGCTACTTCGACTTCCAATAAATAATGACAACTTAAGTAAAACGCAGCTGCTGAAAAAAACCCACTAAACTACAAAGAACCAAGAGAAAAACGCAGCTCCAAAAAAAATGCTCAAGTCACTTGATTCCACCAGCAAGATGTGCAACCTATAGATTTCTATCTTTTTAGCATTGGCTGCTAAAAATCCTCGAAAATTATCTCAGGAATCTCAGCTGCCAAATTTCCTGAAAAGGACACCATTCAGCTCATATCACACATGAATCTCAACTACAATCCAACTACATAATCAACTCAAATATTCAAAAGATAAGCATTATCTCATATTAGGGTATACATTTTAAAATCCACTTATCAAACTTATGTTGAAAGTCTAATTATTAAACAATGTCAAAATTAATAATATACCATTTACTTACTGTTTTACACTATTAGTTGCCCAGCTAGTGCATTGAAATTGTCCGTACTATGTTATTATGTAATCTGGTGATCAAGGACAAAATCAATTCAACATTGTCCATTAAAATGTTTGAAGTAAGGGGAGATTTGGACCTAAGACTTATACGCAAAACAGATGTTCTAATTTCAGAAGGAAACTTCTTGGGTCTACAGAGTCTGTATCCGTTCAATTCATTCTTAAGACACAAATTCCTCTCTGTTCTAACTAACCTATATCAAACCAGCTTTCCCACAAGGGGAGTTTCTTTTTATGCTGTCTTTCTTTGGGGCAACGTCCATTTTCTTGTGTTTAATTTCTATATATATTAAGGTGTATATATAGAAAGTCCGTACAAAAATAGCATCCAACATCATGTTTACTTGATTTATCTTAAGGAATCCTACAAAGAAAGTAAGTTGCGTGTGCAGCATTCTATTCTATGTATGTGCCTAACTAGGAGGGTAGGATTGTAGATAGAAAAATGAGGGTTAGGTGAAACTACAATGTAAACACAGATATTTGTTACTTGTAAGCAATTGAAGTTTAAGTTCGCCAACCCTGCCAGATTGAATGAAACGCAAAATCTTTAGCTGTTTGTTTGGTTGCCTTGTAAACAAGTTGGAGTTTAGTTATTTGATTAGATTTACCTAAATGTTGCGCAAACGAATAAAACAATGACAACAACATCGTAGCCACTTGTTAGGGAAGTGTCGCAGCTTCTCAAACAAGTCTTAGTGCTTCTTAGTTATTTGCTAAAACGATGTCATCAAATTACCTTAGGTATTGCGTTGATAGTTCACGTCGATCGGGTACAAACTTTTGATTAGATGGTGCGCCTATTTATGTCCTTTTTGCGATTGATTGAGTTGCTGATATTGTCATATTATCTAGACATGAAAATATTAAAAGGTTTATAAGTTGTAAAGGTCAATTATCCAAATGATTAGTTCTAGTTATTTGAATAATGATTGACCCAAGCTCAATTCTTATTAACGGACTCTACACTCTGTTAATATTAAAAATTCAATATAATATCAGAGCAGGTTTGGTCCGAATTATTATTTTCCCAATTATCCGTCTAAATGTCCAGTCCTAACGGCTCAGTCCGGTTACCACTGCAACGATCTATTCTTGTCCACTAGTAGTCAGAAGTACCAAGCGTGAAATAAAGCGTGATAGGCGATGAAAAACATCAACCCTTGTGAGCTTTTTAATTCAGCGACGTAGAATGGGTAAATTGCACTAAACAATCATGTAGGCAATAACTGGTTATAGATATACATGTAAAGTAAAAAGTTGACTCACTCGGCGTACCGTTTTCTTATCTTTCCCCGTCTTAATCGAGCCAAACCTCTAGAGAGGAGATTTTTTTTGAAAAATTACAAAGGAAAAAGTCAGATGGGCTTCATTGTAAGATGTGAAAACCTTTGTTTAGCATCATCTATCAAACGAGGGAAACCATTATAAGAAATGCTATGGCTCTAAAAAATGTGATAGTCACATGACCCTACAGAACTTGGGAGGTGATACTGATACGTGACAAGTTAATTGGCTTCAGTCCGATTAAGATAAAGAAACGTTAAGCCATTGAACAAAATAATGTAACTTTGTATATTGCAACAAATAATTTTGATTTATATTGTATTAATATATTATCTGAATTGTTCCTTATTTTGTTGAGATTGAATATTAATATAACATAAAAAACTATCCCATATTATATTTTTCTTTATAAAAGAAGAAGTCAATTTTATAAGTTAAAGTATGAGGATATTTAAACAAACATGTGAGCCTTTATTAAAAAACAAATTCACTGAATTAACTCCACATGAGAAATCTATTTGAAATATTACTTATTTATCAATGAAAATTCTCATTATAATGACTATATAATTAATCATTTTACTTGAGATCTCTAAAGTTATCTTATACAGAGATTGTTATATTTTGATGCTTTTTAACACCTATTCTAATCAAGGGTAGCTCAATCGATATTCATTAGATATAGAATGAATAATATAGAGGTAGTTAAGTGATCAATAGATAATTCATCACTTTAAAATAATTAGGAAGAGTATTCAATTTTTCTCGATTAGTATTGATTTAGAAAATTTTGGCCAAAGTAAATTAATACTTTGCAAAATAGTTTACAAATATCTTTAATTGATTCAACTACCAAAGGTGGAGAACTAACATGATTGGACTCAAATAGAATAGATATTAATTTCATACTTTATGTGTAATCAAAATATTATATGATGAAATGATTGAAATATAGGAAAAATTCATATATAAAAAGTTTAGCAAAAACCACTTTGATATTCATAAATATTTGAGTGATTATGATATGTTACTAGATATCAATCTTCATCTATGAATATAAATTATTTAATTAAAAAATTAAAGATAAATTAAAGGAGTTTAATTTATCTAACTCTAAATATGTTTTAGGGTTATATTTATATCCATTGCCAAAATATTTAAAAATCAAATAGGTCACACTAGAGAATGAATTGAAAAAAGAAAACATATTTTAATCAAATTGGACTTGATTGTAAAGTTTGAGAACTTTATGATTACATATGAGATATTTACTAAATAAGAATCAATATGAAATATTGGGTATTATTGAATATAACTGATATTTAATTAGAATTAATTGTAATTTTGATTAAAATTTAATTTCAATTAAATTAATAAAATGTCCAAAACCATTATAAATAATCTTAAGCTTTAATGAATCTAATACTTATTGCCTAACTATCTCTACAATAGTTGTAAAATTTTCTCAACATTTCCTATGGATGTCATTAGAGGCTAAACACTCGTGCAATAACGATGGTTGAGATGAGTCAATTTCAAAAAAATTTGAAGGAAATGATAAAAAAAGATCAGATTTCGGAAATAGGTTATAAAATTTAAATAATCTTGACTTTCAGGAAATCAAATACAAAAAAATTTGTAATTATTTGGTTATGCAAGATTTGATCCTACCCCAATTTTCTAAGAGTACTATAAATGTCAACTTTAATTTTATAATTTGATTAAAATTATTTGATTGTTATTTATTTGAGAAAATTAAGGCTTAAAAACATTGTTTAATTTTAAACTTTTGAAAATTAAAATTGATTTAGGTTTTCTGGAAAAAAACATGCCTCCCTCACATGCTCTATTCTTGATTATAAAAATTGAAACAAATGCATAATTACTCTTCGTATAAATTTTCTGTGCGTAGAAACCTGGATATTTGCTATTTTGCTTTATAAAATTAAAATTATGCATGTTCCTAATATTGATTAGAATATCATTAATTAAGGTTTAGTTTTGTCTAATTTAAACAAAATTATATAAACTCCTTTTTTATTTTTTTGGTCATTCAACATACACACCTCTTCTTTTTCTGCTTCTAGAAACCTTTAATTATGATGCTTCTTTTACTTCATTTTTTTGGTTATTTGCAATTGTGTTTGGTTAATATGAGAAATGGGGCTCCACTAGTGGTGGTGTTAGTTGCTAGTGAAGCTGCTTCTCTGCTATTAGAGGCGACAGAGACAGTGACTATCTCACTGCTATTGAAGGGAGAAAATCGCTCAAAAGGTAGTGAAGTTATCGCCTAGAAGAGAAGCAAAAAGTCCAGAAGAATAGAAGTTGGGAGTGGTTAGGAGGAACTCTAACGGGCTGTTTGGTAGACTAGAATAAAACGGCTATTCCTAATACATTCATGATGTAACATCCCATCACCTGTGGAAGGCTAGAATAGTAAATATGAGTGATTAATGAGAGCTTAGAAATGTATTTTTTCATGCTCATGCATAATATGTCATACATATATATGTGAATAGTGAAAGTTTTGCACATAAAAATAATTGTATATGCATTCATGAATGATTATGGGTATAACTGAATTGAATTGAGATTTTTTGGAAATTTAGTGAATTTTGAATTTATCTATGTTGAAAATATAATTGGTTAGTAGGATTGTGAGAATTGTGAAATTCGGTGAATTTAGGAATAAATTTAAGAGAAAACTTATAGAAAATAGAGAAAAAGAAATCAAAAGAATATTTGGAGATAGTTGGATTGTAAAGATAGAATTGATGAAGATAGTTTCAAAAGAAACTTAGTTAGAGTTGGACCTTAGGAAAAGTGACAAGTGTAAAGTTGCCTTTATTATTTGTCAGAAGTAAGTTTGACTTATCTGAGATTTAAAAAAGGGTTTATTCTTTTCCTAAGTTCTTTCCTTGTTATCATCTTCTTCGAATTTCCTTCCATACACAGAGTTTTCTATTAAAACTCCTTCTAAGAGTTAACCTTGCTTTTTTTATATCCCTCACTACTTCCTCCACTGCTAAGTGTTTCTTCTACCTTAAGAAAGAAAAGACCAGAAGTTGGTTAGTGTTCACAGTGGTTTACGTAATTTTGTATGGAGTTGGGACTTGAAGATAGTTGAAGCTTTTGGAGTCTTCAACAAGTAAGTAGTGAATAAAATTGTTAGAGTTGTGAATTTTTGAAATAAAGTTGATGAATTTATTGTCAGTGCATGATCATGGCATTTACGTATATTTATATTCTTGAACACTGTGTTAAGGGGATGAAAATTGTGGATATGGTGTTATTTAGTTTTTGATGGATTGTTAGTGATAAGATGTTGTGGAAATGGTTCTTGGAGTTGAAGTAGCAACGAAATGATGTATAAATATATAGTTGTTATGCTCTGTTTCTTCACTATGCATGTATAAATATATAGGTGTTTATATGTGAGTTGATGAAAAATTAGAGATGTTCAAAAAAAAAGTTTTTGAGTTGAGGAGTATAGATAGTATCGTCTGTAAAGACATATCGTCTATGAAGAAGTATCGTCTTAGGTTGACTTTTGCTTTGTCTTAAGTTGACCATCTGTATCGTCTTAATTTGACTTCTGTTTAATCTTAATTTGACCATCTATATCGTCTTAGGTTGACTTCTGCTTCGTCATAAGTTGACCATCTGTATCATCTTATGTTAACTTTTGTTTCGTCTTAAGTTGACCATTTATATCGTCTTAGGTTGATTTTTGCTTTGTCTATTTTTTACTTTATCTGCTTTCTGCTTCGTCTGCTTTCTGCTTCATATGCTTTCTGCTTCGTTTACTTTTTGCTTCGTCTGCTTTCTGCTTCGTCTATTTTTTGCTTCGTCTGCTATCTGCTTCGTCTTATGTAGACAGAACCTTGTTTGATTCTTTCAGCCATAACTTTGTCATCCGACCTCCAAATGACCTGATTTTTAAAGCATTGGATTCATAACATATTTCTCTATCTATCCCTAGAAATTCTAGCTTTTGTTTTTGACTTGGAAAAGATTAATCAAATCAAAGTAAGGGTATCGGTTGGAAGAGCATGAACTGGATATTTTATTAAACATGTTCCTGTGTTTTGATGATATCATGATCTATAGGATTTTAAATGAGATTATTTTAAATTTGGAGTAAACTAGAGATATAGGCCTACAAATTGTCTTAAGAAGCTGAATTATGATTCAGTCTCTAAGATGTTCAATTTCTGAATGGAAGTTGCACATAGTAAACTGTTTCTGAATAAGAGCATTCTGAAAATATTTGAGGTATATCTTCCCAATTACTAAACCAAATTGAGTGATTTTAGTGTCAATGAAATCATAAGACATAGAGGAACACTTTCTTAGAAGAGTGTATGACCAAATTACCTCATTTTCACCTTCTAATTGAATGTGAACAGTAGACCCTAATACGATGTCTTGGAAAGATCTGAAGTGATTCAATAAGAAAAGAATAGAGATGTTAATGATTCTAGTGAGGCATAAACTTAAGTATAAATTATACTTAGATGAGTTTTGGATATTGATGGTAAGATACCCGGGCTTATCATGAACATGCATTGTATATAATTCATTACATTCATGTGCATTATTAAACACTTATGATTGTACAAATTGTAAAATTGTGGATATTGTTTGTTATAGAGGAGCAACTGGAACGTTAACCTCCAGACGTTGTCGGATCTTCCAGGCATTAACTTCGGGAGCAACTTGTGAGTAACCTAGATGGTCTCACTTAATTACTTGTTTGTCTTTGTTTGAATGATAATTGAATGTATTTAAATTGTAGATTCCGGACAGAAGGTCCGATGAATGTGACTGTGGATTGAGATATTGAAGTGCTACTTGAATGTGAATGTGAAGACCTAAGTGCTTTATAATGTGAATGATTGTGGTACATGCATTCCATACATGAATGCATAATCAGATAATGGTAATTATGATCAAAATAGCCACCGATCAGAGCTTAAAGCTTAACGAGTGAAAATGAGTCTCGAGCTCAAAAGTGATTAAGAGCCTAAGACTCACTATGTATAATGAGCCCTGTATCCATAACATATAATCATATGCATTTTTTATCAAGTATGTCTGATTGATTGAAATGTCGAATTTGACTATGCCTAAGTGAAATTGTGATATTATGTAAAGTGCAGCATGTGATTATATGTTATGTGAAATGATGTGCTGCATGAATTGAGTGAACCATCGATGATGGTTATCTCATTGAGTTCGCAAAACTCACCAAAATTGCAACGTTATCTTTTCATAACTAAGAGACGACTTTAGCTACTGAGAGGCTCTACTAGCCATGTAGATTATGATTGGAAAGAGAAGTCATGACTCAAAGGTCGATCAGCTGAGATTTTTGGACAAACTAGATAGATTTTGAATATTTTCCTCTTTCATGTAGTACTTTTGCATTAGGTTTTGATAATGTACATAAATAAAATGTTGAAAGACATAATATAGAAGTTGGGATTTTATGAAATGAAACAAGGAAAAAGTTGGTTTCAAAATATTGTGGTTTTTTATTGATGCTTTATAAGTGAATATTGATATGATACCATGAGAAGTGAATGTAGTGATCGATTGTAGCTTACCCTTATCGTAGGATAGGTATCGGAATGACCTCCGGGCGTCCCAGTGCGTATCCTGCTGTAAGGGGGCGCTATACTGAGGACAATGTTTATTTCAAGTATAGGGAGGAGGGTCTAGTTATGTTTTATTCCACTTTATGTAAAAGCATGTTTTACTTAATTTGTTTTATTTATTATCTAGATGCATGATTTTGCTTTACTTTACCATAATTATTAGATATTTAGTTTTAAACTATTACATTATATGGTTTCATCAAATGCATTTTGAATAATTGGATTGTGTATATGCTAAAAGATTCGTTCATTTAAGAATAAGAGTACCAATATATTGACCATTTAAACTGGCTAGAATTATGCACTTTATAAACTTTAATGATCAAATAATAAGGCATTGTGTGAGGTCAAGGTGATTCTAAATAACTTATGGGATTTTGAACCGTAAAAGATTGAAACTACTATATCAATATATGTTTCCTTTGAAGTGTGTTTTCTTTTATATGAATATTTCTCTAGAACTTACATGAAATCATTTCAAGACTCGATCGGGATATGCATGCATAAGAAATGAAAAAGGCCTTTATTATTTTTTAACCTTTAGCTTAAAAAGCTACCTTAATTCAATAACCCTTGTTAGCCTGTTTTGAGCTTTAATCTTTCTTTTATGATACAAATGTGTTACAAGCCCAAATTTTCTACTTAAACATTCTTACCTAACCATAATTTTTAGTAGGGTGTTTGGAAAAAAATCTCTTGCAAATTCAAGAATGGGAATATGATAATCAAATGAGTATTTTTTAAGAGTATGAGATGTGAAGCTTATATTTTCACTACAGCCTTATGTTATGTTTGAAATTTATTTTGTTTATTCATACATTTACCAAAAAAGAAAAAGACAGAATGGTAATAGTAAGAAAATCTAATGGGCAACTCCTTCCTATGAAGTAACTAACCATTCCTAAATGAGTTGAATATCATGGTTCCAATTTATAAGTTTATTCCCTATATATGTTTAGATGCCTTGGTAATATTTACGATTTTAACCCTTTTTACCTTTTGATTATTACCTTTAATCCAAGACTCATTATAACCTAAAATAAAGTCCTTTTGACTTATACATGTGTATACTCTAAGTGGTGGAGATTTGGTGTGTGTAGGTAGATGGTAGAATGTTTTTCTTGGAGGATTTTAAGACAGGCATTGAACCATTAAACACGTGAGTAGAACGGGTGATAACCATAAGAAAATCACCAAAACTTTGTGCATTTTTTTGGAATGAGTATGTCTTAGTTAATCCTTATGCATATTTCCTTATGAAGATTAATTATGATATGTGTTATTGCTTCAATCTTGAATGACTAGGATTTTAAAGTATATGAACTCTTTGACTTCATGAGAAATGGATTGATGAATCTATGTTGATATTATTGTTTTGTTCTATATATGGTTTACTTAAGGACGACAAAAAATAATTATGGGAAATTTAGATAAGATCATTAAAAATGATTATTTTAAATATTACTTCCCTTGTGTTTTGTGTGATTAATAATTCTATTTTAAAGTTTACCTTATCTTTTGTATTCAAATAATCCTTGACAAATCTAAAGCTTAAAAAAATAAAAAAACCAAAAAATAAGGTACAATTAGAATTGATAACAACGTATATAAGGATTAGGCATGTGCACATTCAGCAGAAATTCTAACTTTCAAATTTTGAATATGTTAGAAAAACTTAAACATGTCAAAATTTGTTTAAACCTTATCTTGAGCAAGTTTAAATGGCATTTGATGTAGTCACAATTTCTTGGAACCAAAGAATTACAACAAGAATATGCTAACATCAACAAAACATAGGAAGAAAGTGACTATAAATAAGACCAAAATAAAGGAGGAAGATCATCCCGAGTTTTTCATCTTTAGTTTGCAGCTTTTTACCAAACTCTCTTTTCTTCTCTATAATAAATGTAAGTATAATTTCTCTTCACTAGATGTTAGTAGTAGCTATAGCCATTATTGGCTTCTTCTTCTTTCTTAGTTGATGAGAGTCAAAGCCTTTGGAATTTTGTAGATTGGGAGATAGTTAGGTCATATTACAAAGTATTTCATCTATTCATATATTAAATTGTTTTTTGTTCATTTTTATGAATATTTTTACTAATTTCTAATACGTTCAATTAGTTTATTTATTGAAATAACCATCTGTTAGATTAAACATTGAATACATAAAAGTTTAATTCATTTAATCTTTGTAGCTACTAGGAGTTTTTAATTTGTAGCATTAGAAGTTATTAACTTTTAGGAAGAGCATTCAACTAGAATAATTACAACTAAGGAGGTTGTGTTATTTTGCTTTGGTAGTCTTTCTTTCCTTAAAATTATTCTTTAATTAAATTTGGATTGTTTATAAGGTTGTTAAATAATAAGAGTTAATTGAATTATGTATTTTTGATTAGCTAATCTTACAGAAAGCCATGTATTTAATATCTCATCGAATATATGAATGATAAAATAATTATTTTTAGTACACATGGTCAATTGTAGTTTCACTAGTAAAAGCCACCATAAACTAAAGTTTCTTTTATTGATAATTTCTTTTTATTACTTGTATGATTTATTTTTCTTTATTACAAAATTTTGTGTCATCGCAACCCCCATTTTATCAAATATTTCCTTTGTAACAGTTGATGAACTTGAATTTCTCGTAAGAATGATCCCTACTTTCCTATATATGCTACATTTGTTTTTATTACAAGAATTTATGATTTAATTTAGTTACATATGACAACAACACCAAGTACTTCATGTAACACCCAAATACCCCCTGGGAGGATACATGGATGCCACCCAAGACAGAACAAACAAAATCAAACATTACA
>JANTPM010000006.1:29001300-29013401 GCA_025434745.1 Erythroxylum divaricatum
CTTGTGTTCGAATCCTGGAGAGGGATTCCCCTGACCAAAGAGGACAGTACCAATTATGTGGGCCGCGGGGGTATGCGAGGCCCGTTTGCCTCGGTTCCAAATCCCGGTACCAAATCCCGCACCCAACACTTCTTCACTCTATGATGATTAGAAGCTCAAATTATACTCATCATATACAAGTGAAGAAAGAGGAAGTCCCTTATTGAATTTAAGTTGATCAGCTACTCTCTCTGTAAGGCATTCCATTAGTTTATCTATAACATTTTTCTTTTCTTTCGAAAGATATTTTTTAAATTTCTTTTTTAAATTTCCCTCCATTTATGAAGCTAACCTTTGTCTATTCTCCACTCTCAAATTCACATCCACAGCTTTCATTTCAGTAAGGATTTCTATTAATTTGTCTTCCAAAGTTTGTTCAATAATTGGAGGTGCTTGGTGTTGTAAGTAATCAATTGGAACATGATTATTCCATCTATACGCATAAGAGTTGTTCTAATTATATACCACACCATGAGATTTATAGTACATTTTTTGTCACTCCCATTTATGTGTTAGTGCTCAACATTCATAACTGTAGTGATAACTCCCGCCAATGTTGTGGCATGGCCTAAACATCGGTTGCACTTCCAAAAATGTATTAAACCCCCTTTCCCCAATATGGTGATGTTATGGATTGCGAAGACATATTTTAACTCACACAAAAGTCTCGTCTGCTCCATTCTTCCACTGTGAGATGTATCTGTGACAATGAATCGTAATTCGTGCAATAAACTACAAACTCAAGATCAAGTAAAGAAATTCAAAAGATAATAAATCAATAAGCCAAAAATACAACAAGATAAAATAAAATAAGCAAAATAAAAGAAAATAAATACAAAAAGTAAAATTAAAAAATTGAAATAAAAATAAAATAAACAAAATAAAATGAAAATGAGTAGAGTAATAGCATTCGAGCTTTCCTAATATCAAAGTCCCTAACAACAGTGTCAAATGCTTGATTGATCTATTTCGTGAGTCGGACAATTATGTAATAACCGCAAGTGCACAGCGTAGCTGTAGCTAATACCAGCAACTACGAGTCAATCCCACGAAGACTATGAATATTAGTAATTATATTTCCCCTATTTTCTAGTGTACTGATTGATTTAGATTGTTAATAAAAAGAAAATAAAAACTGAACAATTAAAGAATTAGGAAACGATAATGAATGCAGAGATAGTGCAATTCACTTAGAAAACTATCATTATTAGAAATTAGTATCTAGGTTCGAACCCCTTTAAACTCTTAACAGATTTATCTTTTATCATACAATTGTTTGGTTGATATAATGGACCATAGAGACTCCTATGGTATGTTAGCAACTGATTTTGAGTCCATTTACAACTAATCCTACGGTCTCTAACCAAATTACTAAGGTTAAATCTTATAAGATTATGTTACCAATTTATGAGTCTTTTTATTAGGTTTGACCTTAACATGGAAGATTTTTGTCATCCTATCTATAGGGTTCAATCAACTCCTTCTAATTACAGTAGATCTATTCACAATTTCTCAATCTCTACGTATGAAATCAGATTATCAATAAAACATGAAATCAGATCACAATAATCAATCAAACTAATTACGTTAATAAGGGAATCAAATCATATCTAAATATAAAATTAAGGTTGATCAAACCCAAATACTAACTGGACGTTTAGTTACATATACTTGAATACTAAATCAAACATATAATGAAAGAAAAAAGAATAAAAAACAATGGAATCATAATTCTAAATCTGCCTAATTCTCTTCTATCTAATGTTCTTGCAATGTCAAGGTTTGATATTGTATTCTGATGGATCTTTGGAATATTTCTTTGTGTTTTCCACTTCCCTAGACCAAAATCGTCCCTTTTGGACGTCCTCCACTTCTAAAAATCACCTACCAAACTCTCTTCCTTCATTAACCTCTGAAAACATCTTGTTATATTAAAATTAAGGTTTTTGGGACTTATGTGGTCTAATACATAGCCATGTTTTAAACTTTTTATTTCCAAAAATGTATGAAATTGTGAAAGAGCATGGGCATTCAAAAATGCACGTTCGTGCATTCCTTTCAAAGTGGTGATTTTTTGTTTTATGTCACATTTTTGACCAAAAGTTTCTCCTTTAAGTCCATAAAGGCATCTATCACCTGTAAACAAACTTAGAACAAACTAAGTACCAAATATATGATAAAAGCATAAAAGATGAAGCAAAATACATCAAATATGGGTCGTAAAATATAGTCAAATCTCCATTTATTAGTATCCAAAGGCCTTGAGTAAATGAATGAATGCTTCTAAGTTTGTCCTATAATGAATTCCTCTTAAATGCAAAATTATAACTATAAATGAATGAGATTAACGACCCGATATTATCCTATGGATATAAGACTAACAAATGAATCAGTTGATAATTTTATTAAAGCCGAGACGCGTTAACTAACCTTGTATGAAAAATAATTACTATATGATCATAACGATGATGCTGGTGATTTAAGAAAATACACCAATGATCACCTATAATTTTAAGCTTACTACACTATCCTAATTCAATTTAGGTTCCAAAATGTAAATAATAACATGGTTTTTGTCATAGAGAAAATTCCTTAAACATTGAAGTTTCTCAAGGCAGTTAATTCCTTTCACATTCTATAAACTTGTTGACGTAAAGTGGAGTTTAAGCTTTTAGATACCTTATATATATTTTTCTTCTCAATTTCCTCCTACTATCAATTTTGAACTCCTTATTACTCATATCCTTAGACTTCATGGGAGAGGAAGGAATAATAGAAGCTTATTAAAGCTTTTGAATTTTATAACAAATTAATTCCTATCCTAACTTAAAGAGGGATTATAGGAATTTTGATTCCTATTATAGGTAGTAAATTCAAGAGCATTCCCTTTAGAGGAACTCTAATTACTCATATCTTTAACGGCTTCAGCTTATTCAATTATGGAAGGATTTGAGGATCATCAAGCCTTATGAATTATATGTAGTTGTCCCTTTGAAATCTCTTACTTTTAGCAATACATTATCTACCTTATTGCTTCAAGGATGTTTTTGATTAGTATCTTTGATTATATCGTCAATCAAAGAATCATCTTCCCTTAGTTCTAATAAAGGTATGATGTGTCATAAGTCTTTTATCAGTCCAACAATCATACATAAACAATCTAGCCAATTCTTTTACTAAATGATGTATTTTTATCCATACATATTGGCTTAACTGTGTAGCTTTCAATTAAACCCAATTCCTTAGTTGACCAATACTTGAGAGGTAGGTTGGTAGCGCATCGTAACACTACACAAAATAACTAAACCTAAAATTATAGGTAGTGATAAGTCTAAGTCGATCTCATGGAGAGTGTATGTAAAGCTTTTGAAATGAAAACAATTGGTGTTTATCATATTTGGGCATGGGGGAACTTGTTGGTTTTCAAATAACAAATAAAATGAAATTAAAAAAAGAAAACATATTAAACAAGAAGTAAAAAAAATGATAAAATTGATCAGTGGGTTTTGGAATCTAGTCCTCTAATATGTGCTTAATTGATTATACATTTATTCCATAACACTTAGTGATTAATGATATGAAAATACTTAAGATACTCACTTTAGTTCATATATCATTTTAGGTAAAATTTATAAGCGAAAGAGTTAAAATGCATCAAGAACACAATATTTGAGTCTTTTTCTTGAGATTCACACTCACGTGTCTTCATGGAGCAAGAAGAAGAAGGATTAGAGCAGGAGGAGGCAAGAAAATGCAAAAAGGAAGGAAGAATATCATATTTTATGGCTTGATAAACATCTCACTACCATGACAAATAAGTCATCTCGTGAGAGTGCTTCTCTTGCCCATGAAAAAATTTTCATTGATGTGACACACCAAGTCACACCGATGACATGTGGACAACTCACCCAAAAACCCTACTTTTTGTTATAAATGTAACATTTTGTGATGATAGAGATATGTTTTCATTTTTGGAGTGAAGAGTCTCAGTTTTGAAGAAGAGAAGGGGCAAAGCTCCATTCCATTGGAGACCTATAGAAGGCTAGTTTCCTTATGCTAGTTTGAAGGTGAAATCAATGCCGAAGAACCCGATTAAGCATTTCTTTCATTACGTTTATTATTTTAATGTTTGGGTATTGTGAAAAGATGATTTTAATATGTTCATTGGATTGTTTTATTACAAACTCATTGCTAGAATATTCAATATAATTTGTAGTTGTTATATTGAAATTCATTCTTAGCTATCAATGATGTCGAATCATTAGGGATACAATCTGTAATTGTTGTATTTCCTATTGATTTCGAATCATTAGGCATAACTAACCTAGGTTAAATGACTAGAGCGTATGTTATTGTTGCCTTGATCAATCGGTTTTTCTGATTCGTAATGCGGTTGCCTAATTGAATATAAAGATTGTATCCTAGGTTATTTGGTAGCTAGGTTTAATTAACAAGTGTCTTTTAATTAATCACAATCTAAGGGAAAACTAGGGTTAATAGAGCTTATCATTAACCTACGATTAATAGTTTCTAGGAGGGGAAAAAAACAACAATTCAATGAAGTGTGTTTAACTGGGTGTAGGCTGGGATTTAACCAATGACCAGGTCATTAATGATTTCATCACTTTCATCATTTTTAAATGTTTTATTTAATTTGTTTTCATTAGTTTAGTTTCGTTTTATTTTGTTGTTATTTGAAAATCAAACAAAACCTCCCATAACCTAAACATCGATTGGCTTCATTTTAAAAGCTTTACACACACTCTTTGTGAGACCGACCTAGACTCACCACTGCTATAGTTTTAGGTCTAGTTAATTTTTTTATGGGAATATAGGTCTAGTTATTTTGAGTAGTGTTATAATGCACTATGTCAATTTTGACGTCGTTGCCAGAGAGTGTGGTGCTTTAGTTTTTGTTCTTGATCTTAATTAGTGTCTTATATATTTGTTTATAATTAGTTTATTTTTAGATATTTCTTAATCTTGTCACCTTTTTTTAGTATTTCTAAAAAAAACTCATGGAAGTAACTTTTTCTATAACTCATATTCCTAATCTTATAACCAGGTTTGGATTGATCTTATGAACTTAGTTATGGATGGGATAATCAGCAGAATTATTTTCTTGATATTTTATAGGACACAGCGATTCCTGCATATACTAGAAGCCTCTTCTTCTAGCTTAGGTACATCTCTGGATGAATTTTCAAAACTTTTACTGCTAACAATCTTCAATTTCAACATGGTATGCAACAGCTTCTATAGGATATATAGCAGTTTTAGTAGAATACTCTACAATTTCAACAAGAGGAAAGGCAATTTTGGTCTAGTTTCCAAAATTTGGAGAGCCAACAAAACTTAGGTACATCTCTGGAAGAATTGATTAGTTTTATGAATGCTAAAACTTTGCAATGTCAACAGGGTATGTAGCAGTTTCAATAGGGTGTGTAGCAGTTTCAACAGGGTGTATAGTAGCAGTTCTGGTAGTTCCAACAGGAAATAATGCAATTCCACCAAGATAGAACATCTAAACTTTAGAACCTGGCAAGCTAAATGGCTTAAATGATAGAAAATCTTAACTGCTTAACATCACAAAGCGAAGAGGAGAATCTGTATCAACCCGAGGTGTCCCCAGTGGATGTTAGTGGAGAAACCTTATAAAGTAAAGAGGTGTTTAAGAATCTTGAGAGTACTACTCAAGGAATTGTTTATGTTGAAGAAGTGGAAGAGAAGCTCGAAGTAGAAAATGAAATATCATTTAGCTCAAAGGTAAATGATAAGTTCCTTATTGCTGTTAATATTAAACCTTCACCTTTACAAAGTAGAATGGAGAAATTAAACAAAGAAGAAAAAGGTGAAGAGACATTCAAGATATTTCTAGAGTGCATGGGCTCAATACAAATTGGAAGTTTGAAGATAAGGTAAACGCTAGAGGTGAATGATCATAAACTGAGAACCTATCCTAAACAACCTCATATGGGGAAATCTCAAACTATGACACTTGAGGGTCATAATTTTGTCACGTGAGGAGAAAAAGGAGTTGAACCAATGACACTAAATAAAGGCGCTTCTTGGGAGGCAATCTAAGGGAAGTTAATTTCTTTTCCTTTACATTTTCGAACTTCTTTCTTATATGCATATGTTTTTTTAAGTTTGTTTGTTCTTATTATTTTTGTTGTTTTTAACAAAAAAAGAGAGAGAATAAACAAATAAACAAACATTTTCTCTTTTACTATTGCTTCTAGGTCTATATAATCATGATTAGAGAATAAATTGACTAGAAGAATCCATGGAAACTTTAGCATGTACTTTTACTATTGTGTTTGATCAATGTGCATTATCTTCAGAAGAGTAATGACTAATGGTAGAAAAAAGCTAGTGAGATTTTAAGCATTTATAGACTGAAAAATTTATATCAGTCCCATTATCTTTTGTTTCTGTATGACCTTCTTGATATGTACATTCTAACTTTACTTTGATTTTCTATTCAAGACCACATTTTTATCACACGCATTAATATGAAATGATTAGGCATTCTTTGTTTTTACAAGCTATATTAGCCAAATAGCCTAACCATTTATATGAATTTTCCTTTGTTAAGCCCCTTTGAGCACTTTTAGCCTTTCCTTTTGTATTAATCACATTACATGCTTCTAAACCTAACCAAATGTCCTATCTAAGTCATAAATCTAGTAGAGAATTTGTTAATTGTTGATGATTTTGGATGTGCAAAAGTTTAAGTGTGGGGTGGTTATATTTGTCACAATGTCATGTTATGAATTCCATTATTGGTGTAGCTTCTTTTAAATTTTATATAAGTAAAAAAAGAAGAAAGAAAAATAAAAGAGAATAAAAATGAAAATAAAATCAAAGTACAAAGGAGGAAATCCATAAGTTTTACAAATTTACTCATTATTAGTCTTTCCTCTTAAAGTTGCAATAAAAGGGTTACTTGAGTTTAATGTGAATAAGGGATATGTAGTTCTTAAGAGTCACTCCTTATGGTTACAAGGTCTTGCTTATTAACAACTTTTGTGAGTGATATCTTCTTGACATGGTTTATGGTGTGAGAGCTTGAATTTAAGCTAAGAAACATGTTTTTTGCATTCATCGCAATTGATGTACACAATTGTGATTTAATGTTTGTTTTTGCACTTGATGTCATATTGAGTGTTTTTCTTATTTCACTAAATTTGATGGCTTTTATGCTACTTTACCCAAACACATATCAATTTACCCTTTCCCACATTACAACCTTTAAAATTCCTTTGATCTAAGAATTTGCTTGTGACCTTTAGTGGTAGAAAAATGAAATGATTTGCAAAGTTGTGGAATGTCTTGATTGTGATTGATATTTGAGAGCACACATGAATACATCTTATTGAAACACATTTTTCAAGACTACCTTTAGATTGCTCAATTTCTAAAGGTGATGAATGTTGATTAATCATGAGGAAAAGCATTGAATGTTAAATTCTTACTATGGTTTTTGAAAGTTATTCATCTTTGCTTATGACTATATATTCTTGGGAAATATGGAAAATGAGTTAGTGTTTTTGAGTATGTAATTTTGATTTTGATGTTTTTCCCGAGGATGGTTAAAAGCTAAGAGTGGGAAAATTTGATATGTGCTTAATTGGTTATACATTTATACCATAACACGTAGTGATTATAATATGAAAATGTGTAAGATACTCACTTTAGTTCATATATAGTTTTAGGTACAATTCGGAAGCAAAAAAGCTAAAGTAAGTTGAAAACATGATATTTGAGCCATCTTTTTAAGATTCACATTCACTTATCATCATAGAGTAAGAAGAAGAAGGATTAGAGTAAGAAGAGACAAGAAAATGCCAAAAAGAATGAAGAATATTATATGTCATGGCTTGAGAAACATCTCACGACCATGAAAAATAAGTCATGGTTGAGAGAGTGCTCTCATGCCAATGACAAATTTGTCATGGGCATGATCCTCAGTTCAATCTCAGTGTACACACAAATAAACAAACTTCAATGTCTCGTATTCTCATACCTATCTAAGCAACTATTAATCGTACGTTAATAACAAGTTATGTTAACTCCAATTTTCCCTTATGTCATGTTTAGTTAAAACAAGCTCTTTAGATTTAGTTAGATAGTCGCATTACAAGTTAGGAAAATATATTAATCAAGGAAACAACTGTATAAGCTCAGTTCATTTAACCTAAGTTATGATGTCCCTAAAGATTTAAAGTTATTGGTTGCCACAAATGAATCCAAACACAATTATTACATATTTTATTTAAGATTCTGGCAATGGGTTTACATAAAACAATCTAATAGAACATTAGGATCATTCTTACATAACACACAATTCAATCAACATAGGATAACATAAGTAATCCCTAAGAGAGAAAGAATAAAATACATAATTGAGAGATATTCAAAATGTGTCTTTGGCTATGATTTCACATCGAAACCGAAATGGGAAGCCTAACCCTTCACGGGTCTCCAAAGAGTGGGAGGTTTGTCGCCCCTTTTGCTCAAAAACTTATTTATGTTATGTTTTGCCATTTAAATGTTGTTTTATATTAAAATTTAAGGATTTGAGTATCCACACGGTATTTCATAAAATGTGTTCAATTTGTGAACTTAAACAGCTTTGTAAGTAGATACACTTCTGTGTATCTCCGAAATCATGTTGAATTAATGTTTTTCTTCCAATTTCTTGTCCAATCCTAAACTGAATCCATCTCCTTCTTATTCCACAAAGATAACTGAGATTGAACATCAAGAGGATGGCTCAAAATTTGTGTTTTTAACTAACTTTAGCTCTTATGCTTTCAAATTGTACCGAAAACCAAACATGAGCCAAAATGAGTTTCTTAAACATTTCATAGCATAATCACCAAATGTTATAAGTAAATGTATAATAGATGAAGCACATACCATAGGGTATGCATGTCAATCCAAATTGGGGACAATGGGAGTGATATTGAGGTGCCATAGGTTAGCTTTATGGACTTATTTTATTCTATCTTCTACAAAGAATTTAAAGAGACATAAGTAATCTTTATAGAGCAACACTTCTTTTTGCCTTTTAAACTTTCATTATCTTATATCCTAGTTGTGGATTATGGGGCTTAAGAAGAAACCCACTAAGGTTTAATACTAACTTTTAGCTCCTTCTATTAAGGTTTCTAAAGGAATAGATACTATCATTTGACCATTTACTTTTGTAGGAGGACAATATTGTAAAGTGATCTTAGAATTAACCCCTTGGAATTACTTCTAATTGAGCCTAAGTTAAAGCTACTTGAAGCAAGAGGAGGGTTAGTAGAGAGAGTTCAAGGGATAAGACAGTTAAGTTGAACAGAGGGAGAGGATATGGGAACAAGGTTAATGGAACAGTCAATATAGGAGTTGGCTCTAAAAGGAGCTCTAAGATTGAGCCTAGGGATTGAGCTTGAGGAGAGAAGCAAGGGTGTTAAAGGTATTTCAATGTTTGTCTCCTGAATTGGACTTGACGATGATAAATTCATAAATTTAAAGAGAATAGAGGTCAGATTTTAGAGGTTAAAAGTTCTTTAAAATCATTCTTCGAGCAGTAAAAGGGAGAGAGCAAGAAATAAAAGTGATTGGAATAATA
The DNA here is from genome assembly GCA_025434745.1 of Erythroxylum divaricatum. Taxonomy (NCBI): domain Eukaryota; kingdom Viridiplantae; phylum Streptophyta; class Magnoliopsida; order Malpighiales; family Erythroxylaceae; genus Erythroxylum; species Erythroxylum divaricatum. The sequence goes on from JANTPM010000006.1 coordinate 29,010,965, forward strand.
AAAAAAGCCCTTTTAGAACCATGAGCGAAAAAGAAAGAAACAGAAAAGAAAATTTTGTAAGCTTACAGATTAGTGCAAAGCAACAAGAGAGGAGAGGAGAAGAAGAGAAAATGAGGGAGGAGAGTAAATGAGGTTAGATGCAATTCAAGAGAGCTGAGAAGGGACATCCAATAACATCCATACTAAAGACATGTGGCAATCTCTCATTCTGACCATCTCTCTCTAAATATAACTCTTTTAAGTGTTTATTAATCTAGCCAATACTTTACTTGATCCATTATTGTGATCGAAAACAACCTCAGTATAATGACGTCTTCGGCACCCCATTGATCTTGAATGTGTCGTATATCTCTAAGAATTTGATGATGTGTGCATTATAGTCCTCATAAAATAATGCATCAAGTTTTACATTCTATGAAAGCATTTGGATTATGCCAGGCTTACCATCAAAATAGTAAATATTTATCACAAGTGTTAGAATGCTTAATTGTGTTCCCATAAAAGATGGTTTCACTTGCTTCATTATACTTCTCCTTTCTTCTTCCATCCTTTAAGGTTCCCTTTGATTTCAGTGTAAGGTTCTTTCAAGCTTTGAATCTTTTTTAAAAAGTATAGATGTTGGGACCCGATCTCGGGACCGGATCCTAACCGGATAAGAACAGAAAACAGAAGCAAAACAAAGTGTCGAAACGTATCAAACAGATTTTCAAAACAAACGAAAGCGACATACAAAGCGAAAGTATCGAATCGCCACTAATCGAATCGGAACAAAATCGGAAACCGAAATAAAGTGGACGAAAGCGTAAGAAGCGAAATCGGAATAAATACAAAGTTAAATCGAATTGGCTTGGAAACAAACCAAACATACGGTGCAATCGAACTGAAATACAATTTTCGAAATCCGATAACATACACTTATAGAAAAACTATCGCGTTGGAAACCTATACAACAAAAACCAAGTCCGAAATCGGTATAAATTTTTTTTTCTTTTTCATTTCATTCACACTCAAACGAATCAATACAATTTCCCCTTTGGTAATTTTTCCTCATGAAAATATCAATTCTTAATCATCTTCTTATACATTCATACTAATCCTAAAAATTCATCTTTTAACCAATTCTTATATTATTCTATCTTTATTTGAATCAAAAATTGGGCAGCATAACGGCTGTAATTTACACACCCAAAAACCTGCAAATAGTTTAAAACTCACTTCTATAAACCAGCTCAATCAAACCACACAATTCCTCGGACCGCGTTTCCGGAATCCAAACTCAATCCAAACCACATTGTCCATATCCAATTCACATTCATTTCTCAATTCAACATACAAATCATAAATCATCATACACAATTTCATAATTCAAGTCCTTATACAAATTCATAATTCGATCCAAACACAACCCAATCACATTCATATACAATTCTATAACTCAACTCAATATACCAATTTCATATACCATATCCATGTATAGTTTCATACTCAAGTTCGGAATTCATTTTCATTCCGAAATAAATACACTAAAAACTTTAATGGCATTCCATGTCATATACAATACCAATAATTTCAAATACATATAACACAAAACGAACAAAATCGAACAAAGTCTTGACTTCTTTCATCCGATCTCCTGCTCGATACCTGGTGATGGGGATGAAGAGAGGGGTCAGCTTATAGCTCATGGATAACATGTTTATAAAATGAACAATAAGCAAAAACCTTTGTAAAAACTCATTTTCCATTAATAATCACTTCTCAACATCAAAAGCTTATTTTTCAAACTTTTTCAGATCATTCAAATCATTTATAAATAGTTTTTGAAACTTTCACGATTGAAAACCTCAATTTCTCATTCCTCGAAATTCCAAAACTTTTCTCAATTCATAAATAATATCGAAAACATGAATGCATCACATTATAAACAAATCAAAAATCACATAACACTTCAGAATGGTTTGGTTCGGTCCAAAGCGGAACGTACTTCACATTCCCGCATAGCGGTCCAGTGTAGCCGTGAACTTATGGGAGTCCGAAATCAGAGCTCCAATGTCACTAGCAGGCAGGCGGGCGAAGCCTTTTAAAAAGAGACAGTGCACTGACTCGACTTATAGGACTTAACCAAACCCACAAAAATAAAATGCTCAAAGGCATATTTCGAAACTGGACTTTTCATATCTTGTCATATCATATGCAAAACATAATGATATTCACAATTTCAACCAAAATTCGCATAACATTAAATTCAAAGAATGCAACACTTTAGCAGATTTCCAAATCATTCAAACACAATGTCTCACAAATTCACATATTGAATTCTCAATCAAGCAAACATAATGAATTCAAACAATTATTCTCATTTTATCAAATCATTTAAAAACCCTTGAAAGTAACAATTGAATCATTTTATTAAAAAGTCCGAAACAATTGTAGAAAT
>JANTPM010000006.1:29067368-29080877 GCA_025434745.1 Erythroxylum divaricatum
TGTACCTTTTTCGTGATGAGGTAATGAATTTATATGGCTAATACCTTTAGGAATTAGGTTAATCCTCAAGGGATGGGCTGATCAGCCCATGCACCGTTTTGAGTCTGGGCTTGGACCTAGCACGACCGACCAAACCAGTATCAGAGAAGATCTCAAGAGTAGGTAAGATTCAATATGCGTGGGCATGCATAGGCACACATTGACGAAAATTTTCGACAAGACATGAAATTCGGATGCAGAGTTGGCGAACTAAGTCATGCAAGATCTGAGGGTATACGAGAATACGCAAAGGTATGTGAGACCCCGCGAGGATGCATGAAAGCATGCGAGCGCAACGAGGCGTTCAAGCACTTGACTTCGACGAGGCAGGTCTAAGGTATGTGAAATATGTGAGGTTTTATATTAACTCAGATTGTGACTTGTACTTAGACATGGAACGACGAGACTGCACCATGAGTGAGCTTGATCATGGAAGATGGACTTGCCCAGGGACATGTATTGATGTACTTATGTGTAGAAAGGCCGTGGTGAAAATACATAAGCAGTGACGTGGTAAGCTATGGATGATGTGGCATATGATTACGTGGTAAATAAGATCATAGTAGATGGACATCAGCTTTAAGAGATAAAGATCATGTGGAAGGATCATCTGAAGATAAAGGAGGTCTTCGTAGATAAGGATAATCATTCCTAGATAGGGTAATCTTTTAAATGTGATGTAACTTAATCCTATTAGATAGGATAAGATTGTGATCTTAGCTAGTAAAGTTTTATTAGGACTCTTAGTCATCTAAAGGAGCCTATAAATAGCTCATTAAAGTTGAGACCTATTCATTTACTCATTATCAAGAGAAATCACTCAAAAGAGAGAGCTTTGCGAGTTGAGAGCTTTTAGGGGAGTTCTCATTATAAGGACTTTGAGTATGGAGTTTGTTGTAAGGGCTTTGAGTAGGGAGTTCCTTGTAAGGGTTTCGAATAGGGAGTTCCTTAAGTGCTTTGAGGAGGAGGTACTTATATCTGTTCTTAACATTTTGTTGAGAGTTAATGAAAGAGTAGCGTCAGCTATATTTAAATCTCTTGTTGTTTTCTTTAGTCTGTTTTACACTTGTGTTCTTTATGTGTGTGAGAGAAGCACTTTAAACACTTGTATGTGAGTGAGGTGTTTGAGAGCTAACAAAATTGTTCGGCGACATTCCGTGAGAAGGCTAAATCTTGCTTAAGCGGACCTAAGCAGGATTGCCGCACGAAGGTGGACGCAACTTATGGTAGAAGTTCGAGTCCAAAGAAGACCTTTGTGACCCTTGCCAACTATACATATATTTTGTCGTATATACAAATATCCTTGATATTAAATCTCCTATATTCCTATATTGACCATTTACAAAATATCAACAATATTATTCTATACTCCCCTCAAGTTGGAGCATGGATATTTTGAATGCCCAACTTGCGAATAATATAGTCAAATTGAATTTTGCCAATCACTTTCGTTAATATATCTGCAAGTTGTTCCAATATGTAGAAAGGATTTAACAATATTTCGAGAATGGATTTCGTCCTTAGTGAAATGGCAATTAACCTTGATATGTTTGTTTCGTTTTTGAAAAATAGGATTGTCCGCAATATGCATTGTTGATTGATTGTGGCAAAATAATCGCAAGGGTACTATATGAACCACACCCAACGAGTGTAACAGACCCTGGAGCCATTTTAACTCATAAACTATCGTGGCCATAGATTAGTACTCTGCTTACGTCGAAGAGCATGAAACTTTTGGTTGCTTTTTAGTCTTCCAAGAAATCGGGGAGGTGCCAAGCATCACAAAATAGCTAGTTAATGATCGCTTAGTTAAAGGACCACTGGCCCAACTTGTGTTGGAAAAATCATAAAGACATAAATCACTCTTTGAACTCAACAACACACCCTGGCCTGAATTCCCTTTCAAGTACTGTACAACACGAAGTGCGACTTCCCAATGTTCTGCATGAGGACTCTGAATGAATTGTGCCAAAATATGCACAGAGTAACAAAGTTTTGGCCTGGAAATAATCAAGTAAATCAGCTTTTGAATCATCCAACAACTCTCCTTCAGCCAATGCCAATTTACGATTTGGTTCCATAGGGAACGAGGCCAGTTTGCAACCAAGTAATTTCAAGTCCTAAAAAAATCTCAAACAACCAAGATCTTTCATATAGAAGCATTTGCTTAAATATGCTTTGAATTGTGTAATGCCATTTGAATTATTTCTGCCAATAATCAAATCATCCATATAGACCAACACAATTACTTGCACTTTCCTTTTGCAATAAGTAAATAACAAATAGTCAAAAAGAGATTGAATAAAACCAAAATCTTTTAGCACTCTTACCAGCTTTGCAAACCAATATCTCGGGGCTTGCTTCAATCTATACAAGGATTTCTTGAGTCAACAAACTATATTTGTATCCTTGGTTTCAAAACTGGTAGGTAGCTGCATATACACCTACTCGTCTATATCACCATGCAAAAAAGTGTTGTGAACATCCATTTGGTGTAATTCACAATTCTTTCCCACTCTTATACTCAGAAAAATTTTCACAGTAATCATTTTGGCTATTTACAGGTGTGAAGTTATCATTATAATTGATTCCTTCCCGCTGTCTGTTGCCATAGATAACTAGTCGAGCCTTGTCACACTCCACTATATCATCACTATTATATTTGGTTTTATAACCTATTTGCACCCGGTTGCTTTCTTCCTGGGTGGTAATGGCCCAAGTTCCCGAGTGTAGTTTCATTCTAGCGCTTCAATTTCTTTTTGCATAGCCTCTCACCATTTTTTCTCCTTTACTACTTCTGAGTATCGAGTGGTCTTATATGCGGTAGTCACTTTAACTAAGAAAGCTCGATAACTGAATTTAAACTTTAAATGGGAAAAATATTGACGGAATTATATCTATGTCCATTATATGTCAAGTTAGTATTAATATCACATAAATTTTTTATTTTGCAATATTTATGTGAGTTTTATTGTGCAATGTGACTTACTCTAGGACTCACGCATTTTAATTAATTTTAAACTAATTATCCTTAATTCTAATTATATATAATAAATCTTAATTAAAATTAGTAACTCTAATATAATCTAATTAACTAATTTTAATCAATAAAACCTTAGTTACTAGAAAATTCCTGACTTGATTTTTCCACTATATGGCCAATTTGATTTTTTTTTAAATGACAGTGGACTAAAGTTCAATTTTCGAGTGGAATTTATGGGTTTTTAATTGGATTTGAGGGGAGAGAAGAGAATTTGAGGGTGTTGTGAAGAGGAGTTTGGTGGTTGAAATGAAGGATAGGAGATTAATGGTACTCGGAAAGACAACATACAAGGTTATGCATAGGCAATCACTTAAGGAGAGGAAAAGGACTCGACATTACATAAAGAAACCTCTTGTAGCAATTTAGTTGCTGTGAATGGTCATGTTTCATCTTCATCTTTCTCTTCATGTTTATCGCCAACTAGTTAGTTTTACAAGGTGAGTTCATATTCTGGACTTTATTGATTTAGTTTTATTCTAGATTCGGTCAATTATCTTTCGGGGGTGGGTTAAATTGTGTATTTGGGTCATTGGTGGCCTTTTGTGGGGTTTGGAGTGTTTCATTGGTTTTCTTAGGATGGAATACATTTGATGTTGTGTGATGTGATTGAATCGGAAATGTATCACATTTAGAAGTTTAAGTGAATGTAATAACTAGTTTTATGTTTTTCCAGTTGCTTTTATTGATAAGGAGTTTGACTGGCAACAAAGTGGGAAATTTAAATTGGAAATTTTTTAGGAATTAGAGTTTTTATTAATATTATATATTCAGTGCTAAGTTAGATTATTTAGATTAAATTTGGCTATTAGCTTTAGTTAAAATTTATTAACTACAATAAAAATAAGGATAATTAATTTTAAAATTAATTTAAATTTAATTTAAATGTGTTAGTACCATAATACACACTATGTGCAAGTAGAATTCATATAGACATTAGAAAATAATAAATTTGTGTTACATTAACGCTAGCGCATCATATAACTAATGAAGACAAAATTATGTCAATATTTTAGAATATTAAGGATTAAAATTAATCAGTTTGCAAATAACAGGATTCATTTTGAACACAGTAAAATATTAAACCTGAACTGTGTTTTGATAAAAGCGTTAAGAAAAAAATGTACTTTTCACATTAATTCTAATAAATAGTGATATCACCTTAAGATATGACAGCAAGTTGGATTGAACTCAAGCCACTCATTGTCTGACCCCTTTAAGCAATTTAAGTCTAGTTGCCTTCAAAGGTTGTGGCTCGATAGTAGAGAGCGAAGTTTGACTTTGGTTAGGTCCCAGGTTCGATTCCATGCTAGCATCTCTTGTAAGAGCCTGGGGCAGCCGGAATTTTACCTGTGGATGGAGAACTAGTTGGACTCTCAATGATAAGGTGCACCCGCTTGGCCCGCCTGTGAAGTGGTGCGCTAATTGAGTCCTCAAAGAGGTGTGTCTGCTTAGTCCGCCTACGGAGTTTCCTCGAATAAAAAAATAAAATAAATTTAAGTCTAGATGGAAACTTGATGAAATTCAAATTGCATGGCCTGCACCAAAATAACATTGTTTTAGTCTTTAATTTTTTTTAATACCTAAAGAAGAAAATGATGTCATTTTGATAATGGAGCCTCAACCTGGACTTTGGGTTAACCACCAAATTAGATCCTATCTTAAAGCCCAGTCAAGCTGAGCTTGACCTGTTAACCTCAAGATGAGACAAGATTAAAATGTTATTCCTACTCATATTAACATTTTCCATCATAATATTACTTTTATAACCAATATATTCCTTCCATTCCATCGGATGTTGTCTATAGAAATTTAATAAGAACTAAACTTAATTGATATACTTTACATACACCAACTTGGTAAATTTTTACATTCTTTTAATTAAATTTTATTAATAATTAATTTAAAAACAATATTATAAATAAAATACAATTAAGACAACATATCTTTTTTTAACTTATAATTTTTTAAGAAATGATCTGCATATAGATTATTTAGGAAATTCCCTGGAAAAATATTGAACTATAAAATATGAATAAATTAATTTAAAATATATTTAATATGACCAATCTCCGTATATAAGCAATCAAATATAAGTTAAAGAAGGTGGGAAGAAACCATTTAATACTTTTGACGTATATCATCTCCTTTAACCAACTTATTTTTGTACTTTCAATCTATAAATCCTTTTTTAACATTTAAAGATAAAATTTTATAATGTTAAATTGAATCGCTGCAAAACACATAGCATCTTTCTTTTTAGAAATACTTTTTAAGTATTTAAATTCTTTAATTAGTTTTTATGACGTAAAAAAAGATTCTCTTGTATTTTTATCCTTTTACAAATAAATTTGTTAAATTTTAAGGACTTTTTTTGATATTCTAAAAAGCAACTTATCATTTAAGCTAGTAAGAAATTAATTTTAAGTTCCCAATAATACAAACAGCGTTATAAATACTCTAATATTGATGAGTTCATAATATATTAAAAAGTCATGCGTATAACTACCAAAAAAATCTTTTCAATATTTGAGATATTATTCTTTTGTGAGTTTTCTTATTTTTCTATAAGTATTTTAAAGGATTCTTCTAATAAAAACTTTTTTCAATTACTAAGTATTTTTACATAACATTCAAATTATGAATGTTATGTAATAATCCTAATGTAACATCTTCAAAACTTAATAAGAGCAAAAGATAATTTTGAAGTTTAATGAACCTTACAAAATAATTATAAATATTTTATATAAGGGATAAATTCAACTTGTCCTTTTACTAATATTTACAAGGGATAAATATTTTTTGAGAAATTAATTAAATTATATTGATAATTAAAATGTCGTATAATTGGTACAAAGAAAACAAAGGAGTTTAGATAATTTAACACATTAACTCATACCATTAGTACTACAATCAATTCCCCTTGAGAATGTCCATAATGAACTTGCTAATCTGCCTAATCATCTAGCCCTTAATGATACAACAACATAATATGCATTCTTTTCTAGTAAATGATCTCTTAGTCATGTAATTTTTGTTGTTTGGTATGATACTGAAATAGTCACAGATTTTTTTTCTTCCAAGATTCATACACTAGTCTCACAAACAAGAGCTTGAATAGGGATTGTTGTTTGTAGTCACTCCATCTTTTTTGTAATGTCCAATATGTTCTCCTTTCAAGTTGAGGTTGAGCATGTTAAAAGGAATAAATTAAGAAGCCTCCTACATAAATATCTTGTCTACTAATAAATAAAGAAAAGATGATCACATGTCTCAATAAAAGGGTTGCATAAAGTATCATCTACAGAGGAGGTGGAACCAATTGTTCTATCTTTGATCAATAGCCTCCTAGGATTGTCAATCATAAAATAAAAATTATTTTTGGAATTTCCTAATGGAACCACACAAGTTTTAAGATATGTAATTATATTTTTTTATTTCAATTCACATACTTTGAGAAGTATCATTTACACTTTTATTGTATTGTTTAAATATCATCATAGTTATATTTTTCGTACTATATCAACCAATAATGCCATAAAATTATGTTATATCATACTAGATCATTGTATTAGATGTATCACAACATTTTAACTTATACAACTAATACAAATATGCAGGTGGAGACATTGGAAAAGACTAAATAAAAATTATAAAGTAGAAAAAGTTGAAGAGCTATAATGAGAAATATTTTTATATTTACATATTTTGAATAATAATTTTTTATGCTTATAAAATAAGAAAAGTTAATGTTAATTTTCATAAAGTAAGTTATTTATTCAAGATTTGAAATATTTTTTAATTTAGCACATAATTAACTTTTTTAACTATTATTCTTTTTTATTTTTCTTTAATAAATTCAATGTTTTATGTAAATAATTAGTTTGATATTTTAACCATAGTTAAATTAAGTATACTTTTTAAAATTTTTAGAGAAATTAAATAAATATATTACTTAAAAACACTTAGGTACCATACAAAGTATATAACAAAATATTAATAACACTAGAATGATCCAATTCATCCATCATGTTATGCAATATTTAGTTAATGACTAAGGCTTGGGTAAGACCACTTTTTTTGGTTGATTAGCCATTTAATGGTTGCATGCCCATCTTTAAGTTTATGTGTTGCATATCAGCGTTAAACTAATCTTCTATATATTTCCTTTACACTATAATACACTTTCCTTTACAAGAGTCCCTACTATAAATTTCATCATCTCTCTATTTGTGAGTTGGAGGATATGTTTGAATTTGGTTTCTTCAATAACTATTGCCACTGATTTGCTAGGATCTACTAGCTTTAATGTTGCTTTTCCTTTCTCCTTCATTGTAAAGTAGTTGTTCTCTACTCCTTCTTCATTGTAGAGTAGTTTCCTTTGTTCTTTCTTTCCTCGTAAAGCATCTAATGCTTATTTATACCCAAATCTTACATATACATGTATGATCCAAAGCTTATGAGATAGATAACATGATCTGGTTTAGGTATATTTTTGTCTACTTTCAGCCATTCTATGATATGAGAATAGATAAAGATGACTTGTAGGTGATATAAAGATTGTATATTAAGCTAGACATATGTGGTCGATAGCTACCCCCTCAAGGCTTCTTTTTCTTATTCTTTTTAAGGCTAACTAGTTCTTGAACTTATCCTCTAAGCTTTTGTAACTCTTGGATTACATCCTAACAAAACCTTGATTGTGATTGTTTTCTCTTTTATCCATTGCTCCAATGCAGGTAACACCTGTTTAGTGTCCTTTTTTATCCATCTAAAACATTTATTATTCCCCTCTTTCCATATTTTGTGCACATTGCCAAAGGCTAATAAATACACTACCATGTGTTCTTTTGATGTATTTCTCAAAAAGCATAACCAATCTATAAACTTAAGACACATTATTCAATTCTTGTCAAGTTGACAATATTCAAGTATTTGTCTCCATATAATCTGAGAGAAAATACAATTAAAGAATAAGTGAACTAGAGATTTAGATTCATTTTTACACAAATAGAAATTTTATCTTATCCTTAGTGTCAAGTTTGTTCTTAACAGCCAACCACATTAGGTTTGTAACTTTTGGAAGCTAATTTTTATTCCAAATTAACCCATACCATTATATTTTTTGGCTCGTCATTCTAAGTACCTTGTTGCATGATCTATTCATAAATTTACTTAAATGATTTTCCTTCTAGACATATTGGTCTAGATTTTTTATGTTCAATTCAAGTATTAGTGAAATATATCTAAGTTCCATCAAGCAGTTACTCCATTGCTTTTTTCCATCTACATTTCAACTCTTAAGTTGATATGGTACCTTTTTATAAGTATGGTCATATCCTGAGTATTATGTAACAACTCTATTATCCTCTAGTTGTTAAAAAATGGAGAAGTAGTCTCCCCATTTCCCACTAAGAATTTGAAACTATCTGCAAACTTATTTCTCATGTCGAGTAGTTAGGATATAAACCATGAAAATAAAGGCCTATGCTTGATCTCCTGTTTGCTCTTATCCCCTAAGAAGTATATATGAACCCATCTAAACTATAAATATTCCTTACACTCAATCCATCTCCACATTCTCTTAGCCATGAACACCTATTACTAGGATTTAAAGGATTTATGCCTAAACCACCTCTTCCCTTGGTCTGTAGATTTAAGCCTAAGCCACTTTGCATCATAACTCTTAGTCCGTTTACTCACATATAGGAACCTTCTAAATATAATTTCCTTTACTTTTGACAATTCATTAGATATTAACACATGAAATGAACAATGCACATTGAGAGAACTTAGCACATTTTTATTATCTAAACTTTACTAGCACACGATAGTGACTTATTACATCACCTGTTTAGTCATCTTTGAACTTTATCTGAAAAAGGTATAAAATTCTTGAATTTTAGTTTCCTTATGGATATTGGTAATCTAAGATACATGAATGGGGTATATTTAACATATATAACAATGAATGATAAAAACCAATATATATATATTATGAGGCACTATTAGAAAGATACATATAGCTTTTACCAATGTTTAACCTCAATCCAGATAGATGCTTGAATGTGTAAAGGGATGTCATAAGGTTATAGATAGAATTTTCATAAGTCTTAGAAAACAAAAAAAAATATCTCAACAAAAGAGCGGTAGAAAAGATCAAGCTTCTTACACCTATTGTGAAATATAAAGTTATGATCCTGGAAAATGTTATGCTTTATCAATCTTATCAAGGCTTTCATGTATAGAATTAATAAGTATGAGGACATAGGGTCTCCTTGTCTTGTTCCTCTTCTCCCCCTTAAAGTGCTTTGTTGGTTCTCGATTTGTAAGTACAATGAAGGAAACAAGAGCTTATCCACATTGTTTTTCCTCTAAGAAACAGATAATGAAACATATGAAGGAACATGTTGAACAATGCTCTATGGTAATGGAATAAATTTTGTGCAAAATATTTTTTTCCATATAAAGCCTTCCTACTAACTAAAAACTTCTTATTTTACTAAAATATTTCAATAATATTTTGTTAAAAAAGTACTTTTATCTGTTTCTTGATTGAGAATGAAACTTTACCTTTTTGGAAAATGTGATCTTGTGATTTTGGGAATACACTTTACTCTAACTACAACTATTCAAATTGATGGCATATTAGATGGGACAAATTGATGGCATTTCCAAAATGCAAGATATGTTATTGCTAACATCTTTAGGAGGATCTACATTTTGGAAGGTATTTTTATAATCATTGTAAATAGTTTTCATGGCCTTGAAAAACTTTAGCTTTTTCTATAAAGATCATTTTTTGGACAAGGAAAGGTTACGTGGAATTATTATTGATCTTAAGAGAGCATTCGTGCATATAAGTCAAACTTAGATGTTTTTTTTCTATAATAATGGCCGCTTAACCTAATTAATCATAAGACATATTGTACCTTATTTGTTTATTTATAGAATTATGCTTGAGGTAAAATTTGATAAGCATTTACTTATTTAGTATCAACATTTGGGAAGGTTGCATAACTTGTTTTTACATGGGGTAAGAGCAAGTTGTATAGGTTTGGGATATAATTAGTGGTTTTACATGTACTATGTTTTTGTTAGCTCTTTGTTTAATAATGCTTTTGAGTTAAAAATCTCATAAGGGTGTGGTTTTACTCTTGTCTAAGCAGAAAGAGGTTTCCATGTAAAAATCTTGTGTTTTTATCACTTTATTTTCACATATCAAGAAACAAGTGAATATACACACTAAACAACTGACAAAGACACAGCTAAAGAAACATGCTCTTACAATTTGAGCTTGCAATTATGAGAAGAATTTCTAAGTTCTATAACTTAATTCACTGCCTTGAATTATTGTCTTATGCTATGTAACAAATTTCTTATTGATCTCCTTGAACATCCTTCCATTTTCAAAGAACTCCACTATTGCCTTAGTAATTAGATTATTTATCTATTGTTATGCCTTTTAGTAAACACATCCATTAAAACTGTCTAAACTTGGAGTCTTTTCATGATTCATCTTAAAGATCACTCTTTCCACTTATATAGAATGGATATAGCTACTCATCATTTTCCTTTCTTCCTTAGGGAATTGATTCAATATGAAGGATTTCGGGATTTGACTTGTGGAGTTATCTGGAGCAATTGTTCCTAAAGAATTCTTAAAGAAGGCATAAGCTTCACTTTTAAGTTCCTCTTGCAAATTAAGAACCTTACTATTCCTTACCTTTAAGGAGCTAATTCCATTTGTGTTGTTCCTATATATGACAACCTTGTGGGAAGGCTAACATTTTTATCCCTTCTTTAAGCCATAAATAACTAGACTTTTGTTTGAGCATAGAATTGTAATTTCCAATTGCCTTTGAGTATAATTTAGGAGCATTGTTCCTTCTCATTTAGCTAGTAAGAGTCCTTTATATCCTTGTATACTTCCTCTTGGATTGTCTGTAATGCTGCTTTTGTAATTGATACTTTTATATAGGATCATGCATCTATTTTAGCATCTAAAATTTTAAGTTTCTCTTTGATATCCTTAAGCTATCTGACATAAAATTAGGCTCAATATCTTAATATAGGCTTAGATAATCTCTTTATATAGCTCCTTCAAACCCTTCATCATCTTCTAGAAAATTATTAAACCTAAATGGAATATCTTCTTCTCATCAGGGAGAATGTCCTTTTATAACAATTGGAAAGTGGTCTAAGAATAAGGGCTTCATAAAAGTAGTTTTACTTTCCTTATACCTCTTTAACTATTCCTCATTTACAAGAGCTCTATCTAGCTTGTTTATGCTCCATTCTTGACTCTATTTGTTACATCTTCTATAGAAATAAGCCTCAAATTTTAGGCTAATCGCCCTTAATCTCTCTACAGATTCTTTTAGGTCCTCTTTCAAGTTCCTTAAGCAATCATTTCCTATAACTTTAAATGGATATAGACTATTAAAATCTCTTTGGATCATAATCCTTATTAATGACATGAATTCCAATTAGATCATTTCAAAACCTTTTCCTTTGAAATCTAAAGTTTTAACTATATATAAAGTAAATAGCTACCAAACCTTATCCTACAGAAACCAAACCTCCAAATGCATCATTTGGTCATTTGCTTGAAGGATGTCAACCTTTACCAACTTAAAGTTAAAAATAATAATTATCCTACTATAGTGATAATAATGGTTGTTAGGTAAGAATTCATAGTGTTTGCCTAGTCATTTTAGCCTCAAAATATGCTCTTGCTTGAAGTTTGTTTTTATGATCCTCTCAAAACATATTTATTGTCCAAAATGTAGTCCTTTAAGGACTTTTGTTTCTTGGGAAAATTGATACCCTTCATATTATAAGCCACTATAGATATTATGAGGGGGATTTGAAAGATCTTTTGGATCTCTTTTCCTCCTTCAATTCCTTGCACTATCTACCACAAACTCCTTACTTAATCCATTTTATCTTCATCCAAGTTGCTAGCCTCTTCATCATATTTTGGTGTTTAAGTATTTTCATCCCTAATATTTTCATTCTTCATTATTGTTTTCCGCTAGACATTCATTGCATTTACTTTACCCATCATGGGCATTACCTTACTCTGATTAGCTAGGTTGAGCTCTAGATTGCTTATGCTTTTGTCAAATTTCTTAAATTGCTCCTATCTTACTCCTTTGGTTACTTTATTATCTGAGTTCATCCTCCCCTCACCTATTATTTATTTCCCTTTTTCTCTTACTCTGCTAACCTCCAAATTCACTTTAGCATGACTATCCAATTTTATCAGCTCCTCAGGATCCCTTATATCAAACTTCCTACCTATTGGTCATCACCATTTACTTTCTTATCTAAGTATAGGTTTATGTTAATATGAAACTTGATACCATACTCAAGTAAAGTTCCATCCTCCCCGAGTCTCGTTAGAAATATAGTGTCCAAAAATTCATCCCCTAGTTTCATATAGACATACACTCTAGCATACCTTGTTCTTTTCCTCATTGTTATAGTCTTATCTATTCAAATCGTGTTTCCAATAAAACTAGCTAAAGCACTAAGTACTTTGGTGGACTAGTACTCCAAAGGCACATTATGTAAGTTAACATATATAGGAATATGTTCATATTTGATAGCTTCCAAGCTTATAGTTGGCCTCTACCTTTGAAGGAAAATAAGGAAGTTATGGATGTTCAAGGCACACCTCCATATATCTCTTTAGTTCCCTTTTCAAATAATAGTACCTCTTGAAGTCCTTTCCCTATCCAGCTCTTGTGAGCCTAATTATTAATTGTTAGGAAGGGAGTTAAGAAAGGAAATCTTCTTCTTATGAAAAAAAAATTATTGTTGAAGACCAGCTTATAGCCCCCTATTTTATAATTTCCACTCCTATAGAGACAACAATGCGACCACTAATTTATCATAAGGATAATAGTTCAACGGTTTAATAAAATTTCCTCCAATAAATGCTTCCAATTTAAGGATACAATATGACACAAAATACTTTAGGCAATAGCCTAAATTATAGCTATAAGTACAATTATCGTTGCCTTTCTATTAAGGAAACATAATTCATATCATTACAAGAAGTACCACTACAATAGTTGTTGGACCCCGTTTCTGGAGCCCAACATCGGGCATGAAAGCGTGGTACTTGATGCATGAGGTGGATCTTATAACAATTCTCGGAAGCTCATTAAGCCTATAGTAAACAAACTTGAAACTTGCTTTCAATTATTTGGAACAAACACATCTATAATTCATTAAAATCCAAAAGCTGAGTTTTACAAAGCTTTAATAACATTTGAAACCCAAATACATACTTTGAGTTCAAGTTTCAAAAGTACAAAAACATCCTTGAACTAATCAAACTCGAATGAAACTAAAGCCTTGTCTTCCAAAAATACATCTTGAAAAATATGCAAACATAAGAAGTCGGAGTGATGCCATAA
>JANTPM010000006.1:29106475-29117161 GCA_025434745.1 Erythroxylum divaricatum
TTCAATTGCATTATAGTGTTACATTTATTGCTTTTAAATGATTTGAGAAATTGCAATATGTTGTTATATGAATTGTGTGATTTATTTATGAAATGAAAAATGGAAATGATTATGAAAGGATATCAAATTTATGAAATCAAGTTTCGAAAATGTGCAATTTTGGGCAACCGGTTTACAAGTCATGAACTACACGTTATGTGGGTTTATGGTAGTCCCCTAAGTTAAGTTAAGTGCACTTTGACAAAAGGCTTCTCCCCCCTACTTGCTAGTGGCATGGAGCTCCTTCATGGACTTCCATAAGTTCATGACTACACAAAATCATTATGTGAGATTTCATTAGTACGTTCTATTCACGGCTACACAGGACCCTTATGGGAAATGTGTAGTACGTTTTATTTTGGATCCACCCAAACCATTCTGATGTTGCTTATGTACTTATAATATGTGAACAAGTTTCATGTATTCATGTTTATAGTTTGTGAATTTGACTATATGATGAGAATTTCAGAAACGCGTGCTTTATGGATTCAATCAGAATTTTCTATGACAAGTGAATGTTTTCAAAGGTTTTGCCTATTTTTCTATTATAAACTATTACCCACAAGCTTTCAATATCACTACTTCTTTGCCCTATCTTCAAGTGAAGAAAATAAGATCGAGTAACCAAAAGTCGAGGAATCATTCTACTTTTGCAATGTTTTTGTAAATTAAGTTAGATTGTGTAAAAGCAAGACTTTAGATGCATTTCGAGAATTATTAGATTTGGTATCTTTTGTAATTTAGATTTTGATACCGATGATATAATGTGGCTTGGAATGCCATTAAAGTTTTGTAAACTCCTAATTTGTTTTTAATGAAATATGAATTATGTATAGATGATGGGAGATGAAATTAAATACACTTGAAGAAATTACTTGAGTTGATGATTTTTGAACATGAATTGTGGATATATATATATATATATGTAAGTGAGATGTTATGGAAAAGAAAGATAGGAATCATGAATGATGAGATGTAGTTGAATGTGATGACTCAAATGAGTTAAGATTTGAGAGTTTAATAAAGCCAATTTGGTAGTTGAATGGTCATGCTCAGGACATTCCAAGTTTGTACAATGCAAATTTCAAGTCTTCCATATGGGTAAAATTCATATTCTGATTTCAGGGGAAAATATGGGCTAATCTAGGCTAAATTAGAAAAAGTTGTCTTTTAGAAAGTAGTAACTTATCTTTCTAGCTTTCCAACGAGATATAGTATGAAATTTTTAGACATCGGAGTCGAAAGTTATGATCTTTATAAGTAGAGGTGCTCTGGAGAGTGCAGTTAGTGATTTAGAACTGTTGGGGATGTGAGGAAGACCCAGTAGAAATACCTTCGTCTGATGCATCTTGGATTGAATTGTATGATTCATCTTGGAATGAATCGTCTGATGCACTATAGACTGAATTGTCAGGTCTACTCTAGACTGAATCATCTGATGCATCTTAAACTAAATCATCTAGCCTTTGGTCTGGTCCAACTTGACCCTCTAGATGACAAAACATCACTTTAGTGTTTGCATAAAGGTTAGAGATCTAGAAGTCTTCTTTCAAACTGTCAAGAATGACCTTGTTACAATATCTTTAGAGAAAGTTATGCTAATTGTCTTTAAATAGGTCTTAGATTGAATCCTATCGTCTGACCTTTCATCTGGTTTCGTCTAACCTTATTGTCTGGTCCAATTTTGACCTTATATATGATAGAATCTATCTTCATGGTCTTCATAAAAGTTATATATGTGGAATTCCTCTTTCAAACCGTCTAATAATGACCTTGATTTGATATCTCTAGAGAAAGTTATGCTAATTTTCCTAAAATAGGTCCTACACTGAAGCCTATTGTCTGACCTTTCGTCTAGTTTCATTTGACCCTATTGTCTGATCCAATTTTGGACCTCTAGATTATAGAATTTATCTTCCAAGTCTTTATAAAAGTTGTATATCTAGAAGTACTCTTTCAAACCATCTAATAATGACCTTGATCTGATATCATTAGAGAAGGTTATGCTAATTGTCTCAAAATAGGCTTAGACTAAAGCCTGCCATTGGACCCTATCTTCTCATCCAATTTTTTCCCTCTATATGACAGAATCTATCTTGAATATCTTCATAAAAGTTGTATATCTATAGTTCCTCTTTCAAACCGTCTAAGAATAACCTTCATTCAATATCTCTAGAGAAAGTTATGCTAATTGTCCTAAAATAGGTTTTAGAATGAAGCCTATCTTCTAACCTTTCATCTAGTTTCATCTGACCCTATCGTTTGGTTCAATTTTGATCCTCTAGATGATAGAATCTATCTTTAAGGTCTTCATTAAAGCTTTATATCTAAAATTTCTCTTTAAAACCGTCTAAGAATTACCTTGATCTGATATCTCTAGAGAAAGTTATGCCAATTGTTCCAAAATAGGTCATAGACTAAAGCCTTTTGTCTGACTTTTCGTCTGGTATCGTCTGGTCTATCATTTGGTTCAGTTCTGAACCTCTAGATGTCTTCATGAAAGTTTTATATCTATAAGTCCACTTTTGAACTATCTAAAAATTACCTTGATCAGATATCTCAAGAGAAACTTATGCCAATTGTTCCAAAATAGGTCTTAGACTGAAGCCTTTCGTCTGATCTTTCGTCTAGTATCGTCTGACCTTTCATCTGGTTCAACTTTGACTTTCTATATGATAAAATATCTCTTCAAGGTCTTCATAAAAGTTGTATATTTTGAATTCCTCTTCAAAACCATCCTAAGATGACCTTAATTTCACATCTATAGAGAAAGTTATGCCAATTGTCCTAAAACATGTTCAATATGATTGAGGACAAAACCTTGTTTGATTCTTTCGGCCATAACTTTGTTATCCAACTTCCAAATGAAGTGATCCTTAGACCAATATATTCTTAACAAATTTATTTATATCTATCCATGAAATTTTGTAGCTTTTTATGTTGATCTGAAAAATATTGATTGAATCAAAGTAAGGGTATGGGTTGGAAGAGTATGAATTGGATATTTTACTGAACATATTTCGGTATTTTGATAGTATCTTGATCTGTAGAGCTTTGAATGAGATGACTTTTGTTCCTAAATAAACTAGAGATATAGAGCTACAACGTATATGAAGGAATAAAATGTGAATTCTGTCCCTAAGACTTTCAAATCCTGTATGGAATTTAGGGACAATGTATTGTTCTAGTTTAATAATAGTCTGAAAATGTTAACGTTTGGGCCCTAACTTTCAGATTTCTGAACCAAATGAAATGATTTTAGTATCATTAGAAACGTAAGACAATGGGGAACAAATGTTTTGAAATAGGAGAAATGAGTTTGTTTTTTATGTTTGACTGGTGTGGGCACGCCATTCTTGTAGGATGATGGCTAACGAGGGTTTCTTTGAAACAACCCTATAGGATAATATGCTTACATTTTATGACTCCGTAGTTGGGTTCCAAAAAGAAAATTGGTGCCCAATAGATTTTATTGTCCTAATTATAGTACAAGAATTGTTGAAACTGAAAATGCTAGGTTTGTTGATAATGGTGAAATTAGTGGGAGTGACATTTCACGAAATGTGAAAATTAAAGATGTTAAATTACAAGTCCCTTTGACTTGTGTTTCCACTACTTAAATTGTTGTTCCTCAAATTGTTGCACTGCATAACGATCATAAAGAGCAAAAAATACATGCTGCTGACATTCAACATGAACCTGTAATAGAAGAAGCACAAGAAATAGCATTAACAAGATCCCAAAGAGAAAGGAGATCTGCTATTCCAAATGATTATATGGTCTATCTACAAGAGTTAGAAGATGACTTAGGAATTAATGATGATCTAGTTTCATTTTCGTTTAATAAAGCTAACACTAATAAATGGTTAGATGCAATGAAATATGAACTTAAATCCATATAACATAATGATGTTTGGGACCTTGTAGAATTACCTAAAGGGTGCAATAGAGTTGGGTGTCAATAGGTTTTTAAAACGAAGCCTGACTCTCATGGCAACCTTAAACTTTACAAGGCTAGACTTGTTGATAAGGGTTTTACTCAAAAGGATGGCATTGACTATAAGGAAACATTGTCACCAGTTTCCAAGAAATATTCTCTCATAATTATCATGGCACTAGTGGCACATTATTATTTAGAGCTACATCAGATGAATGTGAAAATTACCTTTCTAAATGGGAATTTAGAGAAAAATGTATATATGGATCAACCAATGGGTTTTTCAGTTGAAGGGAAAGAACACATGGCGTGTAAACTAAAAAAATCAATATACAGACTCAATCAAGCTTCCCGTCAATGGTATCTCAAATTTAATGATACTGTTGTTTCCTTTGGTCTTAAAGAAAACGTTGTTGATCGGTGCACATATCTGAAAGTCAGTGGGAGTAAGTTTATCTTTTTGATTTTGTATGTTGATGATAATTGCTCGCAGCTAATATTCTTGGTCTATTAAGTGAGACTAAGAAATTTCTCTCTAACAACTTTGAAATGAAAGATATGGGAGAGGCAAACTAAGTGATCGAAATAGAGATATTTCGGGATAGATACCAAGGACTATTAGGTTTGTCTCAGAAAGCATATATTAATAAAGTTTTAGAGAGATTTAGAATGGATAAATGTTCAGCGTCTCCAGTTCCAATTTAGAAAGCAGACAAATTTAGTCTCATATAATGTCCAAATAATGATATAGAACAGAAATAGATGAAAGAAATTCTTTATGCATCTGTTGTTGGAAGTTTGATGTATGCTCAAACGTGTAAAAGGCTAGACATTAGCTTTGCAGTTGGTATGCTTGATAGATACCAAAGTAACCCAGGATTGGAGCATTGGAAAACTACAAAGAAAGTCTTAAGATACTTGCAAGGGACAAAAGATCACATGCTTACTTATATGAGGTTCGATCATCTTGAAGTAATTAGATATTCAGATTCAGATTTTGCTAGTTATTTTGATACTAGAAAATCTACATTTGGCTATATACATCTTTTAGCTGGAGGAGCAATATCATGGAAGATTGCGAAGCAGTTAATAGTTGTTGTATCTATAATGAAAGCTGAATTTGTGGTGTGCTTTAAGGACATACTTCAGGCAAAGTGGTTGCGAAACTTTATTTCAAGACTTGGAATAGTCAACAGTATTTCCAGATTGCTGAAAATTTATTGTGATAAATCCACAACAATTTTCTTTTCTAAAAACAACAAGTATCCCAAAGGTGCTAAACACATAAAATTGAAATACTTTGTCGTTAAAGAAGAGGTTAACAATGTAGAGTATCAATTAAGCACATTAGCACTAATCTTATGATTACTGAAACTTTGACTAAGGGATTACCACCCAAAATATTTATGGGACATATGACAGTATGGGCATTATTGTTGAGTAGACATTAATGTATATTATGATGACGTTTATGTTTTAATGTAATTGACATTTTGAGCTCATTATTGAATTTGTTTCTGATTTACCTTTTTTTTGAATGTGTATCCTGAATTGAATTCAATGGAATGATGATAACAGTTTTGTCTTGAATAGACATTATTTTTGATCAATTATGTGTTTCTCATTTATTGATCATTTCATGGAGAAGAGTAACTTTGTAGTACATGGAAAGAAATATGTTGTTTAAATCACATACAACCATCATGACTCATATTAGTTCTAATTCTTGATTATGATAAATGATGTATTCAATGCATATTAAATTTAGATGACTTATGAAGATAGGAATGTTTATAAAGCTTAATACCGACATGATAAGTGTGGTAGTTAAGAGGTGGTTTTTTCAAAAATCACTTATAAATGTTGCCTCTTTTGGTCCTACTCTTACCTATTTAAGTTGCTTCTACTAATAACTATCAAATAAGAAGAAAATACAAAAGTGATAAAGAGAGAAAAAAGAATAGAAACACGGAAGAGAACGAACATCAATTAATTTTATGGATCAAGATACGACTACTTTATATGTGAGAATTATATATATGTTTAAGATCCTGCATAATTGTATAATGGAGTGATATTGAACAAAACATGTTTCACTTGTCTGACTAATCTCCTCCAGAATTTCCACTCCCCTGTTTATTGGGTAATTTTGGACAAGCTCTATCCTAATCCTATGTTGTTATGGATAACATTTACTTTGCTTTTGATCAGTGGTGGCGTAGAAAAGCAGGCAACGACGTAATTTCAACGACATTCTATCAACTTCTAACAAACTTAGCCGCCTCAATACTTGCGACGTCAACGGCACGTCAATGGTCTTACCAAATTGCCTTGGAAGCTTCCTGCTCTCATCCTTTTGAGCGTTGAACTTCCTTCCAGTGGGAACGGTTCTAATAAATCTTGTGACTGCTGTTTCTGCCCTTTCACTTTGATCAAATATTAAACTACCTAGCTATGCCCTTCCAGAGGCAAGTTAGATGATAAGTATCAGCAGTTGTTGAAGTAGATGAGAAAGGCTTAAGATTTTTCATTATCCCCTCGGTACACTTAAAAAATCAGATACAGTGATGTTAACAATCATGTCAGTTTATGTAGATAATTGACCAAACAGAAGGAGGAAGTCGTTGGAAATGCTTGGCCACTTCCTTAAAAAGCAAGTGTTCGCACCATAAAGCATTCATGGACATGGTTTTCGTAAAATTCGCTGCCATTGAGCATGATAATTCCCTAAGTTTGAAACCATAATCATGCCCATTGATGTTTACAACCACCTAATTTATAGTCCAAAGCCTAAAATTCGGCAATGGGTATCACATTAAAGACACCAATTTTTCATCTAATTTAATTAATATTACTAAAACCTCTTATGTTTCAAATGGGTAATCTCTTGCTCTTACTCAAAAATTTTCAAGACTTTATTTTCTCTATTAAAAATCTTGACGTTGAATTTTTTTCCATAGCTAAATCATTGAGGAATTACATGTTAATTACATTGATTTATTAATTTTATTAATTTATCATATTTATATATCATTGTTTATATTTAAATATAACAATACGTAATATTAATTTATTTTATTAATTAGATATTATATTCATTAATTTTTAGCAATATATTTTATTAGTTTTTTATTTTATTATATGATGATACTAATAAATAATACGGTTATTTTTATAATTTTACAAATAATTGGTTATTATTTAAATTTATTATTTATTAATCAATAAATTTATGAAAATTATTATTTTATTACTTTATAACATTTACATCTCATTACTTATACCACAAAAATAAATAAATATCAAAATTGTAAAATAATATATTAACTTCTCCTATTTTATTAATAAAAATATATTATTTAGTTCAACATGATAGTAAATATATTTTAATTAGATTATTTTATTTTGTAATTATATTAATAAGTAAAATGATAAATTTCTCATTTTTATTTATAATTCATTTTTATAAGTAATTAATAATTAATATGATTGACTCTTCATTTAATACTTAAAATTATAAAAATTTTATCATTTTCACATATTAGTATACCCTGAAATTGAAGTAAGCCTACACAAACAAGGTGCTAACATGTAAAAAGACTTGATAAGTGATTTTTTAATAGTGGTAATGTTGTACTTCAGGTTTCTCCTAGGCAATCTTTTAGAATTAAAGTTAGACTCCGTATTTAACTAGGAATTAGTTTGATTAGGACTTTACCTGTATATGTGGATAAGTTATATCTTGATTAATATTATCTTTATGATTAAAATTAATCTTATTCGTTATAAATCATTAGGGCGAGAGAAAAACGTGGGTCATGCTGAATGAATCAACCTTATCTTATACACCTTTAAGATTTAGATAGAGAACAAAAATTTAAATACTTAGGCGTGTTGAAAGTTGAAACATAGTTCTCTACAGAAAAACTTTATCAAACCACGTGAAAAGCACCTTTAAATATTGTTAAAATATTTTACAGCAAGTTTGTTACATGTAAGTTGATAATCAAACGAGAATCATTATTTAAGGTTATTTGTTTTTGGTTTTTAGTTTTTGTTTTCAAATTCATTAAAGAAACTGTTAGTTTGAGTTTTTTTCAGTTTTTAAAAATTATGAAAATCATAAAAAGTAGTTTTTGTTTCTTGTTTATGTTTTTTTTTATAATTTAATTTACTATCATTTAAATATATTAGTTAATTATTAAAAAAAATTTTGAATAATGTAATTCAAAATTTAAAAGCAATAATAATATCAACTAATTAGAAAGTTGTGGCCAAATTGAGTGCAAGAATAGGCTGAGTTCACGCCAATTGTACTCTATGGGTTGTCAAAGTCACAGAACCAAAAAAGTACAAAATTGCAAGAGAAAAAGTGTTTCTACAAGCCATATTCTATTTTTTTAGTTTTTTAAATAGAAAATTGAATTAACAAAAGAAATAAAGTTACAGAGACTATTAAGTGCCTGTTTGGAACAGTTTTTGGAGACACCAAAAGTACTTTTTTCTACCGCAAAAGCTGTTTTAAGGAAAAAGTAAGTGTTTGGTGGAAAATTTTAAAAGTGCTTTTATAGTAGAAACAGCTTTTTTAAAAGTCAAAATACAGCTTTTTTAGAAGCTAAAATTTGAAGCTTTTTAAAAAAGCCCCAAATTTTAGCTTCTTCGGGTAGACGATTTGCGTCAGTTACGTATATAACAATTGATAACTCTTTATTTTCCCGACTCTTTGTTTCTCTGTTCAACGTCTCTTCTCTTCTGTTCTTCCTCACCTCTGTTCAACGTCTCTTCTCTTCTGTTCTTCCTCACCTCCATTCGTTTCTTCTATTCCTCACTTCTCTCTACTCACAGGTTAGACTCACCTCCATTCTATATTTTCTAATTAAAAAACTCACCTTTACGCAGAGAGGTCTGCGTAACGAACGCAGACCTCTCTGCTTTGTTACGCAGACGTCTGCGTAACGAACGCAGACCTCTCTGCGTTGTTACGCAGAAAGGTCTGCGTTAACGCAGACCTGGTCTACGTTTGTCTGGTAACGAACGCACCAGGTCTGCGTTCGTTACACAGACCTTCGTCTGCGTTAACGCAGACGTCCCTTGTCTGCGTTAACGCAGACGAGTTTTTTTGTTTTGTAGATTAATGTATGGGTTTTTTTTGTCTTTTCAAAATATTAAAAAACGCAGACGAGTTTGGTGTTGCTTTGCTTGATCATACTTCCAACAATTTTACTGTTTGGTGGTGTGCATTCTGTGTTAGTTGATATGATCTTTTTACTGGTTTGAGGTTTTATCTCAATTAGCCCAGAGTTCCTTTTGGTGATTTTTGATGGTCAATAGTTCCATGCTGATGACACTAATGCCACCAATCAGTTGGGTTTGAGAATTGAAGTGGATCAAACCTGTGAATGCAGACTGCAGATAACTTATAAAGATATCATGTGTTTATATTACTGTATGCGTAGAGAATCTTATTGACAATATTATACTTTATTTATTATACTTTATTTTGTAAGTGTTCATCTATTTAGTTGAAAGAAAGTGTGCATTGTTTTCTCACTCTATAGTTGCACTATTATCCTGTTTGTTGTTTTAGATTATAAGTATTTTGCTTACCTCAACTTATAATGTTGCACATTTGCAGCTGAGTAACTATTGCTCCTTTGAAGGTGTTTTGTATTGCAAACCTCACTTTGATCAACTATTCAAGATGACCGGCAGCTTGGATAAAAGTTTTGAAGGTAATGCTCTGTGTTCAGTTTGATTTCAATCACTCAACATCTGTTTTCTCTGCTTCTTTTTTCTCATTCATAGGTTGTTCTTTTCTTGTTCTCTCTTCTGTAGGTACTCCAAAAACTGTTAACAGATCTGCTGACCAGGTATATGCAATGAAGTTCTTGTACTACTACTTTATCAATATGGGAACAGATACAATTTTGAAGCTTTCAGTAACAGGGAGAAGTCTATAAGATGATTTTTAGGATTCCTGACGTGCTTCAAATCCTGGATTAAATCATGCAGGTTAGCAACAGCAAAGTCTCGAGTATGTTTGCTGGAACTCAAGACAAATGTGTTGCTTGCAAGAAAACTGTTTATCCAATTGAAAAGGTACATAGAAAAAATTCCTTATTATAACATCATGAGCTTTTCAGGACATTTTCAATCTATGCTCTGATTCATTACATTTCAATTCTAGAGAATCATTACAACCTTAATCAGATTTTCTTTGATTACTTCAACTGTAAGTAGATTGATCTAGTTCAGTTGTTCCTATTTGTCGAACTGATGGAATTGAATTGTGAGATCAAGTACCTGAACACATCAACACCTTTGAGGCCTAGGACTTTGCCTTTTAGAAAAGTCCCTCGGAAAATAGAAATTAAAATAGACTCGATAAATTTAAAAATTCATAAAAGGCATGACCAGTGGGTTCTTTTCCCTCTGTTCCCTTCCCTATCATCACCAACCCAACCAATTTCTTCTTGCTCTCTATTGCAACTCTGATACGAAACAAAATATTAATTCAATGACCATGCAATATTTAAGGGATGAAAACTACAAAAAGTTGATGAAGTAAAAGAATAAAGGTCACCATGATGGTTAAATTTGGACCTTTCCCCTCATTTCCTTATAGTCTGTGGCAAGTCCAACATCAAACTATGTCAAAAGTATAAGATGATCAAGTCACCTTAGAATTTGCCCCTGTTTTCTGTTTGAGT
>JANTPM010000006.1:29267548-29280022 GCA_025434745.1 Erythroxylum divaricatum
GTTGTTGTTGTTGTTGTTATTATTATTATTATTATTATTATTATTATTATTATTATTATTATTATTATTATTATTATATGTTCTATGTTTGTTATTAAATTTATAAACTTCATTTTTTAAAGATAAATATCTAAAATCTAAATTTTTATGAAAATATTCAAAGAAATACTAAGAATAAAACTCATTATAATTTTTTAAACTCATACCTTTATAAGTCATTTTATATATAAACAGATAATACTAAACAATTAATTTTATCAAACATCTTTAATAAATATCTGATATTATCTACTAATCTAATCATCTAATATAATCAGTCATCAGTTAACCGCTGATCAAATCAGCTTTCAGCTAATGCAATCAGCTAATTGCCAAACAGAGCCTAAAATCTACTAACTTTTTTGTTCAAATTTTATTTTTCAATTTAATTTAATTTAATAAATTTTGGTTTTACAAATCGATACATTCATTATTTTAATTAGACAATTTTCATAAACTAATCAATTTTATCAACTAAATAAATCAATTAATTTTCATTTAACAATCTATTTTTTAATTAAAATTTAAGTTTTCGATAAGTAAAACTAATTTTATATAATCTTTAATCAATTTTATGATAGTATAATATTAATTGAACATTTAAATCTTAATCATCTTATCTTACATATTTAACTTCCATGAAAGAGAGTAAGGCTTCGTTTAGTTATCGGTTGATTAGCTAGAAAATAACTGGTTGAATAAATTTAACTGATTGACTTTATTAACCAGTTGTTTTTAGTATTTAGTAATCAGCTGATTGGGTTAGCTGATTGGCCCAATCAGCTGATTGGCCCAATCAGCTGATTTTTTTAACAACTCATGAGGAGTAGCGTTTTACTTCAGCTTATTGTAAATGACAGATTGTGCCCTTAGACATTTATGTTCCTTTCCTTCATCAACTTGGTGTACATGAACGCCTACTTTTTAGTTTTTACCATTCATTATTCAACTAATTAAAAAACACACAATAAGAAAGCGACAAAGAAAATTATTTAAGAACCTTTCTCCTTGAAGTTAAAAAGTATAATTTTGATCTCAATTATTTATTTATTTATTTTATCATCATCATCATCATCATCATCATCATCATCATCATCATCGTTATTATTATTATTATTATTATTATTATTATTATTATTATTATTATTATTATTAATTTCATGTTTTCTTATCAAAATTATAAACTTAATTTGTGTAAAATTAAAAATATAAATTCTAAATTCTTATAAGAATATTTAACAAAATACTAATATTTTTGAAAGTTACACCCTTATAAGTCATTTTACACATCAACAGTTAATACTAAATAATTAATTTTATCAAATATCTTTAATAAACTGCTAATATTATCTTCTGGTCAAATTAGTTGATATAATCAACTATCAACTAATCACTGATAAAATTAGCTATAAGCTAATGTAATTCACTATTTGCCAAATAGGGCCTTAAATCAAAATAAAAGACTTAACATTCTGTAAACAAAAAATTATTTTGTAAAATATTTACCAAAAAAGATATTTTGTAAAATATATCACATTTATGCTTACGGTGATATGATTGAAGGATTTTTTTACTGTGAGAATTTATGTTTAAAAAAATGTATTCTTCAAATTCTAGTTATTGCAGTTTTTTCTTCAAGAAAAAAATCTTTTAAATTAAGATTAAAGATAGTATATCTAGAAGATCATCTTACTCATCGAAAGAAATACTAAAACTCTGGTATTTCAATTTCAATATATAACCTACTTCAAAACTTTTTTAAAAAGAAACGGAGGAACCTGAAGCTGTTATTCTTTGAATGCGCACTAGATAAATCTCCGTATTGACACAATAGTTTACAAATCATGTCAATCAGATACTCTACACTAGGTAAGTTCCATACAACAGGTTCAACCGAGAGAACGTAAGTAGGGAGATTTGAATATAAAACCTTTTAGCCTCATACCTCCCACTCCACTAACTCGACCACTCCTAGAGGCCTACTTCAAAATTTCTTCAAAGATAGTTTCCAAAAGTAAAAACTCCAACCTTTTCCGCTAGCTAAATTTTCCATTCCTAGCATAAAATGGAACATAAGCTATGTAGTTTTAAGCTTGAGAGACTGCACATTATGTAAAGATTACATAATTCTTAAATTTAGGAAAGCATGAAAAAACGATCTAGTAAAAAAATCATGCGAAACCCAGGATCCAAAAAGGTCTAGCACATGAAAATTTATTCCTATTTAGTAGAGAAATTGTTTTCAAATGATTCATAGGAAATAGGAAAATAAATAAAAAGAAAGTAAAGATAAAAATAAAATAAAGTGATGATAATAATAATAATAATAATAATAATAATAATAATAATAATAATATTATTATTATTATTATTATTATTATTATTATTATTATTATTATTATTATTATTATTATTATTATTATTATTATTAAAGTAGGAGATTAATAATAATAATAGTAATAGTAATAATAATAATGATGATGATGAAGAAGATAACGAAAACAATAAAATGATGACAGTAATAATAATAAGTAGGAAAATTGTCAGAATTATATGAAGATAAGTTGACAATAAATTAGTCATAGTTAGTTATAGTTAATTACGTGACCTTTTGTATAAATAACTCTTAATATGTTAAGATGATATCGATTTTATCCTTTCGTAATTTAGTTTTCTATCATAGTATTAGAGCATTATAATTTTGCTTCTCTAGTTTTTCTAGATTCTTTCTAAGAATTCCAACTTTTCTTGCATTTCCTTTACTTGAAACCTGCTACTATGGCAAATTTCAACACCTAGAATGCTAATAGTGCTTCTGGTTCGACGTCAAAACCAGAAAACAATCCTTCCAATCCTTATTATCTTCATGTGATGAGAATCCGACTCTTGTTCTTGTTTCTTCAGTTCTAATTAGACCGAATTATCATTAATGACAAAGAGCCATGAAAATGTCATTTCTATTTAAGAATAAACTTAGCTTTGTCGATGGATCGATTCTGTAGCCATCTCACACAAATCCTTTGTTTGTTCCATGGGAATGATGCAAGAATTTGGCAATCTCTTGGGTTATTCATTCTGTCTCATCTTCTATTGAGCAATCTATTATTTGGTTGGATTCTACCTATGAGATTTGGAATGATCTCAAAGCTATCAAAGCAACTCTTTTCGTATATGTGATCTTCAGCTCGAAATTTATACCTGTGAATAAGGTGTTTTGTCTGAATACTTCACCAAGCTAAAAATCTTGTGGGACGAATTGCAAATCTTGAGCCCTCTCCCATCTTGTTCTTGTATCCCTCTATGTTCTTGTAGTCTTTCCAAGAATATAAGGGATTTTCATGAGAATGATCAGGTCATGGATTTCATTAAGGGATTGAATGAAAACTATTCGACTGTAAAATCGCAAATTCTGTTAATGGATCCTTTACCTTCCTTAAATTAGGCATTTTCTTTGATTATTCAACAAGAAAGGCCTTTGGTTTCTGACATCAGTGCTTTGGCAGTTAAAGGTACCACCGCTTTTACACAACGAAAGTTCTCTAACAATTCAACACCATTAATTTGCATCCATTGTGGAAAGGAGGGTCATTCCATTGACAGATGCTATAAGAAGCATGGGTATTCCATCAATATGAAGAATTCCAAGAAGCCTTTAAATCGAGTTTATGCTAATGCTGTGAATACTACTGATGCTAATAATCAATATGTTGATTATCATAACTCTGAAACTACAAAAGATCAGGTACCTAATTTTCAATTCACTGAGGATCAGTATGATCAATTATTATAGCTACTACAAGGACTTCCATCTATTTGTTATCATGTTAATGCAGAGTTCGGGTTACTCACATTGGCACTATTTATTTGAATTATCCTTTAAAACTTTTAAATGTTTTATATATGCTAGAATTTAGTTTTAATCTTTTATCCATCAATAAATTGGTTTATGATCTTTCTTGATGCATAATTATCTCATCTTCTCATGGTATAATCTAAAGCATCCAACCATGGAAGATGATTGGGGTTGTTGAGCATTCCCAAGGATTATATAAGCTAAATTCCACTGCTATTTTACCTGCTTCTAATGATATTTTTGCTAATTCTGTTATATGTAATAAAGACACTTCAATACTATGGCATACTAGGCTAGGCCATCTATCTTTTGCTCGATTATAAATGTTAGTTCCTTCTGTTTCTAATATTGAACCTTGTGAAATATATCATATGTCAAAACAAAAACAATTACCTTTTCCTATCAGCACTTTTGTTAGCAATGTTATTTTTGATCTCATTCATATTGACATTTTGGGAGATAATTATGCTCCCACCTTTAAAGAGCATAGGTATTTTCTCACTATTGTAAATGATTTTAGTATATTTACTTGGATTTTTTTAATGAAAACCAAATCTGAAGCAAGAACAATTATGCAGAATTTCATTTCTTATGTTTCTACTCAATTTAAAAGTGTTGTCAAATGTATTAGAAGTGATAATGGATAAGAGTTTAATGTTCCAGTTTTATATGAATCACATGGCATAATTCATCAAACATCTTGTATTAAAACTCCTCAGCAAAACAATATTGTCGAAAGAAAACATCAACACATTTTGAATGTGGCAAAAGCACAAAGACTTCAGGCAAACTTACCTATACATTTTGGGGGTGAATGTGTGCTACATGCTATTTATTTGATCAACAGAATACCCACTTCTGTTCTTAACAACATATCACCTTTTGAAGCACTATATTCTAAACCACCAACTTTCATTAACTTAAGAGTTTTTGGTTTCCTTGCTTTTGCTTCGAATCATTCTAACATTAAAAACAAATTTGATTCTATAAGCATCAAATATGTTTTCTTTGGTTTCTCTCTAGGTATTAAGGGTTTTAAGCTTTCTTAAAGCTCAAAAGATCTTTACTTCTCTGGACGTTTCCTTTTATGAACATATATTTCCTTTTTCAACACTAACTACTAATATGCAGATTTCTGATAAGCCAACCAATGATCACTTAATTTTGCCTTCATCATCAGTTCAGTCATTATCTGATGACATCCAACCCATTCCTCTTATTTCATCGTTACCAGAAGTGGATGTCACCTTATCAGATTCTATTTCAACAACACCATATGTTATTCCTTCATCTGTTACCTGCGACTCAGATTTCAGCTTAAGTTTAATCTTAGCAGCATCCGACTTATAGCTTACGAAGAAGCACTAAAACAAAGTCCAAGCCACAGTGCCTCATTGACTACAAATGCATGGCTTCTTAAAGAATAAGTCCTCATCAACTTTCAAATGTTTTCTCTTATTCTACACTAACTCCTAAGCATTATGCGTTTGCAGCTGCAGTTGATCAAGATCATGAGCCACAAACTTATGAACAAGCAGTTAAGAACGAATGTTAGAGACAAGCTATGAAAGCAGAAATAGAGGCACTACAACAAAATAATACTTGGGAGCTGGTTGATCTGCCAACTGGTAAGAATGCAATCGGGTGTAAGTGGGTCTTCAAAATAAAAAGGAAAGCAGATGGATCGGTGGTATTGCTGTCGCCTGCAAACAAATTCAAAAAGAAACCAACTTCCGTTAATACAAATTAATATTGTAGTGGTAAGTGGATATCTTTCCCGCGAGAAATTTTAATGGCAATGATTGTATGAGTTCAAAAATAAAATAAAGTAACGAATTAGGGGGGAGTTTCAATTCATGGAAATTTAAGGAAAAAGATGACAAAAGTCAAATTTTAATAAAACTAATTGGATATGAAAATTTAATAGAAAAACCTTGGTTTTGGGTTACCGATATTATCACGCTAAAATGGATCCTCGATATAAAATTTTGGTTCATTAATAAACATTCATTGGGGGATGTTTTCTCTTAAGTATAAATGACTAGAAACATGTATTCTAAGCATTCTTATTAATCAACAACCTAGACATGATCGTAGGTTCAATTGAATAATAGCTTTAAAAACCAATAAAACAATGAACAAGATAAAAGATGTACAGCATGCAATTAATCAAGATGAATGTCTTCTTAGAATTTTCGACTCTAACCTAAAGAAGCTAATCCTAATTGCTACTTGTGATTAACAAAACTGAACGTCATATTTCATTAACCTAACTATTAAACGAATCAATCCCTAGTTGCGCACCTAGAAATCAATCAATTCAATTAGAAGAAGTAATTCAGAAGATACTCATTGTTTATCAACAAAACAAACTTTATTGAAACATCTCACACATAATATATGATAACATGGTTTCCCTCAACCAAAAAAAGAAGTTTAGCTACTCATAATGGAATTGAAAATAAAAGAAATAACAAAGCATATAGTCTCCATCCCTGGTTGTTTCTTAAAGAATACAAAAATACTTAAAAGAAATGCAGAAACGTAAACTAAAACTCAAAGAAAAGCTGTAGAAAATTGTAAACTATTCTAACTTAAGGTGGGCTACGTGAACAGTGTGTTTTTCCACTTTTAATGCCTCCCGATCCCTTCCTTTTCCATCCTCTCTTGCAAATCATGTCTCCCACATGTTCAGATTATGAATCTCCATCAATCTGATCTTAAAAGATTATGAAAATCTCAAACGAATCAGATTTAAATTTGAAAGTAGATATATAGATTTTGTTTCATCCTTGCACTTGCCCACGCTTAGTTATTGAATCTACTGCCAACCTAGAATTTCAGATTGTCTTCGTTTTTTTTGCATCTTTTTAATTTAATTTCATCTCTAAGATGTTGAAAATCATCTGAGAACAATTATGAGACAATTCCATTAATTTTGAATAATAATTTCAACACAATAAAGAAAAAAATACAAAATAAGCACAAATTGACAACTTAACAAATTCCCCCACACCAAACCTTCGCTCACATCCTTCATAAGATTAAGTACACATAATCCATTAACTTGGGCCAGTAAGACTTAAGTTGCAGCACATATAATAATCACTTTTCACCAATGCAAATAAACAAAGTCAAAATAAGACATCTTTGTTCAAAAGAAATTATGAAATCAAAATGAATTCCTTTTACAAATTTCTCTCTTACACTCAAGTGTTTGAGGTCAAAGTGTTTCTCTCAAATCTCTCTCTAACATATTGCACTACCATAGGCTTGCAAATTCACCAGTTATCATTACTTCAGATTACATAGGTTAATAGATCATAAGGACTTTATTAAGGGTTGTAATGGGGCTAGGTTCAAAGGTAAGGTAAACTAGCAAATGGTTAATCACAAGCATTAACAAAGTACCAAGTAAAAGGGACACTCAAATTAAAATTATGAGATAAACACACGAACACAAAGGACTACAGCTACTTATACTAACTAATGCTATTATGCTTTATTCTTTATTCTTTTTCTTCTCTTCTTCTTTTCTTTTTTTGATTTTTTTCTTTCTTTTTCCCTTCTTTCCTTTTTTAACTTGGCTAAGAAAAAGGGAGAGCAATAAAAACAAGAGAAATTACTAGCAGCATAATTTAATAAACATATGAGTAGAAGTACCTATTAAAATATCTCAAAAT
Organism: Erythroxylum divaricatum; assembly: GCA_025434745.1. Lineage (NCBI taxonomy): Eukaryota > Viridiplantae > Streptophyta > Magnoliopsida > Malpighiales > Erythroxylaceae > Erythroxylum > Erythroxylum divaricatum. Next base: position 29,275,124 of record JANTPM010000006.1, read on the forward strand.
ACAATACAGAACAAAAGTCTCAAATTACTCAACGCTTCATTCAACTTGTAATAGGGTAAGGCTCATGGGGTTTTTGGGTTTCAATGTAAAGTGATTGATTGAAAAACAAGGGTAAAGGCCCAAAAATGTGTGCAAATGGAAAATAATGAGGTGGGTCATTTTTAAGCTAAAAGGTTTAAAAACAAGGAAGACCTTAATCATTTCTATATCTCATGTAATCAAACAAATTCAATCCGGTTCAATGCAAGTTCTAAAGGCAAACATGACTAGAGGAGAATCACACAATTCAAAGAAATAGAATGATATAAAAATGATGTCATTTAAACCTCAAATCCACTCACAAGTTTAATTCAAGAATTCTCTTTAATTCCACAAATTACCTAATCACTTAAATGTCAAAATTTTGACTAAGTGTATAAGATCAGTTATTGCAATTAATCCGTATGTTTCACTTAAAACTCATATAGACCGATTTGATTTCATGCATACACCCAATCTTATCCAAACTAATATGATAAAGCTTCATGGCTTAACATGTATAACCACATGCAAAAATTGAAAAGAGGCACACACATGTACTCCAATTCCTTCCCCCACACCTAGAATGGGCATTGTCCTCAATGACAAAAAATAATAAAAGCATAAAAGATTGATGAGAACATAAGTACTCCCCTAGATTGAAGACGCCATATGTAGCTTTGAAATGAATGACTGCAGCTTCCTTTTCAAATGCCTACAAACAAAACAAACCAAAGAAAACAAGTAAAACACTCAAAGCAAACACTCAAAAGATATGCATAAAAGAGAAAAACAAAAAAAGGGGTACAAATGGGGTGCCTCCCATCAAGCGCTTATTTAAGGTCAGAAGCTTGACCCTTGGCATATGTACATCATCCATTATCGAATGGATGCTTAAGCCCAATAGGAAGCATCCTTAAACTCCATGAGGAACATGAAGTAACTTCCCTTGAAGTCGGCTCCTTCTTGGCATGATGCTCCATTACTTCTGATGAGTGGAACTTTATCATTTCACCATCATACTCTAATATCAACTTTTCGGGCATTGCCCTTCTCACACTAGGATGATCTCTATAAAAGTAACACCAATGGTTGTGGAGACTCAAAATCTTGCTCGCCGCCTTCAATCTTCAACTCGCTCGCCCACAGCTCGTTCAACTTATATGTGATTGGCGACTTTTCTTCTTCTTGCTTTTCTTCTTATTCTTCTTCTTCTTTTACCTGTAAACAACTAGGAAAAGGAAACGAAATTAAGTTAGTGATAACATGAACTACATCGTTTACCTTTGGAGGTTGCACATTGTCCATCTTTTCTTGAACTATAACCTCTTCCTCTTTTAACTTAACTTGCTCTTTTTTCTTTGCCTTGGCAAATCAACTAGGAAAAGGAGGCGGAACCACCATATTCTATAGATTATTTTGCGTCATTTCTGGTTGTGAAGTTACCTTTTTTGTTGTTTCTTCTTCTACCTCTCTTCTGGAAACTTTCAGAAGTGGTTCCTGTAATTCCTTACTACTTTGCGATGTGATAACCTTCGCACTTTGTTTGGGATTGATCTCTAATTGTGCTAGAAAATTTTCAAAATTTTGTGCCTTTAATCGATTTATGTCAGTTGCCATTTAACTTATTTTATTTTCAATATTTCTTTGTTACTTTTCAATATTTCTTTGTTGATTTTCAATATTTCTTTGTTGATTTTCAATGTTTCGGATACTTGCTTTAGTACTCCACTGAAACGTCAAATTGTTAGTAGCCAAAGATTGCACTATATCTTCCAAGGAAGTCTTACCTTCAGAATTAAATGTTGTGTTTTGATGTTGTCGATGCATATACTGTTATTTATACTACTTGAATTGAAGAGTGCTCATTGCCAAACTCATTATGATCTCTTCCAAAGACATCTCATCAACTTGTGGTGGCGATGGTGGAGGTGGAGGCTCTGGCCGGAAGTAGGGCTGCTCTTGGTAGTAGCTCAGTGGAGAAGTGAATCTATACTATGTATCTTGAAAAACAAGACACACACAAAAAGAATAACCTAAAAATGAACAAACTTCATATACCTTAAACTGTTGGTCATCCCTCGGTACTTGCACGACTAAGGGTGTGAAATCTACCACTTGATGGTCAAACCTAGAAGTAGCAACAGATTGAAACTCATCATCATAATAAGGATAATATGAAAAATCAAAATCAAAAGCATACTGATAGTGAACCATGCTGCTAAAAGATCGAAAAATCAGAAAAAGTTGTGAAACTGAAACAAACAGAAGCTAAGGTAACCAACCAAAAATAAAAACAAAATCATCACTGAAAAAATCGTAAAGAAATTTCTCGACAATGGCGCCAAAATTTTGTAATATTGTCGCTTGCAACCAAATTCAAAAAGAAACCAACTTTTGTTAATACAAATTAATGTAGCAGTGGTAAGTGGATATCGTTCCCACAATAATTTTTTACGGCAATGATTGTACGAGTTCAAAACTAAAATAAAGTAATGAAATGAGGGGTTTTCAATTCATGCCAATTTAAGGAAAAAGATGACAAAATTCGAAATTCAATAAAAGTAATTGGATCTTAAAATTTAATTAAAAAAAACCTTAGATTTGGGTCACCGATGTTATCATGCTAAAATAGATCCTCGATATAAAATTTTCAGTTCATTAATAAACATTCATTAGGGTATGTTTTCTCTTAATTGTAAATGACTAGAAACATGTATGCTAAGCATTCTTATTAATCAACAACCTAGATACAATCGTAGGTTCAATTGAATAATAGCTTTAAGAACCAAAAAAACAATGAACAAGATAAAAAATGTACAACATGTAATTAATCAAGATGAATGTCTTCTTAGAATTTTCGACTCTAACGTAAAAAAGGTAATCCTAATTGCTATTTGTGATTCATAAAACTGAACATCATATTTCATTAATCTAGCTATTAAATGAATCAATCCCTAGTTGCGCACCTAGAAATCAATCAATTCAATTAGAAGAAGTAATTCAAAAGATACTCAATGTTCATCAACGAAATAAACTTTATTGAAACATCTCACACATAGTAGATGATAACATGGTATCTCTCAACCAAGAAAAGAAGTTTAGCTACTCATAATGAAATTGAAAATAAAAGAAATAACAAAGCATATAGTCTCCATCCCTAGTCCTTTCCTAAAGAATACGAAAATACTTAAAAGAAATGAAGAAACATAAACTAAAACTCAAAGAAAAGATGTAGAAAATTGTAAACTATTTTAACTTAAGGTGGGCTGCGTGAAGAGTACATTTTTCCACTTTTAATGCCTCCTGATCCCTTCCTTTTCCATCCTCTCTTGCAGATCACGTCTCCCACTTGCTCAGATTGTGAATCTCCATCAATCTGATCTTAAAAGATTATGAAAATATCAAACGAATCAGATTTAAATTTGAAAGCAAATTTGCAAAAAATATTTCATTCTAGCAGTGCCCACGCTTAGTCCTTGAATCTACTGCCAACCTAGAATTTTCGAATTTTCGAATTTCTTTTGTATCTTTTTGATTCAATTTCATCTCTAAGGTGTTGAAAATCATCTTAGAACAATTATGAGACAATTTCATTAATTTTGAATAATAATTTCAACACATTAAAGAAAATTAAATACAAAATAAACACAAATTGACAACTCAACAATCGGTAGAGAGATACAAGGCTAGGCTAGTTGCTAAATGCTACACACAACAAAAGGATTTAGATTTTTTAGATACTTTTAGTCCAGTGGACAAAATGACAACAACCTGGCTTCTTCTTGCATTAACAACAATCAAAGGGTGGCATTTACATCAACTTGACATCAACAATGCTTTTCTTCATAGAGACCTTGATGAAGAAGTGTATATGTAGCTTCCTAAGGGCTATGAAGGACACAGAAACAAAGATTGCAGATTGGTTAAATCTCTTTATGGCCTAAAACAGGCTAGTCGCCAATGGAATGTTAAACTAACTTCAGCATTACTTCAATACGATTTCATACAAGCTACATCAGATGTAACATCCTGTTCCCATACTAAGGGTTAGAACCCTAAAATTTGATACATGTGAGATCAAAGAGAGATTTAGAAAATACATTTCATGCTCATGCATAATGACAACACATACATATGCGTGAATTAAGATTTTTGCATAAGAAAATAATTATATGTGCATTCATTGACAATTTTCGGTTATAATTGTTTATAATATGAGTAAATTGAGAAATGTGATTTTTATATGTTGAAAATTGATTTGGGGAGTTTATAAATTTATTTAAAATTTTGGAGAAATTTTTGGAAATTGTTGAGTATTTTAACTAGGAAAATTGCCAAGTAACAAAACAATTGTTAAACAGTAGTAGAAATTACTGTCCAATGGTAATAAAAATTTTTACAAAGGACTTTGGGATTTAATGACATATGTCATTGAAAGTTTAGAAACAATTGGATTAGAAATTAGAGGTAAATGGACTAGCTTATTAAAAGATTAAGAAGGGACCATGACAGAGTGACATGTGGCACATGACAACTTGCCACACCACATGTTAAGTCATGAAATTAATAAACGAAAGACCAAATTGTGGTTTTTCTCTTGTCACCCACGACATTAGCTCCATTTCTTCATCTCCTTCATTTGTTTTTCTTCATCTTTCTCTTTATTTCACTCACAACACTCTCGTTGAACTTTGCTTTCTTCAATCACTAGCCATTCTATTTTCTTCATTTCTTGCTTAAGACCTGACCTTAACAGCCTTGAATGATGATGCACATGTGAGAGAGCTAGGGTTGAGAGAGTTCTTGAAGAGTTGAAGAATCTTGGAACTAAATCAAGTAAGTTATGCTTTAATCATTATGGGTATTGTAAAGGAAACT
>JANTPM010000006.1:29305256-29318715 GCA_025434745.1 Erythroxylum divaricatum
AATTTCTCCTTACTTTGAAATGGTATGAAATCCCTATGATTATAGGGTCTTTACTCTTCATGGTTGTGAAAGTTATATGTGTGTGTATCGACTGATTGAATTATGTATGGATGTTGGGATCGGGTCCCGAGCCCAACACTCCAAATTGAAAATCATCTCAATTGGAACCCTACAGATCTAGATATATTCAAAATGCCACAGCATGTTCAGTAAAATAACACCATATCATACTATTCCAACATATTCCCTCACTTTCTTTCAATCAAACTTTTTCCAATCAATTTGAAATGCTGTCCATTTTTGTTTTCTGTGGAGAGATGGAACAATGTGTGAGGAATATATTGTCTCAAGGATTACTTTGTTTAGAGGTCGGATAACAAAGATTTGGGCCGAAGGAAATCAAACAAGGTTCTGTCCTCAATCACACTGAACCTATTTCGAGACAAATGGAATAAATTTCTCTACAGAAATCTAATTATAATGTTATTTAGATGGTTTGAAAGAAGATTTCAATATCTACAACTTTTGTGAAGATCTTGAAGACAAATTCGGTCATCTATTGGGTCAAATATGGGACTAGATGAAAGGATCAAACGACCCCAGATGAAAGGTCAGATGAATTGGAAAAAAAGTCATAACTCTCCTTATAAAATTCAGATTAAGGTTTTCTTTAGATTGTTGGAAATATAATTTCAATATCTACAACTTGTATGAAGACCTTGAGAACCAATTTGGTTATCTACAGGATCAAAAGTGGGATAAGAAGATATGATCAGATGAACACAGACCAAAGGTGAGACGACTTGGAAAAATGGTCATAACTTTCTATAGAGAACTCGGATTAAGTTGTTCTTTAGATGATTTGAAATAGGGCTTCAAGATCTACAATTTTTATGAAGACCTAAAAGATGAATTCTATCATATAAGGGGTCAAAATTGGACCAAAAGAAGTTTCAGTCAACATAAGATGAAGCAAAAAGTCAACCTAAGAAGAAGCAGATGGTCAACTTAAGACGAAACAAAGTCAACTTAAGACAAAGTGACTCTTAAGATGAGGCAGAGTCAACTTCATTACTTATATCTCAATTATACCTTAATTATATGTCAATTTCTCATCAACTCCATCTTTAATTCCCACTCAAAACCATTCAATTGATAACTTATAAACTATTATCTTTCATACATCAAAAATCAAAACAACTTTTATTCATTATCATTCATATAGTCCTAATTGTTCCAAATTTAAGAATACTTTACTTGCATCTTTCTTTAGCATAAATTCACCTTCATTATACTTCAAATCTCAATTTAATTCATCCATAAAATAATCTATAGCCTACGGTTTTCATACATGAAGAACAAGATATAAAAGTATCCAAGTTCAATAATCATTTTCTAGCACAATCCATCACCAACATCATATATAATCCATCCCAATTTAATCATCATAATCCTTCTATTATAACATTCCATAAAGATCAATATTTTACTTACTTGTCTTATCTCAAATTTCTGCCTTAATGATCAAGCTAATTTAGCTTTCCACCCATGCAAAATTGTCACCAATTCAAGGTAGAAATTTGAGCTAGGATAAAAGACCATAACAAAAACTATAATATTCTAGTTATATAGCTTTCTTTTCAAGGATAAAAGCATAGATTTGGTGTGGTAATTGATTACAATTGAAGCAAAACTCCAAAGATATGGAAGAGAGTGTATTTTGATGGAGAGACCAAGGAAATAAGAGAAATGAACTCAGTAGAAACATTTCTACATTAGCTTAACACATTAGGGGTTAGGTGTCACGTTTTCCTAAAAAACATTTGTCCTTAACCATGCATACCATTTGTCCACTCCATAAGCAGTCAAATGTTACCCAGTTACTATTCCATTTGTCACTCATTCACTGCTGCCATTTTTAAATTAATTACATATGTCAAATGTCACTCATTTATAGGTTTAGTCATCCTAATTTTCCATGCCAACTTATCTTGCCACTTGGCATTTTTCCTAGTCTAAATGTACATTTTAATTCATCAATTTCTCAATTGTTACAATCAATTCCAAGTTACCAATTATAATCCATCAATTCTTGTCATTGGTAAACGAAAGTACAAGAAATTGGAAATACACATTCATTTTAGTTTTATACCCCAAAATATGTCAATGGGTGCAATTTATCTAAATTACAATTTATGTGTATATGCTAATATTATGCATATAAATACAATCATAAGATCGTATCATAACTGTACCAAATTCATTCTATAAGATACCACTCATATGACTCAATAGTCTAACACTTTAAATCCTTTAACAATTTAAGAGATGGGATGTTACGCTATAGGTGCAGTTTGAGTTCGTGACATAATTTTAGGAACCAAAGAATGCTCTTCATCATCTGAATCAGCTACTATTGTCAAGGGTAGTTCTTCATTAAATACCATATGTATTGATTCTGCTATCCTCTTTGTTATTTTATTATAAACTCTAAAGCCTTTACTAGTATTACTGTAGCCTAAAAAAATAGCTTCATTTGATCTCGCATCAAATTTTCCAAGGTTGTCTTTTCCATTATTTAATACGAAGCACTTGCAGTCAAACACTTGAAAGTAAGCAACATTCAGTTATCTTCCTTTCCATAACTTATAAGGGGTCTTTTTGAGAATAGGTCTTATAAGGCACCTGCTAAGTTTGTAACAAGCAGTAGATACAGCTTCTTCCCAGTAACCATAAGGTAAACGACTTTCACATAGCATTATCCTAGCCATATCAACAAGAGTTCTATTCTTTCTCTCAACAACTCCATCATTCTGAGGAGTTCTTGGGTATGAAAAATTACGAGTTATACCATTTTTATTGCAGAAACCTTCAAATTGTCTATTATCAAATTCTCTTTCATGATCGCTCCGAATTGATGTAATCAAGTACCCTTTTTTAATCTGAATTTTTTTGCAAAGCTTCTCAAAAACTTCAAAAGTATCATCCTTATTTTGATAGGAAATAAACCTATATAAATCTAGAATAATCATCTACTATAACAAAACCATAGTGTTTACTGCTAAAGATTTAAGTCCTAATAAGACCAAATAAATCCATATGTACAAGTTCAAGCAGTTGGTTAGTATAAACAATGTTGTTAAGAGGAAAGCTACTTCTACTTTGTTTTCCTTTTAAGTAAGCTTCACAGATCTCATTACTCTCAAACTTCAAATTTGATAGTCCTCTTACTAACTCAATTTTTGGGTAATTTTAATAAGATGCTCATGCTAGCATGTCCAAATCTTCTATGCCAGATAAATGAATCCTTTTCTAGTGAAACAAACACTTAACATTTTGTAAAGACATGTCTTCCAATTAAGAACAATATATGTTCTGATTTCTAGGATTAGCAAATGCAATATTATCACTAAGATTATCAATTATTTCACAATGGGATGCCCAGAAAGTGACTCTATATCCCTTATCACATAATTGACTTGCACTTAATGGGTTATATTTTAATCCATCAATATAAAGAACGTTATCAATAGAAACAAAATTTGTTGGGTCCGTGTTTTGCGTACCAGGGCAAACAGGCCCCACATACCTCAAGTTTACATGTGACCTCAACCTTAATCAGTATTGTCCTCTTTGGTACTCAAACTCGAGACCTTAAGGTTTTGTTGCAATCTAGCAGCACACCTCTTACCATTGAGCTACCTGTTTGCCCCAGTACGCAAAACACAGATCCAACATTAAAAGCCTCCTTTTAATGTTGGACCCAGGTGGAGGACCCACTAACTTCAGATCCAGGTACCGGGTGGAGGACCCACCAACTTCAGTACCCCATTAATCAGTATTGTCCGCTTTGGTTGCGATTCGACCTCGCAACCTCACGGTTTTGTAGCATTTAAACACTCGCCTCTTACCATTGAACCAAGTTGGCTCAATGGTAAGAGGCGAGCATTTAAACAAACCATTTTAGATTTCATAATTTCATCTAAATGATGTAGTGCATAAAATATGACCTTGTTCATTTGATCAAACTTAACATGCCTATTTACTCATGACTAGGACTTAACAGTTTTAAAACAAACCATTTTAGATTTCATAATTTCATCTAAATGATGCAGTGCATAAAATATGACCTTGTTCTTTTGATCAAACTTAACATGCCTTATAAATACAAACATATGCATTAAAGCATCAATAAATGTATTGAGTCATCACACATTATATATATTCACACAATTAGAAAACACTTCCAATACAATCCTAATTATCAAACTCCTAGGCCAATTGATGGTCCAAAATAATCACAATATCATAATTACATGATAGTGAAATAATGCATAAGTATGAATTCATTTCCTTATACTCAAATTGAACCTATTCATTCTCACTCAAACTTATCATGCGTTATAAACATAAGCATATGTAATAATGCACCAATGAATGCAATAAGTAATTACACTTTACATGTACTAACCTAAGTTCCCAATTCTCAAACATTTATAACTAACACATCACTTTTATCATTTAAAACACATTTGTGTTCATAGTATACTTCATTCCTTTAATAACTTATAAGTTTTAAAATTAGACACTTTGTTCTCTAATAACACCTTCTTTAAGTTATTACTTTAATTAAAAATCCAAATCTTGTGCAACCTTTAATGAACTTATTCTACATCAAACTAGGCTTATTTTACACCTTAATTAAGTCCAATTAAACCATTATAAAGTACTTTAAACTTATAGGTCCAACAATTGCCCAACACCAATCTTTTCTCCTTCCTAATTACTTCCCAAGACTATGGGCATAAGCTTTATAAATTCCATGATCGTCCGACAATCTCCAATTTGTTTCCAAAACTTGACTTCTTCGTTTTCATTCTACACACCTTTACCAAAGACCATCAATTTCACTTCAATCTACCTTATTCATGCTTCAATAGCTCATCAAATTCATGTCCAAACCAATTCAAAAATCATTCATTAAGTAACTTACAATTCAATATCTTCCACACATCAAAACCAAATCAAAAGTTATCATACAAGGATCGTTTTTCCATCATTCATTTATCGTCATCTTAACACATATTTCATGCCAATTCAATTATCATAAAAGTTGTATTAATACATGCTATCAGGTTTAGAATTCCCTTACCTAATTACCTTCAAATTCCTTCTTCAAAGAACTAACCAAACTAGTCCTTCATGCAACCAAAACACTTTCGAAATTTAGGTAGGTGGGGGATGATCTTAACACCCAAAAGATAGAAACATAAACGATAACTTATGGTAGCTTTCTTGATACAATATCTTGCAAGAATTCTAAGTGAAATTGAATCAAAATTCAGAGCTAAGAGAGGGTGAATGGTTTTAGTGGAGATGTTTCGATGAAGGTTGCAGAAACTTCTTCCAAGTTTAACACCTCCTAAGTTTCTAGTTTTCTTAATATTGGAGGAACACATGTCACCAATGAATGTATCACATTTGTCCTCTTTTAAACTACCAAATTTCACACACCTATTAGGCCATTTGTCACTTAATTAATGCTGCCAATTGTCATTCAATTATACCACTATTTGTCCCTTATTTACTCCTATCAAATATCAATGTATTAGCTATGTCAAATATCAATGCATTAGCTATGCCAAATGTCACTAAATGTATAGGATTAGTCACCTAATTTTCATGCACCAACTTGTCTTGTCACTTGACATTTTCCTTGTCTAAATGTACATTTAATTCATCAATTTTATAATGGAATCGATTAATTCCAATTCACTAAATAGGATCCAATAAATTAAAATTCAAGTCATATGCAATTCTCAATCATCTCATAATTTTAAACACCTTTCATACATATACTTTCATGAACATGCAACATTTCAACTAGGGTACAATTTAGGGCCCTACAAGAAGTAAGTGGAGTAATAATTGAAAAGACATTTTTACTCTCCCTTCTCTATAGCATTTTTACTCTCCCTTCCCTTTATCATTTTTACTATTTTACCCTCTTTAATTTCCCACTTTTTGGGTTGTCAAAGAATCTTTTTTTATAGCGCCCCCTTATCTAGGGATACGCACCGGAGCACCCGAAGGTCATTCCGGCACATACCCTAGGATAAAGGTGCACTACGATCGATCACTACACTCACTTCACATGGCATGGTATATAATCACTTGTAAAGCATCATAAAAAATCCACAGTATTTAAAAACCAACTTTATCCTCATTTCATTTCATAAACATCGAATGTCTACATTGTGTCTTTCAATAAGTTCTATATGCACATTCACAAAATCCAATACAGGAGTACTACATGAAAGAAGAAAATACATCAAATCTATCTAAGCCACCCTAAAATCCCATCTGACAGACCTTTGAACCATGAACTCTCTTGTCAAAACATAATCTACATGGTAGTAGAGCCCCTCAGTAGCTAGAGTCGTCTCTCAGTCCTGAAAAGACAATGTTGTAATTTTGATGAGTTTTGCGAACTCAATAAGGTAACCATCATCGATGGTTCACTCAATTCATGCAACATATCAATTCATATCACAATTATTTCACAATTATGCATTTCACATGTGTAACACATTTTCACTTAAGCATAAACAATTTTGCATTTCGCTCTATCAAACATAATTAACAAGATGCATATGAAATGTTCATGAGACACTTTCCAATTGTTACGTTGTTGTGACTAAGTGCCTGAGTTGTCCCATATCCAATTTAGATTCTGGGCTCATTAATAACTGTCCCTTATCCGATAAGGATTTAGGGCTCATTGCACATTGAGCCTGAGGCTCTGAAATACTTGTGAGCTTGAGGCTCATTTTCATTCGTTGAGCTTTAAGCTCTGATCATTGGCGACTCTAGTCACAACTTCCATTATCTGATTGTTCATTCATGAATGGAATGCATGCAACACAATCAATCACAATATAAAGCATATAGGTTTTCACATTCACATTCAAGCCGCATTTCAATATTTCAACCCTCATTACATAATCATTGGACCTTCTGTCTGAAATTCACAATCAAAACACATTCATTCATTATTCAAAGCATAATCATAAGAAAATAATAATTGAGAGGAACCGTATAGGTTACTCACAAGTTGTTCCCGAAGCTAATGCCTGGAAGTGTTGACAACGTCTAGAGGTTGACGTTCCAATTGCTACTCTATAACAATTAACACACACATATATCACAATTTGCACAATTATGCATGTTCATTAATGCATATGTATGAAATGAATTATGTACAAAGCATGTTCATGACAATCCTGGGTATCCTTACATAAATGTCATCATAAAACAATCAAATATTGGAACTCACTTAACTGACATTTGTTTATGGGGTTTATACCTTAACGAACCATGTGAATCCAATTTTATAACCTAATGAGCCATTTCAGATTTTTCTCCAAACTCTGACTTTCGGATCTACGATTCTTGATCATTGAGACAATGAAAATAATTTTTTTTACAATAGTTTCTTCTAGAAAAGTGTTCCTCTATATCTTATCTTTCTAATGCCACCAAAAGCATTCAATTTGGTTCAGTAGGGTGAAAGTTATACTTCAAATATTTCCAGGTTGCTTTTATTCCAAGACAATACCCTACACTTAAATTCCATCCAAACATTGAAACTCTTATAGTCCGATTCAGAATTTTATTTCTTCATATAATTTGTATTTCTATGTTTCTAGTTTACTCCAAATAAAAAATCATCTCAATCAGAGGTCGGATGACGAAGTTATGGCCAAAAGAATCCAACATGTTAATGTCCTTAATTAATTTGTATCTCTCTTGGTGCGATTACCATACCTTTTCCTACGGATGTTAGATTGAGTTTGTTGTTAGACCATTTGAAAGAAAACTTCTCGATCTACAATTTTTATGAATACCAAAAAATGGAATTCTGCCTCTAAAAGGATCATAAATAGGACAGAAGATGATGATACAAACTAAGATGATGAACAATAACTTCGTTTTAGAATGTACAATAACTTCGTCTTAGAATGTACAGTAATTCGTCTTAGAATATACAGTAACTTCATCTTAGAATGTACAATACTTTGTCTTAGAATGTATAGTAACTTCGTCTTAGAATGTACAGTACTTCGTCTTAGAATGTACAGTAACTTCATCTTAGAATGTACAGTAACTTCATCTTAGAATGTACAGTAACTTCATCTTAGAATGTATAGTAACTTCGTCTTAGAATGTATAGTACTTCGTCTTAGAATGTATAGTAACTAAGACAATGTTTTCTTCCTTCTTATAAAGATCATAACTTTTGAATCCGATGTCTAAATTTTCATACTATACCGTTAGAAAGATAAAAGAAAGATCTACAACTCTCAAGAAGGCAACTTTGCCAAAATCTATCTAGATTAATCCAGATTTTCTCCCAAAGTTAGAACACGAAATTCACATTCAGCTCCCAATGTACTGGAACCAGTTCTCATTTTGTGACAAATTTTGAGAATCTTAGAGGTAGAATTGAAATTCGATGTCTTCATACGAAATATAGCCGTATATCTCTAGGTTAATCCAAATTAAGAATCATCTAGTTTTTACAACCAGAGAAAACTTTGTGGCTAAAAGACTGAAACATATTCAGTGAACATTTTCCAAATTTTCAAACTCTCAATATTTTACAACACCTAATCGCCAATGATCTTTCAAAACACTAAATTATCACTATAACCAAACTTTTCATCCAAAACAACACAGTATTTATGAACAACCATGTAAATGACATTTTCTATGCAAATGATAGTAACTTATCAAATTTATTTCAGAAATCCCCAACTCTAAAAGATTTATTTACTACTTGCCTGCGGAAAACTCCAAAATCTTCAAGCCTTAAACTCCACACAATTTTTGTACTTCGTTGAGTACAATGATCAGCTTCCGGTTTTTCTTAGGCTAGAGGACACAAATGAAAAAGTGGGTTTGGTGTAGGAAAGGAAAAGCATAGAAATCTCTTAGGAGGTGTTTGATGGAAAAACTGTGTATGAAAAGAAAACTTGAAGAAGATGACGATGAAGAAAGAACTTAGACATATTACTTAACCTATCAACGCTCCTTTTTCTAGCAAAAGTACACAACCTAAGAGATATTTGTTACTTCCCTCACATCAAGCTCAAACTTAGTTTTTTTTAAAGCTAACTCCCTTAACTTTCATCTTTATAATTCAACTATTTCCGAATCTTCTTTCGATTTTTTTTCCTATTTTCCATAATTTTTCAAAAATTTATTCCTAAATTCACCAAAATTCCCAAAATTCTCCAAAAATTCAACATCAACAATTTCACTCTCTAAATCTATTTTATTTATTTATTTCAATAAGCAACTACAATTTTCAATAGATCCCACATTTATAAACAATTTTTCCGAGAAATGTCAACGAATGCATTTACAATTATGTTCATGTGCAAATTTTTCACTATCCTCATGTATGTGTTCGACAAATTATGTATGAGCATGCAATTACATTTCTAAGCTCTCATAAATCACTCACATTCACCATTTTAACCTTCCCACAGGTAATGGGATGTTACATTTTTGCTGAGTGTTCCCTTCGTCAGTCAGGCCTTACTAGGGCCTGGTTTTAGTTATCGTGGAATTATGAGAGTCTTCTGCTCCCAAAGAAGACTTCCTTGTTTTGTCTAAAGAAATTTATATATGATAACAACAAAGTTGGATGGAACATTAGTTGTTTATGTAAATGCTGAAGAGAATGTGAAAGCCTCGAAATTAAAGGGAGCCTAGAGATCGAAGTTGGCAACTCACCATAATAAGGTAGGCCTGAAGCATTTCCAAGATGTCTCTAGAGATAGGGTCATCCATCCTCCAAAGGAGCTACTTCAAGCTGGTGTTCAAGTCTAGTCCTTTACTCTGATAGGTTTCTTTTAGAGCAAGAGACCAACATTCCTAGTGGTTAATGCCTGGGCTAAAGCACGTTGGAATAATAAGGGGTTGGAGGGGAACTTGCTTAAGGAAGATGGAACTTTCTCATTTAAGTTTGCACAAGATAGTGTTTTACAATAGATCATTGAATCAGGCCCTTAGCAAATAGGGGAACAATCATTATTCTTACAAAGGTGGAGACCTATATTGGAAATGGACTGAGGAGGGATTGATGCAATTCCACAATGGGTAAACTCTCACAATTTACATATGGAATTATAGACTATGAAGGGTCTTAGCCATTTATTCTCCAGGTAAGCCTTTAAGCATAGACACCCAAATTGCAAACATGGAAAGAGTTAGCTATGTTAAGATATGTATTGAGGTTTTCAAATCAACTCCTTTGCCTGAAAATTTTTCTGTTATTAGTTTAGGAGAGAATGGGGATATCGTGAAGAAATCTATTCTTTTATCTTACTCGTGAAAGCCTAATTTCACTAAAAAATGGAAGCCAACTAAGAAAATGTTTCAAACTGGCAATCAAGATGAATTGCTAGCAAGTGACAAACTTGAGAAGAAATTATTCTTTTATCTTACTCGTGAAAGCCTAATTCCACTAAAAAAATGGAAGCCAACTAGAAAATTGTTTCAAACTAGCAATCAAGATGAATTGTTAGCAAGTGACAAAGTTGAGAAGAGTGCACAGGGGTTTGGAATGTAGTTTGAAGGCTTAGGGGATCTAAATGATGAGGAAATAGATGGCTCTAAGGAGGTGACAGTAGGGAGGAGTATGAGGCAAGGGACTGAGGTTCCAAATATTGAGCACCAGAATGCATATAGTCCTCTCATTAATGGTGAGGAGTAGACGAATCAATCTTTCACTAATCAAACTAGGATACTAATATAACTAAAGAACCAACATACACACTAGATGATGTAGAGAAAATTAGCCAATAATTAGAAGAAACTAGGACGAGATTTGCTAGGAAAAAAGGGAAGAGTACAAAAAAATATGCTAGGTAAAAAGGAAGAGTAAAAACAAAGGGGCTTTTTCCCTAGAATTTCTCTCTTAGTTTGGAACAATGAGGGGCTCAATGAACCCCTAAAAAGGTATTTGATCAGTGAGCTTATTAGAGAAAAGCAATCTGTTATGATAGGCTTAATGGAGATTATAATTAAAGATCAATTTTTAATTCAAAACTAGAAATTTTTTTGGGTCACTATAGAGGTTCCTTTGAAATCACAAATCATATTTCAATGGTAAAATTATTTGATGGTACAAATATGAGTAGATCGAAGTTTAATTAGTGGAGGAGAGTGACCAACATGTTCATTTGTTATGCCAGTTTGAAGGTTAGTCCTCTAAGTTTGCTTTAATTCTTATCTATATTGCTAATTTTGCTTTCCAAAGAAGCAAGATATGGAGGGATTTAAGAAGTATAAAGAATTCAACTAGAAGTCCATGGATTGTGCTTAAGGATTTCGACTATATTCTCAGTTCTAAAGAAGTCAAAGGTGGGAAGAGATTCACTCTAGTTGATATGAAAGAACTTCCTAACTTGCATAGTTAAGTGGAACTGCTAGATCTATGCTCAACAGGAAGACTGCTTACCTAGTCAAATAATCAGTAGGGAGCAATGCTCATAAGGAGAAAGCTAGAGAGATGCTTAGTGAACTCAGATTGGATAACCTTTTTCCGTCAATCTTTTGTGCACTTTGTGGAAAACATGAGTTTATACCACTCTTATATGCATATTTTAGTGTTCGTTTAGATTTTTTAATGGAGTTATTCAATTCGATGGGTTTATGGATATAATACAGGATTGTTGGAAGCAGAAGTTTAGGGACATAAGGCTTTCCTGTTGATGCAAAAATTGTAGAAGGTTTAAATTGTTGAGAAAACCTTTTTATATAGAAATCATCAGAATCTATCTTGACTTAAATCTAAGATAAAAACAAGCTCAAAATGAGTGTTATAATTCTCCTTATGATACTAATTTGAAGTTGAAGGAATTGGAACTACTAAAAGAGTATTAATAAGCTCTAGAATTGAAAAACTCCATCTTAAAACAAAAGCTATATTGAGTTGGTTTAGAGAAGGGGATGCAAACATAAAATTCTTTCATGCTTCAATTCTAACCATAAGAAATTCCAATCGAATTGTTAGCTTGATTGATAGAGAGGGGAACTTGTAATTAGATCAGGGGGCCCTCCTTAAATTGGCTAGATCCTTCTTTTCTCAACTGAAGGATCTTGATACTATGGAGCTACCTTCGGAGAACATGAAAAAGGTCCTGGTAGGTTCTACAAAATAGGATAGTAAGGAAGTTCTGACTCCTCCTTTTATAGTGTAAGATGTCAGAAAGATTGTCTTTGATATGCACCTTTCAAAATCTCCTGGAGCAGATGGATTCTTAGATTGGTTTTTCCAATCTACATGGGACATAACTGGTCAGTTGCTAGCTAAAACAGTGCTAGAATTATTTCAAAACTAAAAATGTTGAGAGAAATGAATAACACTTACTTCTGCTTGGTCCCAAAGAAGAAGCATCTTTTGAGCATTGGAGAGTTTAAACCTATTTCATGCTACAACATAGTCTACAGAATGATTGCAAAGTTGTTGGCTAATAGAGTTAAAGTGGTGCTCTCGAATGTTATGGACAATATTCAAGCTAATTTTTTACCTGATAGAAACTTAGGTGATAATATCCTGTTATTATAAGAATTGCAATGGGGCTTTTTTACTTGATAGAAACTTAGGTGATAATATCCTATTGTTACAAGAATTCTTGAAAGATTACCCATTAGGAAGGAGATTAAGGAGTCGTATGATGAAGGTAGATTTTTTCAAAGCCTATGAAACAGTTAACTAGGGCTTAATCAGAACATTTATGGAAACTAGAATTCCCTACTATTTTTGTGAACTGGATTATGGAGTGTATTTAGACCTCTTCTCTGAGCATCTTGGTAAATGGAATCCATCTAAACCTTTCAAAAATGCTAAGGGAATAAGATAAGGGGATCCTTTTCCCTTTACATATTTACCTTAGTAATGGAAGGAGTGTCGAGAATTATTAAATCAATGACTTTTGCTAATGGAAACTTTAATTTTCACTAAAAGTGTGTTGACCTAAAGCTTACCCTTCTTATGTTTGTAAATGATTGCATGTTGTTCAGTGTTGTAGATAATCCTTTTACCAACATATTAATGCAATATCTGAAGTTGTTCTCCAAATGGTCTAGTTTAAGGATTAATATGGAGAAAATAACATCTTTATCTCAAAAGATGTGAGAAATTCCATGAATATCATCATAGTTAGAGGGCTTTGCATCCATCCCTAGTCTTGAGATATCTTGGTGTGACTATTTCCTCTTCCACATTATGCTGATTGTGTCCCAATTTTGCAAAACATAAAAACCAAAATATTTACTTGGTAGAACAGGCATTTGTCTTATACTAGTAGTGTTGGAACCCCTCCCCGATGAGTCGCGTGCCCGACGTCCTACGTGACATCTGGACGCGCATCTCACAAGGGAGGAA
>JANTPM010000006.1:29346018-29359346 GCA_025434745.1 Erythroxylum divaricatum
GTTATTTTAATATTTATATTAGACTTATATTTATTTATTATTAATTCATTATATAATAATAGACATTGGTGTATTTTTATTTCAATAAAATGTTTTATTTTTAACGGTTCACTACCGGTTGAACCTCTAAACCTTAAACATTTCTTTCGATCGGTTCGATATCCGGTCCGATTTTTAAAACAATGGTATTTACATACATCTTGGTCAAGTATTACATAGAAACTGTTACAAGATAATCTAAAGATTAAAAAAGCTTTTGAATTCAAATTGTTGATAAGCCTTGTTCTTATTTGTAAAGATTTCCTTAATCCTTCTATAATCTCTTTTCTCTCTCTTAAACTTTCTCTATTCTCTTTTCTTTCTTGAGTATTTTAAAGAGACTCAACTTCTAAGAGCAATATGATACCTTATATGAATGAAATAGATTTATTACGCATTTAGATCTATTTTTTATGATAAGTATTTTATCTACATAGGATTCTTTCAAAAACTAATGTGAGAAGTAAACTTATTAGAAGATATACTTAAATTCAAAATATATTTAAGTGAGACCTATCATAGGTATCCCAAATTATCATAACAATATCAATCTAGAAATTTTGAACTGAAAGATTACCCTTTTATACTATATATAAAATATCACTTTAAAGAAGCAAAGGCTTATAACAATAAGGCTATATATTTTTCCATAACAATAAACATATTAATATTACACTTATAATATAAGAGATTAAATATATAGTATTTAATGAAAAATAATAAGAGAAATGTAATTAGTTACTGAGAGATTACCCTTTTATCAATTTTATAGATTTTAATTTAAAATAATATATAGAAGTTTTTAAAAATATAGAACCTCTATTGAGTAGGGGTAAGGCTGCATACTACTGGATCTACCCATACTTCATGTTTCAGCTGGACTCTCACTAAGTGTTCTTGTTATTGTTATTTTTGTTATTGTTCATTTCTATAAGATGAATTTTAATTCATATGTTTAGTAACTATCAATATAATTTAAACCTAAATAATAGATGGAGTAAATAACTTGTAAAAATAATAAACATGACACTTATTTTGGGATTCTATTCAAACATTAGGAAACTCAATTCAGAACACTAGGTAGGGAAAAATATTTTAAAATGAGAATTTAATTTAAAATAAAAATTAATCCTGACCCTTACATTTAAGTTTTTAATTTGTCTACAAGTTATTTCATGCATAAAGATGAGATGATTATATAGCTTGGAACCTAGTTGGACATCATCAAAGAAACAAAGTTCTTAACAACAATTCTTTTTTTCACTTGTTGTAAGCATACCTTCATCTATATCACATTGACTTTAGTATTTGTTCAACCTCATCATTTACTTGATAATACTAGAAAATATTATGTTCTGGGCTATGTTTTCTCCTTAACATGAACTCCTTTAAAGTAAATGGGATTTTAGTTAATTGCTTACTTTATTCTTTAGAAATTAATGTTAGATTTCTATTCATTACTCTATATTTCTCCTTGTCTTTTTCATAAATATTATTATGTTACAAACCAATCTAATATGGGGATATCCTTTTCTTACTTCTCATGAGTAATGAAAGTTCTGGACCCCACTTTCAGAGCCCAACATTTGGAGCAAACAATGTTGGACCTCGCTTTCGGAGCCCGACATTGAGCCATTGACGGAAACAGTACTTGCCCTCAATCATACTAAACCTATTTTGGGACATTTAACATAACTTTCTCTAGAGAATTCGGATTAAGGTGTTCTTTAGATGCATTGAAAGAGTATTTCAAGATATACAACTTTCATGAAGACCTTGAAGATCAATTCTATCATCTAAAGGTTCAACTTTGGACCAGAGATGTTATAGTCAACATAAGATAAAACAAAAAGTCAACCTAAGCTGAAAGGTGAGACGAATTGGAAAAATGGTCATAACTTTCTCTAGAGAACTAGGATTAAGGTATTCCTTAGATGCATTGAAAGAAGACCTCAAAATCTACAACTTTCATGAATACCTTGAAGATCAGGTTTGCCATCTAGAGAGTCAAATTTGGACCAAAATATGTTCTAGTCAATGTAAGATGAAACAGAAAGTCAACCTAAGACTAAAGGGTGAGATAAATTGGAGAAATGGTCATAACTTTCTCTAGAGAACGCAGATTAAGATTTTCTTTGGATTAATTAATTGAAAGAGGAATTCAAGATCTACAACTTTTATGAAGATCTTGAAGACCATTTTTGTCATCTAGAGGAAAAAAATTGGACTAGAAGATGTTTCGGTCAACGTAAGATGAAATAGAAAGTCAACCTAAGACGAAGGGGTGAGAAAAATTGGAATAATGATCATAACTTTCTCTAGAGACATCGTATTTGAGTTTTCTTTATATGTTTCAAAAGAAAATTTCAAGATCTACAACTTTTATGAAGATCTTGAAGACGTATTCTATCTTCTACAGGGTCAAAAATGGAGCAAACCATAGATTCAGATGAAACCAAAGAAAAAAACAGACGAATGGAGAAAGTAAATGAATGGGGAAAATTGTTATAACTTTCCCTAAAGATATTGGATTAGGACTTTCTTTAAATGGTTCAAAAGAGGACTTCAAGATCAACAACTTTCATGAAAATCTTGAAGACAGATTCTATCATATGAAGGGTCAAAAATCGAGTAGATAATAGGATCAGGCGAAACCAAAGAAAAAAGCAGACAAATTGGAAAAATAGACGAATTGGGAAAATTGTCATAACTTTCCCTACATATATTGGATTAGGATGTTCTTTGAATGGTTCGAAATAGAATTTCAACATCTATAACTTTCATGAAGACCTTGAAGATAGATTATATCGTTTGAAGGGTCAAAAATGGAGTAGGCAAGAATTAGACGAAACTACAGGAAAAAAAAAGACGAATTGGAAAAAAATAGATAAATTGGAAAAATTGCCATAACTTTCCCTACAAATATTAAATTAGGGTGTTTTTTAGATGATCCGAAAGAGTACTTAAATATCTACAAGTTTCATGAAAACCTTGAAGACAAATTCTATCGTCTGAAGGGTGAAAATGGAGCAGACAATAGTACATAGAAGGAGAAGTTTCGGTCATCAACAGAAGAAGCAGAAAGTCAACTATAGACGATATGATGTCATTATAGACGATATGACGTCATCACTGTTGGTTTATGCCCTACAGCCAATCGATTTGGATGTAGTTTAGTGACAAATTATTTAAAGACATTCTTTATCTTGTACATGTTTAGATGTATATGATAAAGTCTATGGGATAATTATACATTGCAAATGAAATTATAATGAGATTATAACTATGAGATTTATATTACATTTATGTATTATTTTTAAGTGTTCCTAATCATTGTTCCATTAAGATTAGACATTAATAGAACGTAAAAAGACTAACATGCGTTTTATTTTTCCTTATGAAGGAAGTAATCGATCTCATATGCTAAAGTATAGAGATACTTAAACAAACGTATAGGTGCTTGCTAGAAAACAAATTCATTAAACAGACCTGATATAAGAAATCCATTTGAAACATTAGTTGTATATCCATGAAATTCTTATTGTGATGATTGTGTAAATGATCCTTTGACTTGAGGTCATCAAATTTATTTTGTATGGGGTTGTTATGTTTTGATACTACTTATGATTTATTTAATCATAGGTCGCTTAATCAATGTAGCATGAACTACATAGAGATAGTTGAATGATCAATATAGGATTCATAACCCTAAAATAATTAGGGAGAATGTTTTATTGTTTTCGATTAGTATTAATTCAATAAAATTTTTGGCCAAGGTGAAATGATGTTTTGTAAATAGTTTACAAATGTCACTATTTGAATTGATAGCTATTGATATAGCACCAATATAATTAGATTCAAAATAGAGTAGAGATTAACTCCATGCTCTATGTCTAATTGGAGCATTGTATGATAAAAGGATTGAATTATATGAAAAAAATTATGCATGAAAAGGTTAAAATCACTTTGACATTCCTAAATATTTGGGTGGTCATGATGTATGGATCAATCTTGATCTATGATTATAAATTGTTTAATTGGAGAATTAAAAATAAATTAAAAGGAGTTTTAATTTATTTAATTTTAATTATGAATTAAAATTAGATTTTATAATCATTGCTAACATATTTGGGAACCTAATAAGTCTCACATATGAAATAGATTGAAGAGAACAAAATTAATTTAATCAAGTTGGGCTTGATTGTAAAGTTTGAGAAACTTTATGATTAAATATGAGATATTTAATAAATAAGGATCAATATGAGATATTGAATCTTATATGGGCATATTTGGTATTTAATTAGAATTATTTATAATTTTAATTAAATTTTAATTGAAATTATAATTTAATTTCTTAAATTACTAAAACAGCCAAAGCTTATTATAAATAGGCTTAAGCTATATGAAACTAGTACTTCTTGCTTAACCCTCTCTATAAGAGTTAAAGAGTTCTCTCAACCTGTTCTGTGGATACCATTAGAGGCCGAGCACTTGTGTGGCTATAGTGATTGAGACGGATCAATTTTAGAAACGGTTTGAGGGATACAACAAGATAAGGATCAAGCTATAGAATAAGGTACGAATTAAATTTCCTCTTTATTATGATTTTTGTTAATCATTTTATATAATTAAATAGATATTGGTTTTCAAGAAATCAAAGATCACGAAAAATTTCATGATTATTCCATTGTGGTCGGGATGAGATCTCAACATGATTTCCCAACATTGGTATCAGAGAGAGATTTTAATTTTATAATTTAATTAAATTTTTTGCTATTATTACCTAATATTTGAAATTGAAATGCAAAAGGTTTGCAATTAATGTTTGAAAAGTGTTTCAAATTAAAACCGAATAAACCCTATAGCTTTTGATTAAGAATCTGAAAGTTGTTTAACATATGAAACTTAAAGTTTGCATCCTCGTCATCGTTTTCTCTCTTTTACCTGTGCGGGTTCTAC
Organism: Erythroxylum divaricatum; assembly: GCA_025434745.1. Taxonomy (NCBI): domain Eukaryota; kingdom Viridiplantae; phylum Streptophyta; class Magnoliopsida; order Malpighiales; family Erythroxylaceae; genus Erythroxylum; species Erythroxylum divaricatum. The sequence continues at coordinate 29,351,017 of JANTPM010000006.1, forward strand.
ATCACCCTCATCCTCTGCCATTCACGACTTAAGAAGTGAAGAATCAAGGGAATGTGCAACATCTGATAAGAAAAGAGACATGCTAGCGTGGATGAGGGAACTAATTTGGAAAACGTTGAAAACCTTGGTAAAGACGTGAATAAGATGACCACCATCTTTATTTCTCCCATCGATAAACAATAGATAGGATTAACGTTTCCAGATGCTTATATCTTTGGTTCTTCAAAATGAATTCAAGGCCAATAACTAGTGTTGCTTGCAAAAGCAAGAAACATGCTGCTGACTGGAAGAACACATCAGTTGACAGCTGCATCCTTGGAGGCTAGGGCTTTTCATTCTTTAGAAATTAGGTTTCCATAAAGATAAAGAAGAGGGGTGTTTGGCGATAGGTTTAGGAGTAGATTTGTTTGGTTACTAGTTTAAGTATGACTTAGACTTTAAAAGGAATTTTTTAAATTAATTCACTACAAGTAAAAAACCCCTTCTGCGACTTTTTTAAAACGTTGCAGAAGGTTAAAAGTTCTGTGATGTTTTAAAAAATGTCAAAAAAAATGTTGTAGAAGATGGTGTGAGCAAAAGGTTTCCACACCTTTTTTTCATAAAATGTCACGAAAAATCGTAACATTCGGCGACATTTTAGAAAACGTCACCAAAAGATAAGACATTGGGCGACATTTTATGAAAACGTGGCCGATTGTAAGAGTATCTGCGATGGGTTTAAAAAATTTCACGGAAAGGAATTAATCGACGACGTTTCAAAAACGTCGCAGAATAAGTACAATCTGCGACATTTGTTTTCTAAACATCGCGGATTGTAGGAAATTTATTTGTTTTGATTTTATTGAAAATAATTTTATTTTAATAATTTTTCAATTTTTATAATAAAATTTTTCATTTATCATAAATTAATTAATATTTAATAATTATTCAATATTAGTTTTAATTCTTTCTTTGTTTTCATTTATTCGAATATAAAAATAATTTAATAATTATTCAAATTTAATAATTATTTTAAAATTTTCATTATCTTGAAAATAAATTTAATTTAATAATTTTTAATTGTAATAAATATTTTTTTTATTTTGTTTCAAAATTTTGAAAATAAATTTAATTTTATTATTTGTTTATTTAATAATGAAAAAATTTTAAAATCTTATTTACTTAATAACTATCAATATTATTTATGAAATTTATTTATTTAATAATTTTTCAATTTTTGAGTATATGATTAATTTTAATAATTATTCATGTATAACAAGAATTTAATATGTGCAGACAATTTATTATTTAATTGCAATTCCCAAGCATGTCATAATATGGTAATTAATATAAACAATATATCATAAGTGCTTAATCTATCAATATGAGTACATATCTAATCTAAACGAACATTATGTGTAGAACATAAAAGTTCCAATATCTTTTTTTGCTGTTCGACTTTGGTAGTTAATCGATCCTGCATTTCTTTAAATTGTTTAGTCAATTCATCGACTTGAGACTGTAACCCCTGATTAGCCCTCTTTTACTCCTCTAATTCGTCTCGAAGTCTCTTTCTGACCGAAGTCTTCCTTTGTGTTCGAGGCCCAATTCTCATGCAAACAACGTAATCTGATATAGTGCCTAAGACTTTGTCACACTTCATCCACTGTCATCAGATGACCATATTCTATTGAATGTGTTAATTCATGACACAGTAATTCCTAAAAAAGGAAGAACTAATTACATACACATTCTCATTTAAGAAATATTTGTAAATGAACTATGTACTCACCTATTTTTCTTTACATTCGATAGTTGTCCATTGATCTTTACTTTCATCATAATGAGTGTGATACCATTGCTTCATTCGGTCACACTCTTCTCCATCTCTATTACTCTGTTGTATAAAAATATATTACCAGTAATATTTATTATAAATTTTTAAATGTTAATCGAAGTAAACTATAATTAAAAAGATAATACCTCACAATCTCATGTTGTATCGCTACAAAGGCCTTGGAGCCAGATTTTGGTCGACATTTGACCTAAATCCTAGCCAATTTGGCTTTTTTACTTTTTTCCTAATCGTACATGTAACAAAATCTATTATAACATCTATAAATCACAATTCATAAATACTATAATATAATCAGTTGTCAAACAAGTTGTGAATTAAGTTTTTTTATCAAATAAACTAACCTTTATAGCTGATTGCTCCCAATACTCACATAAATCTATCCACTTTGACACTGTGACATTATATAGCTTAACATCCTTTCTGTACTTGGTAAAATGCTTTGTTAAATTATATGTTTGATCTTAGATCTTAAAGCAAGAAACTTCTTCACAGCAGTATGCACTTCATTGTCAGTCCTTATTCCCTTGACTTCCAACTTTTGCTACAAAAAATTATAAATTATTGGTCAATTCTTGAACCATATGGAAAACACATATAAATTAGATTAGTTTAGAATACTTACGTCTAACTTATCAAATGCAGTGTCCAATTCCTCATTAGTAATTTTTTGCATTTTGTTCTTACAAGTAAGGAAGTTCAGGATGCCACACCAATCTCACTCGATAATTTGACAGATTGTACAGAGTTAGTTGGCCATCCTTCATTATGGGAGATCTCTATCTCTAGTCTCTTACCTATCACCTTATTAATCTTTGCCAATCAATGTGCTTTTGTGATACCTCTTGTTTTTTTTGGATCAGTCGTGGATCATAAAATAGAAAAGGAATAGTTTATAATTAGCATATAACATACTCTTAATTGGTTAGGTAAACAAAATAATTAAACTTAATAAATTTCACCAATGTGATGTGAAAGATCATACCTGTAGTGCTTGCAAAAGAAGAGGCCACAGTGGGAAGAATAGTGTGATTTACTGGTGTTTAATAATTAGAAGCTGGAGGCAACTTTTGAGAAGTTGACGGAGAACTAATATTGCGACACATATTCAAAATGTATTCATATTTATCTATAGGATGAGTACTAGGCATAAATGTGACTTCTCTTGGTGTTGGATAGGCTCACAAGGTGTAGGCGTGTGATCTTATGGTTGCATAGGAGTACATGTCTCATTAGCTACACTTCTAATAAGCTGACGGTACTGCGACTACAGTTGTGTCGGTACTAAGCTACTTGGTGCAACCTTATTCTTCTTCATGGGTAGACCAGGTCCCATGTGAATCACCTGCATTCACATCGACATTAGATTTCAAAGTAATATTCATCAAACATATGTAAAGAAAATAGAAAAAAAATGATATGCTCTATATAAATGATTCAAAATTCTTATTTCTCCTCCCCAATCAATCAGTTCAAATCCAACAAAGTATAGTAGTTATAGTAGTTGAAGGTTCGGATGGCAATTGGATTTGGTTAAATTATGGATAAATTCATAATACTATTCATAAAAGGTTTTGTCAAGAAAACTTGATGGATGACAAAGAAAGATCAAGAATCCAGAAAAATTGCATGATTCTGCTCTTATATTCTTGTAAATGTGTGCATCCATGCATGCGAATTTACTTTTTAGGGAAGAAACGTGAATAAATGAACTTTTTGTAACTTTTCCATTTGATAACAAAATAGTAGAGAATGTGCAGATTTAAATTTGCAGATGTAAATTTCATAAATGTATTTTGATATGAAAATGTGTATTACATTCGCAAGTATTTTGATAACAAATTGCATTTTCAAGTACGTGGCTAAATTTGCAGATGTAAATTTCAAGTATTTTGATAACAAATTGTTCATTAATGAACCCAATAATCCATATACCAAAACCTTAAAGAGGAGAGGACTACAGTTCAAAACTACATAACAGTTATATACTTTTGTTACAATGCCTTAATTGTTTTCATTTTTCCAAAACAATTTATGATATGGATCAAATAGTGTCTAATATTAACCTCTTATAGTGTTTTAAAGAATGAGGATTAATTTGAAATGTACAAACTAATTTATCTATCCATGTAAAAGATTGTCATTAGATTATATTATGTTGATGTAAGTAAAAGATGGAAATCATCTTTGGCTATGAAACTAGAAGATATGATGGTAGCTTAAAGATAGTTTCTTACTATATTCCTGTCACCCCAACAACACCTGCATTCATAGGTAGAATAATAAGAAGTTTTTTATTAATTTTAGCTGAAGATCATATTCACAAATGCACTAGAGACAGCGATGTATAAGCAAATAATGCAGCTACATCAATGTACAGGTTACCTTTAAAAATAGAGCATGCCAATAAAATAATATGTTAGCAATTAACGAGGCAATATGTAAGTTCAATTATCCCCTCCTTTCACATGCAAACCTGCTCTTTTAACAACAACTAGTAACTCACCAAATAATATTTCTATAAGGTCACTTAATTGCTCATCAAGCCAAGAAAGCTGATGGGTGATTTTCTAACTCTAACCAAAATCAAAGAATCCCTATCATAATGCCCTGTGAATTTCATCAAGTTCTCATATATGGTTATTGTAGATGATATTTTTGTTAAATAATACAATCCTCCTTAATGAATTTTTAATTGTACAAAAGAAGGTTATTGATAAAATTTGATTGGGACTTTGAATGTTGAAATAAAACTAAGTGAAAAAGAGCACATATAACTAAGTAAATAAGAACCACAATTATTAAAAAAGTTTATTAGTCTTTACATTCATGTGAAGCAAAACAGGATAAATGGGGATCTTTTGTTGGTATCAATTACCATATTATTTTCTAAATCCCATTCCATTTCACTCCACTTTAGCTACAATATTATTCTCTTTCAATTGATAAGCTAATAGTCTAATATTCATATGCATTGTATACATGTTCCATCCAAAATGACTGGAAATTCCCTTTTAAAGGAGTTTCATTCCCATGATAGAGATATAAAGATGTACGAGCAATACAAAAGTCATACGTCAAATCAACTTAGAAGGTTGCATGAAAGAATAAAAGATTGGTATAGTGACAGGAATTCAAATGAGAAGAATAAAATTTGATGGCTCTATGCATGCATCCATCTATCCCTAACATATTCTCATTTGTAATAGTGAAGCAGGTTAGAAGTGGTTTCTTAGCTCTTAGCATTGTCGCATTCACTTTTAACATGGCTAGTGATTAGTTAAGGTTTCGTAAAAGCAAATTCTTAGCTTACTTTTGGTATTTATGGCCATCTTTATGATATCTTTCCTTTTCTTTTTTCCCTGTATAGTATAAAAAGTATGAATTCTAGCTTTAGGGAAATTGATTTAGTATCAAGGTTTAACTTTCTAAATAGGCAATATATGAGCTTATTTAGTATATGCTTATATAGTATGAAGATCCACTTATCTTGAATTGTTGAGGAATGATTATAATGTCTTAATAAGCAAAAAAGAACATCAAATAATGTAATGAACAACAATCCAAAATGTCATGACATGATCTTAAATTACAGACAAATTAATTTATTCATCATAATATTATAATATTATGTTAAACAATGCAAAAACTAAGTTAGTCATTATTTTATGGAAATGAATTGATTGTAGTTTACAAGCAACCCACAAATTAAAATTTAACTATTAATATATAATGTAAAAAAATCCAAAATATCATAAAATTAAGCATATAAGTAGGAATTTGTGTCACCTAGACTCTAAGACAATAGCTCTCACAGTTGTTAAATTAGCCCAACAACACCATCTTTGGTAGATAGTTATACAAACACATTTTGAGACAAATTGTAAATCAAATTATTGTCAATATAAAGTAAATAGAAAGCTAGATTAGCGTAATGACAGCTATTACCTTCTATATAGATTAATGAAAAGATAGATGATTGTCTCTTACTTTGTATTTTAGTACAATCTGCAAAAACAATAGTTGAAAACAATACTTTAAACCCTAAGGAATCCTCATTGAAAACCTTATATCAATTATATCATTGACAACACTTTTCTGACATATTCAAGCCAGCTTGTTGATCAGTGTATAAAATTGCTCTTTAGCTAATCCTTGTAAGTGTATCCATGTCTACTTAGTGCCAAAACTTTACTTTTAGAGGGTTTTACAATGAACTCAAATTCAAATTACTTGTTTACTTACTTTCAACTAGAAAATTGGCTACCGAAGTTTAATTTTAAATGGTATAAATGACCGTTAGACACAAAATCTAGGCATTAAATTCACTAAAAACTAGTTGTTAGTGTGAGTGGACTAAACTTTTTGGTTTCTAGTGTTTTATATAGATTATGAATGAAAACAGGCTAGTCAAGAGAATAACTAAGAGACTAAAACTTGTAACATTGAGACTACAGCACCTAAGCTCATCCTGTCATTCATCAGGTGACCACTTGCTTTCTTTTTTGATTAATTTGTATGAGGGTTTGCATGTATACTTCAAGATCAACAAGGACTTATGTTTGATGTAGATTAGTTGTTTCTTAAAATGCCTTTACCATTGCTGCTTAACTAACTTGACGCAACAAAAGTCTGTGGTTGAGAAATAATTTTGGTGCTTTACATACCTAATGTTTCGGGAATGCAAATTCTTATGACGTTTGCTACCCCTGTGCAGCACCCAAAGATTTGCAAAATGTGATGATGATGATAGTGATATGCAAGCAAATTTTGATGATATAATGTAAACAAAGGATATGAATCACCACATTTCAAAAAAGAAAGGAATGTGAGTGATAGGATTATAGATTTGATTGTCACTAGTAAGATAGATAAGTGCACTAGTTGTTAAAGAAGCTAAAGCAAGAGTTTGTCATAACACAAGGATTAAAAAAACCCTTCCCCTCTTGTAAAGGTAAGTTAAGATGGCTCATGCTTGCCGAAGGAAGGGTGACTAGGGATCTTACTATACAACTAGTTACTAGGACTCTTTTGGTTAAAAGATTATAGAGAATTATACATGAAAAGGATTTACTATAGATAAAATGGTTGAATAGACATTATTTGAAGGATAAAAGCATTTGCAAAATTAAGGTAATGCATGATTCTTCTTGAAGCTTAACATAAATCTTAAAATGGAGGGATGTTATATAGCATTTTATTCAAATTAGGATTGGTAATAGGTTGAACATATGGCTCTAAAATGATAATTAGGATTGGTAATAGGTTGAACATTTGGACAATTTAGGTTACTTTTGTTAATATTCTGAACAAATGACCATACATAAGAAGCTACATCTATTGGCAACAAGAAATAGCATTAGTTCACCTTTGACTTACCTTGGCAGATTTTAGTACCATTATATTTTCTAATGAATCAGAAATCCACTAGTCTAATCTTAGTTCCTGCAACAAATGATTGCATTAAGTCGACAAATCTGTTATAACTTTTTTAAATTATTCCTCCAAGTTTTAGAAGGGTCAGAAACTTCCAAATTTTTTAAACTTCTGTAACTTCTGTAATTATTCCTCCAAGTTCCACATTTTTCTTAACTTCTATAATATCTAACTTCTGTAATTTCTTAACTTCCATAATTTCCACAATTAGATAAGTTCCTTGAGAAGTTAAAGAAGAAGTGTTATGAAGTCATCTACACGGTTGAGGCCATTGATGACTATGTGATTGGTCAGCTCAAGGAATTTGAAGGTAAGAAGCTTGTATCCACAATCTATGTAGAGGTACGAAGCCTATTTTTTTTCAAGAGATAGTTATATAAAGATATGTCTTAAAACCAATTGCTTGAAAGTTGACTTGGTATGATGTCTCACTCATTTTTTTTATTATCACAACCACAAGTCCATCAAATTTCAATACACGACAAAATTGAAACAAGGGTTTGGGTATTTACTTACAGTTCCATTTATTCCCAACAAGATTTAGATTTTCCAAGAAGTCAATGCTCGATTTTGATAAATGAAATTTTTTTTTGTCCAACATCTGTAAAGTTTCCTTCTGTACCTATCATTGCATCTATCTCCTTAAGTTTGGCCTCTATTTAATCGTTTATTGGTCATTTAATGGAGATAGTTATCTGAAGTTAAAAACCTACCATTGAAATAGCTTTTAAATGTACTTTTCCAGATGATCCACTTGCACCTGAGATTGCTCACATGTACAAGATGGGTAGAGCCAAGTATGAGACCATTATTAGATCCTGAACCCAGAAGTATGCTATGGGTTTACTATTAAAAATACAAATATTCTTATATAATATCACATACTCTTAACTGATTTTAAGAGTGTGTGATATTGTATAAGAGTATGTGATATTCTTATATAATATCACATATGCTTGACTGATTTTAAGAGTGTGTCATATTATTCTTATATAATATCACATACTCTCACATACAAATACAAATGTTCTTATATAATATCACATACTCAACTGATTTT
>JANTPM010000006.1:29370087-29386013 GCA_025434745.1 Erythroxylum divaricatum
AAATTCTTTTTCTCATCAATTTTCTCAAGGCATAAAAACTTCTATAACACAATTCATATCCGAAAACACTCATTGAAATCATTTTAATATTTCTAATTTTCACTGAAAGTTCGGGGTCCAACATAGACAGTGAAAAACTGATAGTTATGTAAATTTATGCTTTGATAAAATGACATGAGAAATCTTTTTGGTTTTAAAATTTAGCGATATTCTATTATGGTTTTATGAGTATGATGCCATGAGAGTAATGATTGTCCGATTGTAGCTCTCCTTTATTGTAGGATATGTATCGGGATGACCTACGGGCATTCCAGTGTATACCCTACGATAAGGGGGCACTACATTTAGAGTTGCAATTCAACAATGGATTGAATGATAAAGACGAGACTTTTGCAATAAGATCGATTGTCTTTGCAGAATAAGCTCAGCATGCAGTAATCTATTATTTGTTAGTCTAGGACTGGAAGGAACAAGTTTAGTTTAATGCGCGTTTGATACACAAAGCAATACATTGGAAAGTGGGAGTGTCAAATTTGAAACAAGTTCCAAGAATATAATATGCAGATGATTGATTAAAGAATAAGGAACACACCCATGAGGGATGTGGTGGAGCGGCACGAGCTTCTTCATCCTTAACCAAAGTATTGAGTTTGAGTATTAGGAATAAAGTTGCTTTAAAACTCGTGAAAGGGAGCTTTGTTGCCTAAAAGGATCCTACCCAGTTTGAATCTAGATTAGTTGGTTGCCCATGTGACGTCGGATATAAGGTAGTTTAACAAATAAAATAAAATAAGGAAAAATGATGGAGATGTGTTATGGTTCTGATTACGTTCTGTGGATAAATGAAGTTTTTTAGATGGTTATGGTTGCTTTAAGTCAATGGGGTAAGGTCAAGTTGCCAATGTGTTGGCTTTAATTATTTGGTCAGATGGACGGTTTGGTTCTATTTCAATGAAATTTTCTTTTTCCCCCTTTCTTATTTATAATGAAAATTTTCAAATTTTGATTTTTAATATTTTAAAAATTAAACTAAAATATTTAAAAAATTTAATTAGTATTGCACTATTATAAAATTGATTAATAGTGCAATTCTCTAACCATCTCAAGATGATAAATATTTGTGTTGATATATGCAATGGAACATACATTCAAAAGATCTTGCAATTTGCAACATTTTCTAGACGGTGGTAACGCAGAAGTGGGACAAGTTGAAAATTATAATAAGTAGGGACTTACGTGTGAATTAAACTTGGAATCAAACTAAATCAGATGCAAAGATGAGTTCTTACAAAAAAGGTGTCAAAAAGTGTGTTGAAATTTGCAATTTTCCGAATTGTTTGTTTTGTTAGGAATAATTAAAACTTGGATAGAGTTAGGTGGCAGCTAAAATGAAACTGAACATATTGAAAATAAAATAAACATATAGATTTTTATTTAAAAACTCTTAAATTAGGATAAAAATTACGAATAAGGATAAAAAAATTTACTATATACAGAATTATAAATTTGACTCACCAAATATACAAAACATTTTGTCTTATTTTTTCTCATTCTCTTTTTTTTTTTCTCTACTAATGGAATGATTTGTTCTCTTCATCTTAGGAGATGCGTGGGATGACTAACGATTTGATCAAAGGTGCCTACTTTTTTTTACACGCTTCCCACTCACTTACTCAGAGGAGAAATATGCTGTCGGATAACGTGTAATATTCGTTGATTTGGGTTAGAATTTACCTGTACTATGGTTTCTAACCAAGTTCTCATCGATAAAAAAGCATCATTATCTGTATTAGGGTAATTCAAGTCCCGCGGAGCATCAAAACCTGTGATGTATATTGCCTGTTTCTAAAAAGAAATGGTTTATATTCGTCCTCATCTTGTGTGATCACTGGATCTCGGAGGACACTGCATCTTTGCTTTTCCTAGCTTGTATTCTTCTTAACGCTTTTCCTTCCCACCAAAACATTTTAATGTTTTCTCTAGTGATGAACATAATAACATTAAAACCAAGATTAAGGTTAAAAAAATAGCAATATGCAGAAATTGAACGGATAGCCAATGGTTACGAGTTTCTTTGCTGAAGTAAAAGTTTGAGTAAGTTGAGATGGCATTCTGAATAACTCACATTACTTCCTCAAAGAAAGTGGTAAACACATTTACTTAGTGGTTTGAAGACCTAGATGAATCATTTGGTAGTTCTACTCAAATAGTACGTTTATATTAAGTTTTAGGCTTCATATCTAAAACTCCTATGAACACTTTTTTTTTCCCTACAAAAGATTAAATTTGAACGGGATTCTCTTTGTCGCCAACAACTTACTGTAGTAAATTCGAACATTATCATGGCATCCGAGGAAAGTTACATACGAGAATCATTTAAAGCCAAGTATCATTCAACACATATGCTCTTCCCACAGATAAACAAAACCCGCATAAATTTGCTTAGTGTTCTAATTATAATGTAAGATCGGCTTCAAGCTTGGCCCCTTGTAATCATTCCGTACGTGAATGATGAATCACGGAGGGAGGAGGAGAGGAGGTGAAGAAGGGTCGTCCTCGGAAGATGATGAGTACAAAGTGGACGAGGCGTCGAGTGGGAAATCGTCATGGAAAAAGTTGTCGGCTGGACTGTTAAGAAGCGAGACTCTTCTTGGTATTACAGTGGGGAGAGAACCTAATAGGAACGACAGCATCGAGCCAGGGCCTTCTCACGGCTTGGTTATCCATCCTGACAAGAGGTAATAAACTCTTTATATTTAATGAATTTAAAAGAAAATGATTGAACCTTTAACTAGAAATATTCATATGCTTTGCTGGGTGGTATGATGAGAAATGAGAAATCAAAGTACATGCGTTGCAGGTTCTATAGCATATGGAAACATTTCATCCTTATATGGGCAATATACTCGTCCTTTTTCACACCACTTGAGTTCGCATTCTTCAGAGGACTACCAGAAAATCTTTTCCTACTTGACATTGCCGGTCAATTTGCTTTTCTGATCGATATCGTTGTCCACTTCTTTGTTGCCTACCGTGACACTGAATCCTATCGCATGGTTTACGATCGTAAACTCATTGGCATCCGGTAATTTCGTAAAGAATCCCTTCCTATGGTCGCTCGTGCTTTTTCTTTTTGCCTCTCTCTATGGAAAGGAACCTGAATTGTTTTATGCTTGAATTTGACAGGTACTTGAAATCTAGATTTTTGGTTGATTTTCTCGGCTGTCTGCCTTGGGATGCCATATACAAGGTGAATTGTTAATGGTTGAAAGGTAAATATTACTGAAAATTAGACTGTAATTGAAGTTGTTTGCGTCTTATTAGGCTACTGGGAGAAAAGAGGCAGTGAGGTACATGTTATGGATTAGGCTGAGTCGAGCGCTCAGAGTAACTGAATTTTTTGAAAGGCTAGAGAAAGACATGAGAATCAACTACCTTTACACCAGAATTGTGAAGCTTTTTGTTGTTGAGCTCTACTGGACACATGCAGCCGCCTGCATATTTTACTATCTTGCTACTACTGTGCCTCCGTCTGACGAAGGTTACACTTGGATAGGAAGTCTACAGTTGGGCGACTTTCGCTACACAAATTTCAGAGAGATTGATCTCTGGAAAAGATACGTAACTTCACTTTACTTTGCCATTGTCACTATGGCGACTGTGGGTAATTTCAAATCCCTTGGAGATTTTGTGATTATTAAAGCCCATCAACTATTCAAAGTATTGTGATTATAGCTAAACCATAATGTTCTTCAATATGATTATGAATATGTGATTTTGCATGCAGGTTATGGAGAGATCCATGCGGTAAATATAAGGGAAATGATATTCGTGATGACATATGTATCATTTGACATGATTCTTGGTGCTTATTTGCTTGGTAACATGACTGCGTTGATTGTGAAAGGGTCCAAGACAGAAAAATTCAGGGACAAACTGGCTGAACTCATCAAATTTATGAACAGAAATAATATTGGCAAAAGCACAGCCAGTAAGATCAAAGGGCACTTGAGATTACAATATGATCGCGGTCACTTTGATACCAATGTTCTTCAAGACATTCCTGCTTCCATTCGCACAAAGGTCTTATATATAGAAGTGTACTGCCATATATATCTAACCATTGTTTTGATCATTTAATTTCTATATTTATGACAATGAATGTTACATTTTCTTTTGTAGGTGTCACAGAAGTTATATGAACCATACATTACAGGTGTTCCACTTTTCAAGGAATGCTCCTTGGGATTCATTAAACAACTTGTAAGCTAGCATGGTTGTTTTATCAATTAATCCTCGTATAGAAAGCTTGATCAAAGAGCGACTGTATAGAATGTATTCTCTATTGTAATAAGTTCTCATTTTTTACATATCAGGCAATAAAGGTCCATGAAGAATATTTTCTCCCTGGAGAAATGGTTATAGAGCAGGGACAAGTGGTGGATCAACTTTATATTGTTTGTCATGGTGAATTGGTAAAGTTTTAAAATGAATCAATCGAAGAGACTAAAACTTCCCATCTACTAGATTCTAATTTTACTTTTATTTTTCTAATAGATGAACGACACCACCAACATTGATTCTAAGATTGCTCTAGACCATTACCATCTTCTAACTTATTTTGGTATCATCTATAGGAAGAAGTTGTGAGAGAAAATGAAGAAACAGAAGAAGTATTTTTGAACCTGCATGCTGGGAGCTCATTTGGTGAAGTGTCTTTCCTTTGCAACACTCCACAGCCTTACACAGTTCGAGCCAGGGATTTATGCAGGGTCTTGAGACTTGATAAACCGTCATTTGTCGAGATTCTAGAGATACATTTCTCTGATGGAAGGATTATCTTAAACAATCTCCTTGAGGTGAGTTCAATTTGATAAACTAATCCCATAATCATGTTGCTGACAAGTTTCTTCCAATTTTTATCAAAATTTTTTACAGGGAAAGGATTCTATTCAACGAAATGAATTATTAGAGTCAGAGGTCACCCTTTACATAGAAAAGTCCGAGACAGAGTTAACAATGAGGCTAAATTGTGCCATATATGATGGAGACTTTTATCGACTGAAATGTCTGATACGAGCTGGAGTTGACCTTAATAAGACAGATTACAATGGAAGATCACCTCTGGTATTCTCTACTTTTTAGTCCCTAATATACGCTTGTAGAATAGCCTTATATGTGTGTTATCTTAATACAGCACACTGCTGCATCTAAAGGGTATGAGGATATAGCCCTTTTCCTTATTGAAAGAGGAGCAGATGTCAATATCTCTGGTAATTATTAGTATTGGCTTAGATTCATTTCCTGTACATGATCACATATTCTGAATTCAAAAGGAAACTGTTAAATAACAGATAAGTTTGGGAACACACCCCTACTTGAAGCCATTAAGAGCGAGCATGACGAAGTAGCTTCTTTACTAGTAAAGGGAGGAGCAATAATAGCAGTTGATGATGCGGGTGATTTTCTTTGTTCTGCCATCGCAAAGAGAGATTTCAATCTCTTTAAGAGGTTGTTGAACAATGGGATTAATCCCAATGCCAAGAACTATGATTTTCGAACACCACTTCACGTAGCAGCCTCGGAAGGATTATACTCCTTCGCCCATTTACTTTTACAAGCAGGAGCAAGTGTTTTGCCAAAAGACAGGTATAATATTATTATTTAAATCAGTCCGTTGTGATAATTTTATAAGTTCACATTCTTGTACATAAACATAATGGTTTGTTATTCAATGTTAGATGGGGAAACACTCCGTTAGATGAAGCTCGTGTATGCGGGGACAAGAATTTGATAAAGCTGCTTGAAGATGCCAGGCCTTCTCAATTGTCTGATATAACTACTCCATCTGGACCATTGTAGAAGAACTCGTCAGAACAGCGATTGACGTATTCAAATGTAGGAGTGGTTATGTTTTGTCTGAACATGGGGGGCGAATTCTCGATGTGTGAACACAATTGTTGATGACCAAAACTTATTCTTGGTTGAGGGATCCCACCATGAGTAAACACATGTAATCTATCGTTACTTTTGGTATTAAGGATCTACTATTAAGACTTTAAATAGCGTTTTAAATTTGTAGTAGGTCACAATCTATATACAAACTACCTTCTGAAAACTCTTTTGCTAAATGCTTAAAGAAAAAGGTGTATTTTACATCGTAAAATTTATATTAAAACTTAATTTAAACTTATATATACACACACATACACACAATAATGTGTAAGATTTAATCTTTAATTTCAAGCATAGAATTCGCCTAAGAACATTTATGATATAGTTAATTCAACACCTTTAAACCCTAAAATTAGTGTTATTAAGAAAAGAGAGAAATATTAACCTTGATCTATACTCTATGTAATCTCTTCTTATTCGCAAATACTTTCTTTACACTAAAGCTTTATCTACTCTCATCTTTTTCCCTTTCTTTGTTCTTTTCAGTAGTGTAAGAACGTTTGTATGTTTTTTATATTTATAAGCATTTTCTCAACTGAAGGGAGAGGGAAGGGCTTTTTATTAATTAACCTTAATGATTCTAATTTCCTTTAACAAAGCCAATAACTATTATTTTGGGCCCACTTTATATTATAATTAAATACAGAAATATGGTTCACACTTATGATTATTAAATTAATCTAACAATCTTTCACTTGATCCATGTTACGACTTGATGATCTAACAATACAAGTGTGCACCATATTTTGAATCTCTCAAGCCATCATACTTTAATGAATTGAAATAATGAGATTTTGGCGCTCACAAGTGATCTAACGATATGATTTTTTCCATGTATCACATAATCATCTCGACTCAAAATAATTATAATTTAGATCACTGTAGTTCTCAACTTTAATGTTTTCTCAAAACATAATTTGTCATCACAATAAAATAATACGTGTACTCAACATAATATGACAACTAACAAATAAGTCAAAACATAACATTAATTGAATTCATAAGTGTTAAAACAATAATAGCAAATATCCAAACATATGTGCATACATAAATGATCTCATGCTAACAAGGACTTATTTATAATATTCATCCTTTTAACATGCCCAATAAATGTTTTAGGTGGTAATCCTTTAGTTAACGAATCCACTAACATTAGATCAATTCCAATATGCTCAATTGACACTTTATGTTTTTGTACTTCTTTAACTGACAAGTATTGCAAATCTATGTGTTTAACACCTTTAGAATACTTGTCATTTTTAGAGAAGAAGAAAAGTGTGGAATTATCACAATAAATTCTTAGCGGTTTAGCTATACTGTCGACAATACCTAGCCCTAAGACAAAGTTTCGCAACTACATTGCTTGAATAGTGGCCTGAAAGTATGCTACAAATTTGGCTTCCATAGTAGAAGTAACAATGATAGACTGTTTTCCACTCTTCCAAGAAATTGGCCCTCCTTTTAGTTGGAATAGATAACCAAAGGTAGATTTCCTTGAGTCTATCTGATTTCCTGTATGTGAGCATGTAATCCTTGGTATTGTATAAATACTTAAGAACTTTTTTTGCAACTTTCCAGTGGTTCAATCCAGGATTACTTTGATGTCGGCCTAGCATTCCAACAACAAAATTGATATTCAGGCGAGCACAAGTCTGAATATACATTAAACTCCTAACTATAGAAACATAGGGAATAGATTCCATTTCCTTTCATTCCAAATCATTCTTGGGATATTGCATTTCATTAAATTTATCCCCTTTATGAATTGGAACTACCCCTGCTGAGCATGTTTCCATCCTAAATCTCCCTAATACTTTACCGATATATCCTTTCTGTGACAACCCTAACAATCTTTGTGTCCTGTCACAGAACATTTCTATTTCAATTACATAGGATGCCTCATCTATATCTTTTATTTCAAAATTATTAGAGAGAAATTTATTTACATCATATAACAAGCCCAAATCATTATCAGCCAAAAAAAATATTATATAGTACCAAAATAATGAGCTTGCTCCTACTGACTTTTATATATATATACACCTATCAATGGTGTTCTCTACAAAATCATAAGAGGTAATGGTATCACTGAACTTAAGATACCATTATTGGGAGGCTTGTTTCAAACCATATATTGGCTTCTTTAATTTACACACCATATTTTCTTTTTTTACAGTCACAAAACCTTCCGATTGGTCCATACAAACTTCTTCTTCTAAGTCATCATTCAGAAAAGCGGTTTTACATCCATTTTGTGAAGCTCTAAATTATAATGAGCTATCAATGTCATAACAAATTCTTAAAGAGTCCTTCTTTAAGACTAGGAAAAAGGTCTTTTTAAAGTCAATGTCATTCTTTTGAGTATAGCATTTGGCTATAAGTTTGGCTTTGTACCTTTCAATGTTATCTTTCAAGTCCCTTTTGATCTTAAAGACCTATTTACAACCCACTTGTTTTGAGCCTTAAGGTAACTTAACTATTTCCCAGACTTGATTATCATCCATAGATTTTAATTCTTCTTTCATGGCATTGAGCCACTTTTTAGAATTAATACATTTTAATGGTTTATTTAAATGAGACTAAATCCTTATCAATCCTTAAGTCACACTCATGCTTAAGTGAATACACCATATATTCATCTGATACAATTAGTATTTTCTCCCTTCTAAACCGTGGCAATATTATTTCTCGTCGTATCATCTGATCATTTATGACTTGCACATTATTTTTTAGTTCATTATTGACATTCTCTTCTTGTGGGTTTAGAATATTAACTTGTCGTTTCGATATGTTGCGTAATTGTGATACAATAAGAGGAATAACAACTTAAAAAGAGACATTGGGTGAAGGATTTTCCAGCTGAATCTTTTGAATATCCACCTTTCATGGTTCCCCACTCCCACTGATTTGTCTATTTTCAATGAATCAAGCATTATCAGACTTAACTATTTCTGTACCATTTGGACTTTTATGGATAATCGATGAAGTAACCATTAATGGTTGTTGCATCAACTTTCCTTTCACGAGGGTTGTAAATCCTTATTTCAGCTAGGCAACCCCAAACATACAGGTACTTCAAACTAGGTTTCCTACCTGTCCACAATTCATAAGGTGTCATAAGAATCGCTTTACTAGGAACCCTATTAGGTAGATATGTAGTTGTCTTTAATATATACATCCATAAAAATAAAGATACGTTTGTGTAACTTAACATACTCCTAACTATATCCATAAGAGTATGATACTGCCTTTCAGCTACACGATTATGTTGTGGTGTACCGGACATTATATACTGTGCACAAATGTTGGACCCCAAAATTGTTTCCAATTATTTATTCATGTTATTAATTATTATTTATTTATTTATTTATTAAATTGTTTATTTATTTTTAGAATTGGGTCCATTAATTTAGTGATCATAAGTAGTAATTAGCAATTAGAATAGAAAAGGTATAATTAAAATAGTGTTGAGTTGTGATTCGAAGGTTTCGCCGCAACGAACCTGTAAAAAATCAAATTAGCGTTTTGTGATTAGGAAGTTTTGTCGCGGCGAACCTCTACAGAAGGGTAATTTTGGAAGGGCAAACAAAAAGAGGGGCAAAATAAGAAAACCAAGACAAAAATTAGTCTTGAATAAATAAGAAGAGAGTGAGAGTCGTAAGAAGCTAAAGGAAGAGAGGAAGAAAAAGTGAGAGAAAAGAAAAGGAAGAGAAATCAAGCTTGTTTTGGGTAAGTTCATCTTTCCTTTTTGCTTAGGTAGAAAAGAAGTAGAGAAATGGTTTTATGATGGAAATAAAGTAAAGAAGATGAGACCCATTTTGATTTTCATGGGTTTTGGAACTAGGATTTGGTTTTTCTAACCTAGATGAACTATGGGTAGGCTAGGTTTAAGTTCAATTTTAGCATTTTTTATTATTAAAGTTTTATGAATTTTCATTTGAATTTGGGTTGAATGGAAAATTGGTTTGTGTTAGGAAACTAAAAAAATTCTACCCAAGAGCATGAGAAAAGGCATAATTGAACTTGAATTTTCAAGTAAAAATTAGGTAGGTAATATATTTATAGTTATTGAGTGATTGGGCAAATTCTTGCCTATGTATGTGTATGTCTAAATTGCTTTGTTTTTGAATTGTTGTGAAGATTTGATAATGCATGATGATTTGTGATTATTTTATACCTTGAAAGAGGTTATAATATTTTGTCTAAATAAAAAGAAGAAAAAGCATATGATGAAATGATTTGAGCATAAGTCTGTGCTTTTATTTGCCCAACAACAAATGCCCCAACTTTGAAGAAATTTTGCAAATGGACCTAAACACTATCCATTCTCATCATATTTACCATAATATTCACCACCCCTATTAAACCTTACGACTTTCACTTTTCTATTTGTCTTTCTACTTCATTAATGAACATCTCAAGAATATCCACTAATTGAGATTTTTCATGCAATAAATAGAGATAATAATAACATGAATATTGAATTCTTGGTGCATAACATTAAAAAATAAATTTAATCTTAGGTCGAGTGGAATAAATGGATACAGCCCTTCAGCTCCAATTATAGGGAAACAAACAAGCTACAAGCTTCCATTCTTAATTTGAATTTGAATGATTTTCTATTTAATTAGGTGTTAAAAATATATTAGTGCGTGATGCGGAAAATATTTTTCCATGAGTGGAGTCTCTATTTTTTAATGAATCCTAACTATTAGTTATTCTCTACTATGTGGATTGTGCAAGGGAGATGAACGTGTAGAAGAAAGAGTATAGTGATAAAGAGATTTTTTTCAAAATCAAAAGAGCGACTAACTTGAAAAAAGTAAAGTATTTCGAAATAGTCATCAATATAGATGATAAAATACTTTTTACCACTCCAAGATGGGACATGAAATGGACCACATATATCAATATGTATTAATCCAAGTAACTTAGTACTTCTTATGGCTGAATTCTTAGATAAGTGTTTGGTTTACTTACCTTTATTGTAATCCACACACACATCCCAGTTAGTAAAATCTAGTTGAGGAAGATTTCACTCTTTATTAACCTTATCACCCTTTCTCTAGATATATGACCTAACATTTGAAGCCACAAGTAAGCAAAGTGTTTATTATGCACACTACATTTATTATCAATATTATATTCAACATGAAACAAGGATTCGTAATAATTAACATCAAGATTGAAACGATATAAACCATCCATTAATGTACCAAAATCATAATATTACTGTCATTTTTACAAAGAAAAAAACATTGTTTCTAACATTGAAATTAAAACTTATCTTATCGAACTTACTAACATAAACTAAATTTCTAGCACATTTAGGAATATAAAGACATGTTTCAAGATCTAGACTACAATTAGTATCTAAGATCAATTTGTATGTCCTTATTCCTTCTATTCGTGGCTTCATTCTGTTATCCATATACAGGAACTCTTCAGTTCCGTTTATGGTTTGAATCAAAAGGAAATCTTGCATAATATGTGACACATGAATAGTTACACATGAATCTAACCACCGGGTATTATTGGACAATTTAATAAGATTTGATTCAAAATATACTGAAACATAGTACTTACTTTCTTTTTCGAACTAAGCCTTTCTTTTAACGTAATCTTTCTTGAGGTGACAAACTTTCTTACAGAAGAAACAACATTGCTCTTTATAAATTTGTCCTTTATTAACCTTTATTGGAGCTTTGTCCTTCTTGTTGGTCTTCTTTCCTAGCTTTCCCTTTCTGTTGCAAACTTCTTTATGTAACGTAATATGAATAGAGTGTTCCTTCATTTTCTTTAATCTCCTTTCCTCCTACACCAACATGGCCTTGATTTCTTGAAAGTTCCATTCTCCTTCAGTGTGTTCTAATTCACTTGGAACTGACCAAATTAAGGAGGAAGTGAGTTAATGATAAACTATACTAGGAAGGATTCACTCACATCCATACCTATTGATTTCAGGTTTACAGCTAAATTTGGCATGTTTGTTACATGATCATGGATAGGTTGTGACCAGTCAAACTTTTTGGTCGTCAATTTGCTCATCAAGCTTCGTAGTCGGGTTATCGAAACCTCCAAAATAATTTTAATTCTTCAAACTTCTTGTAATAGTCGTAGAATCAGGTCGAATCCCTAGAGAACTAAATACTAATTTCTTAATTTCAAGTAATAAAATTAAAAAGGGGGTTGTTGAATTAATTAAAATTAATAAGAAATCAAATTAAATCAACTAAAAAGGAAAATGAGAAAGTTAAGATTACCAAACTCCAATTCAAGGGAAAGATCTCATCCAATTGTAACATTGATCATTGGTCTAAAAAGAATATTTTTTATAATTCAAGCAATTAGTCTTAAACATATTAAGATAATCATAATAAGTCTCAATTTTTCCTAAATGAATTAGTTCAAACCTAGCATTCAAACCAAAACTTACCATTAATTGACTGGATATGATAGCATTCCATACCAAATAAATGATAGCAATAAGCTTGGTGAAAAAATACTAACCCTAAATTAAAGAATCGAGATAGTTATAATTATCCAACTTAGTTTTCTTGTTTATCATAAGTTAAATATGCAATTTCATAAATAACCTATTTGCTAATTCTTCATGAAAATTACGAATCATTGAATTCATGGATAGTAATAGAATAACCAATATTAAATTAAATTGTCAGATTAATTCATATTAATCATTCATGAAATATGAGAACTTAAAATAAGAAATATTTGAATTAAAACATGAATAAAAAGTTTAGAACACAAAACCTCACAAAGTTACAATTAGAATATCGAATCCCCTTGAATCAAAACGATTGAGTTTAGTCACACATGGCTTTTGCTCTAATAACAAAAATAGAACAAAGATAAAGAATTACAAAAAGCGTAAGAAGAGAGAACCCTTTCTGTTATCAGGAACGTCCTTTTTATAGAGTTTTTGATCTAATCCTAATCTAATTCTAACTTTCAAAGATGTCTATCTAAAACAAATTCTTACATAATAAGGATAGATGGGGGTTTTCCAGTTAAACTCTAACTTTTCGAATGATCAGCCTTATCCATTATCGCAATCTATTCACTTCATCCAAAATGTGTGATTATCATCAATAAAGTCCCAATTTGAAGCAATATCTACTTTTCAGCTCTTAAAATAAAGCAAACATTAATTTTCATATTTAAGCACCAAAATAAAGCTAGAAGAAAGGAGATAATATCAAATAATATGGCAAGATGAGATCTTGTCACTTTCTACAATAGACTTGTCAGTTATGTCTGATTGTGAATACTCTTTGCTTTTCATTATGAATTCCCTTGCATTGTCTGTACGAGGCATTGATGGCTTAACATTTTCAGTCATTGTCAATCGCATAAAGTTTAGACTCAATCTATTAGACTTTTTATAAGCCTCAAAATATGTCCTTTCAGCTTAGATACTGGTCTCAGTAATGGTTGCAGGCTTTTTTGCAACTAATGCCAAGTCCTTGTCCATAATACCTAACTGAAATTGGATATGCTTAGAACAATCGACATAGTTTATCGTAGTAAACTTGATCAGACCGTTGCCCATAGCTAACAAATTACTAGAAACTACAAACATAAAAACAAACTCACACATTAATTCTTTGAGTATAATTAATAGATTCAGACAATAATAAACTTTAATATATATATTTAAGTCCACCTTTGGGTGATACTTAAACACATATCCTTAATCCATAATCACGCTAACACACACACACACACACACACACACACACACACACACACACACACACACACACACACACATATACACACACTTTGATATATAGTCAATCATACTCAAGCTAGTATGTATGTTATCTTTGGATATACAAACATATTCACTAAGTAGGTCAATAAGTCTCTTTAATTTTATTAATTATAAGCAATGATCCACCTTTTGGTGATCTCCTAGTATTATAATTAATAATCTCAATTATTCAGTTCATCTATTAGGTCATTTATTAGCATCATATAACATGAACTATTGAAAGAATGCATAATGAAATGTCTAAATATCTTTCCAAGCAAGGTCACTTTGGTGACTAACAAGCTTTTTATATAATAAACATTTAATTAAGTATAAATGAATTTTGGAATTTAACTATAATGTCGAAAGATGATATTGTAAAGTCTAAAAAACTGTAACTTTACTATCAGATTGTAATAGTTCAAAAACTATAAGGACCAAAACATAACTGACCATCTTCAACCTTTTTTTGTAACTTTCTATCAATCCACAACAAAATATGCCTAAAGACTTTTTCAACAAAGGAGTCATAATTTTCATACATTTTAACCTCAAAAGAATTATGCTTTACAACAACATAAACCAAAGTCTCTCTATAGTGGGCCCTACGAAACCTTATGTTTTAACTCTTTTGTTTTCCATAAATAGAACAAACTTTACCCCAACAAGGTATGCTTTACAACTTCAAACATAAACATTTTTAATGATAGGCTCCACGTATACTTATGTTTTTCTAGATCTCATACAAATACAGTAAACAAATAATGCAACACAAATCCAATGCTTTTAATGGTTGGTCTTATGAAAACTATTATTTACTAATGTAATTATTATGCTTTTCACATATTATAAACTTAAAGCTTTGTCAGGTAGGCTCCACAAACATAAAAACATGGCTTTCATTTTATATTCTCAGAAAACCCAACTTAATAGCTATCCCATCTCAATCTAAAACAAAACAAGCAAGCAGATGTGCGAAAGATAGTAATGTCATTGCAATCTCTGAATTTTATTATACAGGATCATTCAATCATTGAAATCAAATCCAGAAATCGAGAAATAAACTAGCCTTAATCGAGATATTACAACATAAACAATAAACAATCTTCTATAACCTTAAAGCAATATTAATCGCTATCAATATTTTTAGGGTTAACTCTAATGCAAATCAAAGTGTCATAATTTGCTCTGATACTACATGTAAGATTTAGTCTTTATCATTCTAAGCAATATTTCAAGCATAGAATTCACCCAAGAACATTTATGACATAATTAATTCAACACCTTCAAACCCTAGAATTAGTGCTATAAAGAAAAGAGAGAAATACTAACCTTGATCCATACTAGTATAATCTCTTATTGTTCACAAATACATTATTTACGCTAAAGCTTTATCCACTCTCGCCTTATTCCCTTTCTTCATTCTTTTCAATGGTACATGAATGTGTGTATTTTTTTGATATCTATAAGCATTTTCTCAACTAAAAGGAGAGGGGAGGGTTTCTTCATTAATTAACCTTAATGATTCTAATTTCCTTTAACAAGCCTAATAACCAATATTTTAAGCCCACTTCATATTAGAATCAAATAAAGTAATATGGGTCACACTTATGATTATTAAATTAATCTAATACAATGTTTAAAAAGAGTATTAATATTTTGAAAACTATCTAATTTAAAGTTCAAACTTGAGACTATACAATATGAACTTCAAAATGATAAAACTTTAAATTTTCATTCAAGTTATATCAAAAATCACTTACATAGCTTTTGTCCAAATTATTTAGATCGTTATTGTCAATAAGTCATCGTGAGAAAACTACCATTATAAAAGGTGAGAATTTTTTGTTATTTAAGACAAAATTTTTCTAGTGTTTTTCTATGTCAAGAAAAGGAGACAAAAAGATAATTTATATAAAAAACAAAAGCAAGTTTTGAATGGAGGTAAGGGTTATAGGCAAAGGGTAGTTATGGTTTAAGTGCGCTTGTGAATATATATTCACAATTGTATTCTAACAAAGATTCTAGTAATCAAGTTAATGAAAAGGTGATGAAAAGCATAGTTTGGGCGTCAATGGTGTGTTTAAGAAAGAGTGAAAGCAGGAAGTGTAACATCCCACCCTCAATTGGAAGGGTAAAATAGTAAATTTGACATAGGATGGAATAGATTTGGAGTGCATAGGACTGTTCATGCATA
>JANTPM010000006.1:29389763-29399790 GCA_025434745.1 Erythroxylum divaricatum
CTTACCCCCGACACCGGTGCTACTTCAAGCGCCCCGACTGGTTAGGAGGCCCTCTTGGCGGTTTCATCCCTAGGGCTAATCCCACCTCTAGAACTGGTTGACGACATGTTTACAAGAGGAAACTTTAGGAAAAAAACAAGGGAAAAGGACATACCTAGTTGATGGTGGAGATTGGGAATTTGGACGACGGTTGAAAGAAATTTCCGGAGACTATAAGCAAGAAGGTACAAGTGAAAGCGGAGTGAAAGCAAGAGAACGAAATAAGCCTGAAGAAAATTCGTAGTCTGTCGATCCTGAATACTTATAGAAGATCAGTCGAACGGACGATCCAACCAACGCTCGATGCATGGAGAAAATCCGAACCAAGCTCAGACACGTGGCAGAATCTGAGCTGAGGTGAATTAGGGTTATTCGAAATCCGGAGCGGCGCAACAGTTGAAGGGACGTACGTGACAACTGCACAATGGTTACAAAGACGTTTCATTTCAGATTCTGAAAATCTGTCAGAGGGCACGCATCGTCAGTAATGATTAAATAAAGTACCTCTATGCACTCACCGTAGATGTTTGCCTGAACTCTCTTGGTACGAGCTGTCACGCAATAAATGTCGATGCCGACCGATCGGGACACTCAACCGATCGATCCTAGCAGGAGCAGTCATGTACTATCTGTCGATATCCGACCGATCGAGCCTACCCCGAGCTGTCCCACAGACGAGCTACAATGTTGATATCCGACCGATCGGGCCTACCCCGAGCTGTCCCACAGACGAGCTACAAGATCCTTATATACTCCTTCGACCCTTCTCCTTGCTCGGACTCGAGGAGTAGGAGGCTTATGATTGGGTCGGTTGTGTTAGGCCCAAACTCACTAAAAACAACTCATGGGCCCATTGGTCCACCCCACAAAGAGTGACCTAATTCCTATTGACTATGATAGGCCCATGCCCTAGTCCACGCATTCACGACCCACTCGCAGGTGGAAGTATCTCATGCATACGTAAAGACTTAAACCCAGCAACCATCTCATATATAAGGTATAGCTTTGCCATGATACGGGTACATAATCAGAATCCTAGTTTTCTCTGCTCACAATTATCCTACCCTTACAAAAAGACTAACTTGAGCGTCGGAGGGGCCTGTCGGATTCCAACCCCTGGCGTGCCTTGTGTTGTTTTGCAAGAATTCTTATTGAAGACAGTCAAACTCATGGATCTAAACGGTAACGTGCAGCCTTACTAAAATTAGGCTGAACCAGATAGCAAATGGAAAAAGAAAGATCTTACCAGATATTTTTAACCAATTTTCTCCTAAAATGGTCCCATGCATATAATACAATGTCTCCTCGATATTAATCACAATAACATGCTATCATCTTCAACTTTAATTATTTCCTTGAGCAAACAGATCGCCCAAACTTATATTTAGGCCCAGGCAATTGTACAACCCAACTTATCCTCCATAGGGCTTCTAGAAGCAATTTATTACATAAACACCACTTGCAAAACCTTACATGTTAAGGAACGCACCGGACCGTAACAGAAAAAAGGTCAATTAGGAAACTAATATTCCTGTGTCGAAAATGGCACTGCAGTGGATGATTCTGACCTACGTGGTCGCTGCAGAGGCCGTCCTAGCGGCGGTCCTAACACTTCCCTCGCCTAAGCTGTTGAAATACCGATTGGTATCTCTGGTCTCTCTTCTCCTCCAACCCGCACTCTTCGTCGTTCCTTTTGCGGGTTTCCAGCTTCTGGGTTTGTTCTTTTTCCCCCTATTATAATGCTTACCCATGATAGGCTGTGGATGTTGACTCGATGTTGGGGTTTGTTTGTTTGGTGGGTGTTTGCAGATATTTATTGGAAGAATGAGCATCGATTGATGTGCACATCTGAGATCTGCACTGCCGCTGAGAGGGATCGCTATGAGAAATCTGTGAGTTTTATCTGATTAGTGCTTTCAACCTCTGTTTCTTTTTCTGTATTATTTTTATAACTGGTGTTTAAATAAATATATCAAAGGATAGACAATTATCTGGTGGCTTCTCTTAATCTGATGCCTTGCTTATTGCATCGACCTATTATATAGACAATGAATGGAGCGAAGAGAGAATTGTTTAGCAGTTTTATCCCTTTCCATGCGGAACTAGGGAATTACTCTTTCTTTCAAGGCTGTTGGCAAGTTCCTGAAAGATATAAATATATCTATCCATAGATGTATAGTTTGTTTGAGAATTCGTGGTATTACTCTTGAAATTATGCGTATCTGAATTGGGAACTCCAATGGCTAGATTTATGTTTGCAGTATGTTCAGGTATCTGCTGGTTTTGCAGGTTGAAGTGAATGCAATTTCAAATTGAATGCATTGTTCATTCTTTGTAAGAGGACGCTTCATTCTATATTACTATTTTTTATTTTCATTTTTAATTCTAGAAACAATGTTTTCTCGCTGAACTCTTTTTAAATGGATTTTAGCTGCATCATTATTTAGAGTTGAAGACTTTTGTAGTAGTTTCCCATATAATGTGGCGAAAATAAAAATGACTCACCTTGCATGATTATGGCCAAATTTTGAATGCAGTCAGGCGTAATGATGTTGCATTAATGAATCTTTTCTTCAAAAGAAGATTCTGTATATGTGTGCACATAACGTAAGTGAGTGCTTTTCCAAGCACTGGACACATAAAATTCATAATGGGAGCTTTTTGGCCTGTTTCCCCGTTGTCCATTCTTCCTTTCTTCAAAAGAAGATTATGTATATGTGTTCACATAATGTAAGTGAGTGCTTCTCCAAGCACTGCACACTTGAAATTTATAATGGAACTTTTTTGCCCTTTTCCCCGTTGTCCATTCTTCCTTTCCTCAAAAGAAGATTATGTATATGCGTGCACATAATGTAAGTGAGTGCTTCTCCAAGCACTGGACACGTGAAATTTATAATGGGAGTTTTTTTGCCCTTTCCCCGTTGTCCATTCTTCCACATCTGACATGCAATTCATTTAGCATTGGGGAAGAATAGTTGAAATCTCTTTAACCAACATAATGAAGTCTGCCATCTCATAAGTGGGAATGATGTTGATCTGATTTCTTTCTTGTATGCTAAATTTGGCCAGTAATTAATGCTATGTCACATGGTTCACAGTTTTTCATAGATGATAAGGTTTTTCATAGTGATGGTTGCTTTGTCAATTCTGAGACTTAATAGAACCTGGAAGTTAAGTTAAACTTAGTTGCCCAATACTCCTTTTAGTCCTGATGGCCTTGGAGTTCTATAAGAGTTGTAGAAGCATTTGTATTGTAGAAGCAAGTTGCTCAAGTTTTTGTAGATATTGTACCTTCATATGTGGGAAAATTCTAGGATAACTTTCAAACCGTAATTTTAAGTTCCATAAGGTTTTTTCTGTAGATTTATTTTTTCTGAACACCTGTTTATTGTTGGAATATTGAAACCTGAGGAAATAAATGCAATGAATATATTGGACCAAGGTGAAAAGACACAGGAAGCTTAGAAGTTGAAACACTGTTCAAGCAACTGTAATCTGTTGTGTTCAATTAGCTGTGTGACCTTTGATTAAATCGATGCAGAGCTCTAGCCAATATTAGAGACCTGGTTGATTCTGATCTCCTAGTTACTGCATCTTAAGTTCACAGATCTATGGTGATGAAAATTTCAATCTGTGAACATATATAAAACCACTTCTGTTAAGTGTTAACTATAAGCTTTCCTCTGTTTTTGGTACATCAGAAAGTTACATATTGATTACATTATATTGAAAAATGCTTACTTTTGTATGTGTGGCGCAGATCTACAAATCTCAAAGGAATGTCATTCTATGTGCTTCTGCATGCCTTCTCTATTGGTATGCCACTTTGGTTCCGGTTTTTTTTCCAATAACTTACTGTTAATCTAATTTCTGATTTTCAGTTTAGTATGAACATAGTGGCTGCATTGTTCGTGTAATATAAAAATCGCTCTTGCCCAACTCTCCTCAACCTTCTCTTCATATCATCAACTTCCTCATTCATTTGGATCCAACTCGTGAATTCTTTCCCCATTGTGCTTACTGAACCTAAAACATTGTTATCTCTTGTTTTCCTTTTCCTGGACGTCCCATGCCTCCTTCTATCCAGAACTATGTTTCAACTTCCATCACATAGTTTGCTCCTCTATTATATGTTTAATCTCAGTTTTCTGTTCTGGTGCCCTCCTTTTTGCCCTGGTCCTTATAATGTCATACATTTTTGTTCACACCGTATGTCTACCTACTTGCCAATTTACTCGGAGTTCTATGCTGTGTGTTGGATTAGTGGTGAAGATGTGATATTTGGTGAAGATTGTGATATTGGTTGTTTTTACTTTGCTTATTGTTAAAATTTCAAACTTTGATTTGATCAACTTTGAAAAATATGTAGGAATTTCTTCTGATTTGGCTGCAGTGTCAGCTTTCTTCATTTAAGCCAAGCTCATAAGTTGTGCATCAATTTTTCTGGTAGTGTATGTTTGAATTTGTGAAGTGTGTCATTCCCTGTGGTATAGGTGTGTGTATCGCATATGCAAGTACTACAAGGAGATCCAGACTTTGGAGGAAGTAGAGAAGAGGTACAAGGAACAGTGATTGGTCTATTTGATCTTATATTCTTAAGTAGTTCTAGCTTCAAAACTATGATGTACTTTCTGCGATAAAATTGAGTGATCGGAGATATGGGTTCAATGCACCGCGAGTGCCACGCTTGTGTTCATAGATATATATGCCTAATTACTCTTTTATGCTTTTCCTCCTTTCATAAAACATAAACATGAGTTTGGCACAGTATAATGAATACAGATGGACTTGGTATTGAGGTTGCTTTTAGTATAGTATGGTAGTAATATTGGTTAATATTGAGTATCGTTTCGAGTAATTTTTTGAAATTATAAAATAGTTTTTGAATTTTATAAAATTGCAAAATAATCCTTTAATTTAATGTGCTATGTAATTTTTTACATCAATCATGTTTAAAAAATCATAATAATATAAATTTGAAATAATAATTATCTTTTTTTTTATTAATATTACTCTTCACATATTATATATATAAATAACAATTACAATTAATATAAGAAAAATGTTGGTTAATTGATATACAAAATGAACTAGATAGTATAAAAAATTTTAAATATTGCAATTTATATCATATAATTAAAGATAATTATATCAAAATATCAGTAATAATAATATAGGATTATAAATATTCCAATAAGAGTTGTGTTGAGAAATAAAGTAGAAGGGAAACTCGAAAAGCACTTGTAATTAAAAGTTTTATATTTATATTGTATATATAAAATTTAATATATACAGTAAATACAAGCAAAATTAAAAATGGAAAAACAAATAAAAAACACAGAACTTCATTTGATGGTATATTTGCTCAAATTGCACTTGATTTTTATTTAGTGTAAAATTTTCATCTTTAAGTACAGTTTTATTATCATCTTATTCTTTTATTATCATCTTATTCAAATTTATTGTTCCAAACGATACATTAATACTTTCTCATCTAATATTAACTTCCAATTTACTTTCATCTATAAAACTTAGTTTCTTAAAATCCCAATTTGTTAAAAGATAAAAATAATCAAGACAAATTAGATATAAAGGACTACTTGCTATATTAATAGTCTTAATAAACAAATAAAAATTAATTATTAAGAATTTAGTAGAAATTATATTCTATTTAATAATACATATTTTTTCGAAACTTTAAGTTGTATCAAACAAAGTCTAAATTGTTCAATTTTTTATGTTTCAGTCGATTTCTTTTTTTAGAATAGATGAATTTAAATATATTTTGATTTCTTTCACACCATGTTGTGCTCACAAATTGGCTTAAAATTCAAATTGCAATTTTTTATATTTCAAGAACATCACTTCTAAATTGGTCACACCGAGCAATTCTAAGATAACAAAAATAATTTTATAAATAAAATAAAGTGATAATTAATTTTAAACAAGTAACAAAAGTAAAGAAGTTTGCTTTTTGATGAATTGTAATGGATATCTTAACATTGTCGCACGCATCTTTATATGCTTCTATTTGTAAGTTAAAGAAATATTGCACCATCTTATTTAAAATAATTGTTGTGATAATTAATAACATTTACTTATTAACTTCATCGTTTTTATAAAACTTGGTCTAAAATAAATGTCAAGATTCAAAAATGTCTCAATAAAAAACAATAAAAAGTAAAGTTGTTTTCCTCATTTTTCATTGATGATTATAAGACAAGGTGTATATAAGAAAGACTTAAGATTCAAGTTAGTCTTGAATGCTTTATTTGCCCTGTCTATGTCATCTTAAAAATAAGTCATTAATGTCTTTTTATCACTATCATTCAAACAAAGTATTCTCACCAAAGGCCC
Source organism: Erythroxylum divaricatum (assembly GCA_025434745.1). Lineage (NCBI taxonomy): Eukaryota > Viridiplantae > Streptophyta > Magnoliopsida > Malpighiales > Erythroxylaceae > Erythroxylum > Erythroxylum divaricatum. Next base: position 29,396,160 of record JANTPM010000006.1, read on the forward strand.
ATAAATTTTGATGACAAATTAATATTAAGACTAAAATTCGTCATCTTCAAGTATACTTTTAAAGACCTCCATTCTAACATTAAATATGGCATACTAAGGTATAATTAATTTATCACTGGTAAATATAACACTAAAGTGATAAGAACTTAGTTACAAATATTGTAACCGCAGGACAATACAAATTTTTATCATTGGTGAAGCTCTTTTTCAAAGTCAAAAGATAATTATAGATGAACTTTCACTTTTCTTACTTTATGATAATTTCATCAATGATAGAAAACTATTTAGTATCTTCTATATTTTTCAACATCAGGCAAATGTAATGTGCAACAGGTAATACAAAGAGTCCAATAGAAAGAATTATATCTGCTTTGCAACTTTTTTTTTTCAATTGCTTTATAATTAAAATCATTATCAATGATGAATTGGACAACATTTTCAGGCCCAATTCTATTCACAACTTCTTTAAATATCTCAAATAAAGTATCAACATTTCTTACAAGGCTAGACGCATCAATGAACTTCAATAACATCATCCCCTTAGCAAAATAGACTAAAAATTGATAATAGGCTCATGTTTTTTATTTGTCTAACTATTACACATGATTAAACACTCATAAGTTGCCTTAATCATTCTTCTTTCATCTAAATAACTTTTTATTTCGCAAATCGAGTTTCTTAGAAGATTACATTTATAATAAGAAATTGAAGGAACTTTATATCTTGGACCATAAGATACAATAGTATCTACCCTAAGTTAGTAATAATAAGCTTGTACAACATTGAATAATACATATGCATCATACTGCCATCTAACTATTTTCATGTCCATATTGTAAGCTGCTTCTTTATGTTGTAAAGCACTACGAATTAAAAGTTGAGCTTCAGAAGTTGTTCGAGGACTAGAAAAGAAAAGACACCTAACTTCTTCTTTTCATCACATTAGTTGCAACAATCATTTTTTTATTATATATGAATGTCACCTTTAATATTGCTAGTATCATTTTGACCACTACAAAACAAACTTCCACTGGTAATTTTGTAGTTCGGTCTTTTCCTTTTGTCTTTCTTATTTTGGTACTCTTCAAGCAAAGTTTTCTTCTGTCATTTCACGTCATAGTTAACTTTCTTACATAGCTACATGTCACCTTTGATTCCAGCTAAATGTTTATTTAATCTGATGATTCCTTCACCTTTCAATGTTTGTTGGTTGCAATCTGAGTCCCTGTTCTATATTATATTAACAAACTTTGATGAATCATCATATTTTCTTTTGTCATCATATCTTTTTTTGTTTAAACAATCCCTCTTGATATACCAAATTTGCTTAATCTTAGAGCATTGGATTACCCTTCTCTTTAAATTTTGATTTAGAACTACTCTTAAATGAATCATTCTTACTTTGTTTTCTCCTAAAATTTTGTATTCCTCTCACATATGGCCTTTCACCTTAAAAGCTTTAATATTTTGTCTCCATTTGTAAGCCAAAAGTAAAATGATTATATCTTTTATACTAGTTATCTTTTTTTCTAATATGAGCATAGTCACTAGATGTTTATATGATGGAGGTAAAAATTAAATCGAAATTATTACTTTTTTTCTTGTCCACAATAGTTACCTCAAGTCTCAACAAGTTATTGACCATCTAGCAGATTGTATGGATATGACCTTCCAAATATGTTTCCCACATATATAGTCTCTCTATGTCAAATAAAACTTGAATGTGAGAGACTTCAATATATATCTTTGATACCAGTTATCTCTTTTTCTAATACGAGCATGGTCACTAGATGTTTATACGATGGAGGTAAAAATCAAATCAAAATTATTACTTTTTTCTTGTTCACAATAGTTACCTCAAGTGTCAATAAGTTATTGACCATCTAGCTGAATGTATTGATATGACCTTCCAAATATGTTTCCCTCATACATAGTCTCTCTATGTCAAATAAAACATGAATGTGAGAGACTTCAATATTTATGGACTCTTAATTTCTTTTATATTTCTAGAAAATATACAATATTTATGATGTGAAACATGACTTCACATGTTATACAAAGTTAAGTTGTTCCAGTTGCTTGTGTCTTTAACTCCTAATTCATCAATCTCTTATCACTTATTCTCCAATAGCCCCTTAAGTATGTCTTATTGCTCTAATAAATCATTCAATAGCATGGAGCAAAATTTTTAGTTCAATTGAACTTTTTTACTTTAACCTTGCAACCAAACTCACCCTCTCCTCAACTATGCTTTAACACCACTCATTAAGAAATTATATGTAGTAAGAATATAGAAGAAATAAACAACTAGACAAGAAAGAAAACAAGAAAATTTTGAATAAGGTTCAACCAATTTTAGTGTGCCTACTTCCTTGGGACTAAAAGCTTTTGATATTGTATTTGACTAATGAGAATGATAGTTACATTAAACTAAGTTTACAATAATATATTATATCCCTAGACCTCGCTTTATTGTAGAATTTTATATTGGGTGTGATAATGATGATGATCTAAACTTTGGTTTATACAATTATATAAAAATAGCTCCTTACTAAACTTAATTTAAACATGACTCTAATAAATCTTAGAATCTTTTAAGCGTTTGAAATCCACCAAAAACATATTTCTAAATAAGGAAATTCATTACACAGATCATATACATGGACTCTTAACACTTTTATCCTAGATTGATCAACTTATTATATTTGTTTGCACATGAACACAGGCTCTGCCACACCCCTATTTTATGTTGTATCGTTCTATGAGATAACCTCCATTATATCAATAAGGCCTCATACGGTGAAGAGATAATCAGCTCTTTTTTAGCTGGTCAATTCTTTATAGCTTATTGACTTTGAAAAGAAGCTTAAAAATTTATTTAGTAAACAGCTGGTTAGGTTGGCTGATTCAACCCAACCAGCTAATATTCAACCAACTCCAGCTCCTCTATAGGAGCGTTTTACCCCATCAGCTAATACTTTTCATCTTTTTCTCCATTTTGCCCTCATTACTCTTAAGTCTATCGTGGTCTCATTTTTTTACGGACTCTTCCTCATTTTCTCTCTAATCCTCTTCCCGTCCTTGGCTATTTCGTTGCATCTCTCGTACCTCTCGGCTCTCACATCTCCACCGGATCACTATCAATGATTTACGGATGTATTTACAGATTTGTGTAGCTTGCATGAGAATTAGAATAGTGCTCTCTCCTCTTGCTTTGATCCAGAATGGAATCATCATCAACAACAACAGATGTTCCCCGTAGTATCTCCGCCTCCTCATCTAGATTGGTTAACCTCTATAACCACCGTCTTTTCTTTGATCGGTGTTATGGTTGGGTGTAATTATTTTATTTATACACATGCCTCTTTTGCGTTCTTATTTATGCTCAAAGGCAACTGCTTTTTGTCTCATTTTAGGGGTGTTAAGCTTGTATCGGAATATGACAATGATGCTAATGGAGTGCTGATTTTGGATTTTGGATTTGTTAGGTTTGACGAGTAGAAAAACCCCTCTCAGGAAGCTCTTGCCGTTGGTCGAGGAATGTAAGAATCTACCTGATGTGAGCAGGAGTAAGGATCTTGAGAAGATGGCGAACTCCGAGCCTATTGGAGGAGAGTTTAATGGAATTGAG
>JANTPM010000006.1:29414736-29426355 GCA_025434745.1 Erythroxylum divaricatum
GCCAAAATGTCAAAGAGACAGAACATAAATCGGACTACATTTGCTTAATATGCTAACCCCTAATTTGGGGCGTTACACAAGGGTTTGAGCTCGAGCTCATTTGAGCTTCGACGACTCGAATCTCAGTTGAACTTAAATCAAACACTTTCGCAACACAAAAATAATAAATCAAGTTTGGGCCCAACTTGAGGCTCAAGTCCGACTGGACTTCATAGTGAGGACAAGGTCTCGAACTTGAATTCGTTTGAGCTTTCGGCCTTATCAGTACATCAAATTACGTAATTCAATCAAGGTTACAACACCTACCTCCAAATAGTTGTCTGATTCCATCTTAATATATTTTTTCTTTGATGAATTATGCAAAATTCAAGACTAACATTCGTCATATAAAGCTAAAGTTGAAGTTGATATTGAACTATTGCGATTATGATCTTTGTCTAACATCTTGTGACAATACTTACATTCAACCTTTTTAGCTCCATCCCTTGATTTAGTCTTAATGAAGTGATTTTAAACATCATTTCTTAATGAACCTATTCTTTTAGCATAAATCATTTCTTCACTTGGTAACATATTAGTAATTGTTCAGTACCATATTAGAACTCTCCCCTTAGGGAATATGTTCATCCATTTGAAACAATCAACATATATTAACATATTTGTTATTTATGGACATTTATATACACATTTTCAAGAACATTTAACATGTATACAAACTAAATTTAATGAGCATTTACATGAACATTTATATATATACAAACTAGCCAAAAAAATTAATGGAAATGAGGCCAACTATATCTAAGAAAAAAAAACCAAAATTTCTACATTGAATGTCTATCCATGTGTAATCATTGATCAATGTATATTAGTAATATGCAAACTTGCCTTTAACATGTATAATCGTTTGCAAAGTAGAAACCAGAGTAGTTTCATGAAGCAAAATAATAGGTTATTTCAACTACCTATGAGCTCATCCATCATTTGTTTTAATTAAATTCACCCATAAACAAAAATATTTAGAAATTCATAAATAGAAATTATTAAAGCATTCATGATAATAAATGGTCAAATATATTTTGTCAACACTTATAATTGATGCGTTAGCATCCTTTTCATGTTTTCTATAGATATTCCCTAATTTGTGCTAAAATTAAGTAAATGATGTATAGTTTGTGTTGAATTTAAGTAAATGATATAACAGAAAACATAATTCTCTTTCATTCTATTTTATGAAAGTGAGAGTAGGAGAGATGAATTTTCTATGGTATATTATCAACTAACATGACTTGGTAAGATACAATGGTGAAAAAAGAAAAGTGATTTTAATCAATCGACCAAAGTTAGGCATAATTTTATATGATTACTACTTGAAATCAAATAAAAAGTGACCATTCATGATCATCTTAGGCTAAAGTAAAAGAGGATAAGAAATTTCAATTGAAACATATAATGGAACACGACGCCAACATCATTTTAAATTATGTTATTGTATAGTTCATATATTTTGTTTAATTAGAATTTCTAGGCAACCAAGTTTGGAGCAAAACCTTGTTCATGTAATCGATTGAAGCGTGCATAATAAGAAAGGACTCTCTAAAATAGTGACCTATTTGAAAACTTGAAGTAAGCACAAACATTTGTCGAAATAATTTTGATAGACATCACCACTTTTACGTCCTATTTCAATCCTTTCAAGAAATTAATACTCAAAATCTCTTGAATTTAATGATATATGCAATCCTACTAAACCTAAGCCACGAATTTTAAGAACTTAGAGGAATAAACGTCATTCAATTGGCATAAAAAGGGACTAAATGCCAAATATCAGAAATAGAAATCCTACTAAAATAGTGACTTATGGAAACATAACTTGGCACCACTTTTACATAAAAAGATATCTTGTATTATTGGTAGAAACAAAAATAATGGAGTAGCCAAGCTCCACCTAACAATAGCAATAATACAAAAAAAAAAGGTTACTTGATGCAAATGTTAACGGTGACCACGGGCAAGTGTGAGTGGAGGAGCACAGCACGGAAGTAGATGTGAGGTCGCTAGGAGCAATCAGATAAAGGAGGAAGGCGATTATCAAACTATAACGAGGTCGACAAGGAGTAAAGAAGAGGCAAAGCAGAGGAGGAAGGAAGGCAATTTAGTCTTAATTAAGGTATAGCAAGTTTGGATGGAGAAGAGGGATTTTGTGTTTATGTTAAAAACGACTTCGTATTTATAATTGGATATAAAACAAATAAATTTACGAAAGCAAAATAAAAAATAGAAAGAAAAGAGATAATAATTAGAACTCCTTAAAACTCCAATCGTATTTCTTATGACTCCTTAATATAAGGAAATGAGTTATGTTTACGGACGACAATTTTTGTTTAGTTTGACATGAAGTCAACAAATTCAACTCGGGTCGATCGGGTTTTAAGATTATTTAGGCTTTTTTATTGAAAAAAATTTGAATTTCAGCTTAAAAAGATGATTTTGAGTTGGGCTGAACAAAAATTATTATCGTTAAACATAACTCTTTTTCTCTTATTAATTAGGAGTATTAAGAAATATGGTTGGAGTTTAAAGAGTTCTAATTATTATCTCGTTTCTTTTTCTTTTTCTTTTTCTTACTCGTAAATTTATCTATTCAATTATTTCTAGCTTTTCACAAATGCCCTTTCTCTTTCCTTTAATAAATTTGTAATTAATATTTTAAGTTAACTATAATATTCTACAACTTTTTTTTCTCAATCAAATTTATGTATTATTTTCATGGTTGAGGCACTTGATCTCTGTTTAGGTCAAATTTTTGGCTTCTAATGTTTGGTTTTAGTTAAGATAAGGAATGAACCAAAAGATACAGTACATGAATTAAAATCCAAACATCTTTGAGATATATTTATGTAAATGTATAAAGACTCCCCATATATGTACTCCCAACTTTTCTTTTGGGGCCTTCAATGATGAAGGTGCGCTCGCTTGGCTCGTCTGTGGAGTGGTGCGTTAGTTGGACCCTCAGAGAGGTGTACCCGTTTGGCCCGCCTACGAAGTTTCCTCGAATCAAAAAAAAAAACTTTCGTTTTGGTTCAAGATCTTTTGTCTCAGTAGCCTGTCTTTTATGTTTTTGTTTGACTTCGTGTTTAAGGAAATTAATTATTATGATGAATTAAATAGGTGCATAACGCACAAGGTAGAGTTATTCCATCGCCATTAAAGCAAGTGGCGATGGAATAATTTAAAATTTTGATACACCTCTACCAAACTTACAATTTAAAATTTTGATACAAGGGTCTACACCTAGAGATCCTAATCACTCGTATTTAGCAGTAATTTGAGAAATTTGAACATTTTCAAATAAAAACACCTGAGATTTTTTACAAAAAAAAGTGACTAATGACAAAGACTTAGACTAAACTATTAACAATATGGACGCTGGATGATATTTCACAATTTTGGACCTTATAGACTTTCATACTTCATCGTGAACCACCGACCTTTCCAATAGAATAGTAAGTAGGAATGGATCCACTTGTTTTAGACCAAAGGTGAAGAGAAACCAATTAAATTGCTCAGCATTCTATGGGAGATTTTAAAAGGAGTAGGAGGTTAATCAAACTGATTATATGGTTTCCAGATAACCATATATGTATATTCTTTCAAGTGTTATCGAATATATTACCCCCTTCATTTTAATATATAAAGAAAGCATAGGTGAATTTGGTACTACATTATCATATCACCACAGAAGCAACTGTGGAACATATAGAAAGATTACATCCACTCCACAGCGTTTCAAACAAAATTTTACATTTTGAATTATTATTTTTACCAATAAGTCAAATAGTGTTTCCCTCCGTGGTAACTTTTTTTCTTTTCTTCCACTCTAATGATTTTATAATACAAACACGCACCAGGTCGTTTACTCTAATAAAATAACCAAAGGACGGCCATGGTTTCAGACTTGGGCTTTTTGAAGATGTTCGGGTTAGGTGAAGTTGAAGACTTTTTAGGCCGAACGCTTACGTACAGAAAATGTCAGCTCAGATTCTTTTCTTTTCTGTTATTCTCAGTGTCAGGCACTTAAGACAATAACAACCATACGACAACGCGTTGGTCGGAACAAGACTTCGCACAAAACCAAAACCAAAACCAGTGCAACATTGTATCTAAAAGTAACGATTCCCATATTGGCATACACATTTACGTATATAGCAAGTCCAAAAGTTGAAAAGGTCTCCGAGTCATTCCATTTTCTGCACTGCACCCAACATATTACAATATGCAAATCAGCAGATATTTGTAATTCCCGCAAACCCCCGTCGTTTAAGTCTTAAGATGCGACCAAAGTACGAACCATAACTTTCCTTCTCCCGGAGAAGAAAGGGAAACGCGTATGAGAAATTGGAAATTTTGTTACATAGCTGACACGCAAACGCTCGATGCTGATGTTTTCCACAGCTCTCTCTATATTGGCCCTTAATCTTCAAGCATCAACAACAAATTGCCATACAGAAACCTTGTGGAAGATTCACCGTTGTTAAGATAAGCAACCACTTGTAAGGTCTAGCAAAAGGTTCTACTCTTGCCATAAATGGCCAACTCGATCTCTGTTTCAGGTCAAAGCAATGACCATCTTTTGGCCAGGTGCAGGATTAAAGCTGAAGGGCAATTGCCCTCATCTTCATAATAACTAACTAGGAATTAACCCTTACATGGCAAATAAAATCTAAACAATGAAAGACTAAAGCAATAAAATCCACAAATTCTGGGGCATTCAAGAAATCGCACAAATCAGATTTCTATTACAGGTCCAAAACAAAACGGGATGTTTTACAATCTCAGAACTCTCTTTCAGAACATCAAAAGAAAAGGATGACAATTTACATTTCTAACATGAGGACAGTATAAATATCTAGCAAGAATGGCTGGGTGGAAAGATGAATTTTCTTTGCACGTAAGTGATAACTTCAGTAGAAAGAGAGGCTGTACAAGAGCCTGCGTGGATATTTTGCCTCAAAAGCAGCCACAATGTTGTCAATGGAGTCCTCCCATGATTCAACGGCTTCAATCTGTAGATAGAAAGCATCCATCTGAATCTACCACATATGGAACAGTTTAAACTAGATAACAACAGCTTGAAGCAACAGATGATTGCTACCTCTTGGCAAAGATCCAGAGCAATTCGAGCTCCTATAGCCGCTTCCTCATGGTTATCTTTTACCTCCAGGTTAATCACCAGCACAGGTTTCATAAGAATATGATCACGACTATGGAGATCTGTCCAGTTACATAAATCAAACCAAATAGTTGTACATGAATGCCATTTCTAAAGACAGTGCATAGTGAAGATAATAATCTACCATGTTTTGTACACGCAAAAATAAAAAAGTGGAATGTCTCCTATTGGTAGACTATCAGCCTATAATCTAATGGCAAACTCTGCAAAAAGATAATAAAGAAGTATCGGATGATAACAGCTGCAAATATCGACAGATGTTGAATATTTCAACTATGTGCATCTTAAGAGTTCTAACTTTCTCCTTGATTCACTGAAGCAGTCATCAAATATCCAATTCATTTTAACCAAGTGGATAAGCTGCGATCAGGTTTTCCAACTTATCACCCCACATCCACAATTTTTTTTTTCTGTACGGGCAATATTTTGGAGGCTGAACCCAAAAAAAAAAAGAAAGTGGATATGAATGTATCGTTCCACCGTCATAGGATTGTTCTCCTAGAAGTTGCGTAAGTAAAATATTTTTTACTACCACGGCTTGATAACATTCCTAGTGAAATAAAGCATTACTATGACAATCAGGGTATGCTACAAAGAAACAACGAGATTCTAAAACCTCCCATAGGAAGAAAGTAACCAACCCAGAAGCTGCAGTTCTTAATTAGCTTCGGAGTTCTTTGAGATGGTGGTTCCCCCTCCAAACAAAGAAATTCAGTTGACTTACATGAGGTGATTTTTTTTCCTTCATAAATTGTCAACAGCTCTTTTTGGATTTAATGAAAAACTTTCTGAACACCTATGATCACCTGTAAACTGCCCCAGACTACAATTCAATCTTTTGAGTTGTCTTCTCAAATTAACCTAGAGAGTTTTGATCTTGTATCTGATACTTTTATGCAAGGTTTATCCAATTCACCCTACTGGTAAAAGATTTTAATGAAGAAACAGCTCAGACAACTCTGCTATGGATCAGAAAGCCTTTTAGAGCTAAGCCAAATTATCATTTACCCATTTTATGCATCCAGACCTTGGATTGGAAGTCAACATACGCCACTGTAGAAATCTTAATGAAAAACATGACTGAACTTCTATTCACCTAAGACTTTAATCACCCTCTCCAGCCCCGCATTCATTGTAATGAAAAACATGACTGAACTTCTATTCACCTAAGGCTTTAATCACCCTCTCCAGCCCCGCATTCATTGTCATTGTCATCTCATTCTTTTTTTCTTTGTACAGTTTCTTTCAAAAACTAAACCTGAAATTTTGTCAGTTTCATGCATCTGCGTCCTATTAAGCTTTAGCTGTATAAAATCAATGTTATGGTGCATTAAAGACAGTTTCTCTGGCTGCTAGTACTTTGCTATATTTAACGTAGCACAGTACAAATATGAGCAGATAGATAGACCTGCTCATTAACTGGAGTAGAATACCTTCCAAAAGAAAGTGGAAGACTTTCTGTCACTAAAAAAAGCAAGCATATCAAACCCAGAAGAAAAAAGATCACACTTCACAGTTGTCTATCCTCAAGAACCTTATTACAAAGAAGTGGGTATATCATTTGATTAAAAAGAGTTGGTGAAAGTAAGCATTCATCACCGTATGATTAACTAATAGCAAGTAAAGTTCCTTTCTATACCACGTGTGCATTCACAGTTGAAGCATGTAGGAACAATAGATTGAAGATGGGACGTAAAACATCCTTCTTTCAAACTGAAGCAGTAAAGTCCTTTATGATGTTAGAGTCAGATCAAACCACCTGTTGAATACCTAGAAAATTTCAGTCTAATCAATTGCTATATGCTGCATGCGAGTGATTCCAAAACGATTAGCTCAGGCTAACAGGAACCAGAACTTAAGAAGCACAGTTTCCACAACCCACTGAGCATCTTAGATTGTCATTGAAAAATAAGAGCTAAGTTGCAAGCAACAAAGTGATGAAGTGAGTGGAAAGCTACCTTCCACAACCATATCAAAAACTTTTTCTTCAAAAGTGAAAACCACATCAAAGCAACCATCTGCAGCATTCTCCTGCCAACGTTGTGGTGCCAGTTTGACAGATGCATTTCTTTTAAGCATTGGCAATATTCCGTTACGCTTGTAGCTACATCCGTTCAAAAGCTTTACTTCAATCATAACAACTTGAATTAAAAATTAAAATAGCCCACAAACTAAACATAATACGAAATCAAATTCAAATGCATTTCAGTTCACATCAGAATGTACTAAATTGAGAAATGAAGACTAGAGAGAGGATACAGTTCAGGGTCTTTGCGCCTCAGATCGTCGAACATGTGCTTGTAAGGAGTTCCAAAGTCGTAGACATTTGGTTCTCTGAGGGATGGACCGGGGAGCTTAACGTGAGCCCCTGTCCCATAGGACGAGACGTCGAACCCTTGCCGTTTGAGAAGATAGTGCGCCTCCATGCTCCGATTCTGATTTGAAGAGCATACCATGGCGTATCGGAATTTCATGGTTTCCAACAGAAAGAAGCACGGGATGGGGGTTTTAGGGTTTAATTGCCTCCGCGTGCCTAATCTTAAATCATATTAATCCTTCACCTTTCAAAGAGCTTTTCTATACAAGTGTTAAAAACGACTCCCTGTATCAGCTCAGCTGATAATACTGGCAGGCAGCTTTAGGATGATTTTTCATCAAAATTGCTATTGGGGTTCATAGTAAGGAGACATGGATGAATATTAGATATTTTTTTTAATAAATATCTTTCAAATTATAATTTAATTCTCTTATTATAGAATCTGTAAAAAATTTAATATTAATAATATTTTAAATCATATTAATTTTGACTTCTAGTTGGAAACTTCGTCAACAGTTGATAGAATAAGGGAATAAAGAGAAGATCTTCCCAGAATGATGTTTTAGGTTAAAAGTATGGCTAATACATTGAATTATCATTTAATGTCACTGATACAGTATGAGTTATGCCTCTATGAATTCCAAAATTGTCAGTAGAGCTCACATTGTCCATTAGGATCCTCCTCACTTTGTAGTTAGCTAGAGCCATCGCTATGAGTATGACCACTGTAATGTCATCAAATCTCCTTTTAAAAAATTAATTAACCTCCTCTTCCTTTTTAAATGGGGAGTCCATAACCTTTCATAAATCTGGGCACTCTGTCTCCTATATATAATCTTGGTAGGAGTGGTAAAGTTTGTTTGAACTTTAAACATCAAGAGCTACTCATCAATGGGTTCAGAGAGCCTCAAAGCTTCTCACATAATTCAGAATATGGTCGAGACATGCACTTCGCAATAAAGAAATATATTTAAACACATGAGCCCTCTTTCTCCGTTTAATGTGTTCCTTTCCGTAGGCTTTCTCTTAGGTTTTTTTTTTGGCATGATTTTTTGTTTGAGAAAGTAATTTTTTTTAAAAAAATTATATTATCACTTTTGGTTCTTTTTTTTTTGAGTAATTAAGAAAGTAAATACTTTTCTAATTTTAGAGAAAGTAAGTAGCACTTTATTTGGATCTCAAACCTCAGCACTCTCTTGGTATTTAGATTATTTTCTTCAAGAATTCAATTTTAAAAATACGCTAGTTAATTTAACCATTCATTCTCTCTTAACTTTACGATAACCTTTTTATAAAACCTTACCTCATCTTCAACTAATATTACAAATACCGTACCGGACTTGGTACCGGATTGAATTCTGATACTATACTGTACTTGTTGGAACCCTTCTCTGGTGAGACACGTGTCCGACGTCCTATGTGACATCTGGACGCGCATCTCACAAGGGAGGAATTTCTCACTATAAAAATTAACTCACTCGAACTTATTTTATTGTCCTCCGAAAAAATCTTGATAAATTCATTCTAATAAAGCTGCCATAAAAATTAAAATTGCCTCAGGCCCATAATTAAATCCAATTTCTAAGTTAAAATGAAATTCCATGTCTCTATAATCATTAGAAACAAAAATTGTTTCAATCGGAGCTCCCAAGATCAAGAAATTACCGAAATACAGAACCGTATTCAATATATCCGACTAATTGTCTCTCTTTGATAACATCCGACAAGATTCAACTTAATCTCAAAAATTCTAAATTTTGTATGAGAGGGTAGAAAAATTTTCTTAGAAAACCAATGTTTCAAAAAAATCGAGTAAATCGGAGGCCAAACGAAAAAGTTACAAGCAAAAAAGTGAGAATAGGTTAAAATTAGAAAAAGGAAAAATCAGAAAATGAAAGAAAAGTAAAAACGTGAGAAGGAGGAAAAAAATCCAGAATTTCCGATCTGGTCGAAAGTTCAGGGATTAGACGTGGGCACGCCTAAGAGATTTAGAGACTAGACGTGGCCACGTCTAAGGATAATATTTGGAGCAGTAGAAAATTTTCGACTTTTCAAAAATCATAACTTTTGCTCCTGAATTCCAAAATTGACAAGGTAAATATCAAAAGAAAGCTCAAGGAAAGGCCCACAACTTCCATGAAGGATGGAAAAACTAGTTTGGTCATTTGGGGGGTCAAAAATTGCTTCAAAGTTTTAGCCCAAACTCAAATTCTCCTACACAATACCAAAAGTTTGAAAATTCATATCTTTTAGAACATAAGTCTAAAAATGTCACATTTGACCTCGTTGGAAAGATAAAGAGGTGATTTACAACTTTCATGAAGGGAGAAAGAATCAATTCAGTTGTTTAAAGAGGTAAAAACCCTCTCCAAATTACTACCTGTATAAAACCAATGGAACAGTGTAATTGACCAAATGAACAATACCTGTAATCTTTCTAACCTTATAACTTTTTATTCCTAACTCCAATAATTGCAAATTATACCTCATTGGAAAGGGGAAAAGATAACCTACATTTTCTATGAGAGATGCAAAAACCAAAACAAACTCTAAAGGGGTGAAAAACCCTCCCAAAAGTTCTGTCCAAAATTGCCAAATGAACAGTAACTGAACTAGGTCTAACTCCCATAACATTTTACTCCTAACTCCAAATAAGGCATAGTATACATCAATAGAAAGAATAAAGGATTATCTACAAGTTTCATGAAGGGAGAAAAAATCAATTCAATCATTTAGTGAGGTAAAATCACTCTCAAAGTTACTGCCTGTAAAAATCCAATAAAACAGTAACTCTATCTAAATAAATAGTAACTGTCATCTTCTCAACCTCATAACTTTTTCATCCTAAGTCCAAATTTTACCAATTATACATCATTGGAAAGCTATAAACAAGTACTACATTCTTCAAGGAGACCACCTAAACTAATTCAAGCTTTAAAGTATTCTAAAACCCAAGTGAAGTTGCTGCCCAATTTTAGGAAAAATTGGACAGCACCTCCCCTATTATGTAACTAACCAAAATCTTCAATGCAATTCATCCCAGCTCAAATACCTGCATAAAAACTCAACATCCACTAGCAGCAACACACTCCTAGGCTTCTAAACATTTCCCAAACCATAAGGCAATCTCACTCCTAAGAATCTACTCATTTCCAATCCATAAAGTAACATAATCACATTCATTCTTTTTGGCATTCTCAACCATACAACAATACATTCTTAGAAAACATTCATAAGATACATTTAAAATTCAAAACTCTTACATTTACATGGAAACAAGTTAATACAAAGTTTTAGAGGGCATTTTAGCCCAAATACATCAAAGTCTCAAAGAACATAATACAAAGTACATCATTAGTTCCAAAATGCTATCTAAAGCCTTGTCTTCTAACATATGATTTCAAAAACAAAAATGTATCGGAGTAATGCCTCAATCCCGATGCCATGTCTCGGTTTCTTGCTCATAACATGTGGAGAGAAATGGGGGGTGAGCTCGACGGTTCAGTGGGTAATAACTTAATATACGAGAAATAAGCAAAAATCATCATTCATTAATTCATTTTTCCAAAACAATATCACATTTCACTTTTCAAATATCTTCACAGAATTATCAATCCAAACAATTTACAAACTTAACACATCACAAAATAACCTAGCACATCACAAAATCACAAACAAAGTGGTTCGGGTGGATCCGAAACGGAACGTACTACACATTTTCGCGAAGCGGTCATGTGCAGCCGTGACTGATGGGAGTCCTTGAAAGGAACTCTAATGTCACTAGCGGGCAGGCGGGAGAAGCCTATGGGTAGACAGGTGCACCTGACTCTAACGGGATCACCACAAACCCAAAGAAAGCACATAATTCACACAATTCAAAACCAATTGCCTCAACTGGCATTTACAAATTTTACTTTCGCATAATTGCTCAAAAAGGAAGTCTTGTTTTGAAATCACAAAATCTCGTCTTTTCACTTAACAAATCCTTATACAAGTCATTTCAACATACATTAACAATCCAAGAACATCACATACAAGATAAAAACATCACAAAGAGTCATTCATACAAGAC
>JANTPM010000006.1:29429995-29441448 GCA_025434745.1 Erythroxylum divaricatum
TTCAATATTTATTGATGGGAATATTTGATCTCACATAATCTCTTGACCGTTGTTTTTCTCTTGAATGTGTCAAGCTTGATTTGCATTAACTCTTTAATAGTATATCAATCCAAAAATACCTGAAATAATTTCTTAATCAATTCTATACATTTTATTATTATCAAAACATAAGTAGGATTTAATTTGTCAACCACCATTGGTCCAACACATAGCATAAGTAATAAAATTTTAACATAATCTTTTAATCACTTTCTATGAAAAATTCATCAATTATATTGTGAGTTGTTAATAAATAATTATTCTCAAGTGTTACTCATTCCATACCATAATCATTACTCTTTAATAAAAAAGCAAGATTACTTAATACTATTTTTTTTGCTTATGAACGATATGATATCACTTTTTTATGTTAAAGAGATAAGTTTACTACAAGGAAATAAAATGTTTTTATTAATTTAAAAAATAAAACAAAAGATGAAAGATATATTGTAACAGCTCAGACCACCTGCTTGCAGATATTGTTCACTTTGGGCCAAAGCTTTAATGCTCCCTACCATCACGGTTTTGCTTTTCTAATGTGTAGGCCTCTTTAGGACACTACTGTCTTAGGACTTCCTTGGAGGTCACCCATCCTAGTACTACTCTTGCCCAAGCATATTTAACTTCGGAGTTTTGATGGGATCCGGTGCATTAGGCATGGAAAACGCATATACGAGAGACAGGTTGCCACAACCTTATAATTCAGGTTTCGTTTGCCTCTCCGAATGATATGGGATAACGAGTATCCACCCCTCTTGGGGCCCAACGTCCTTACTGACATACCATCTGGGTACTAGCTCTGGTACCAATTGTAATAGCCTAGACCACTAGTTCGCAGATATTGTCTGCTTTGGGCCAAAGCTTTAGTACTCCCGACCTGCATTTTTGGATGCTTGTAACATTCTAATAAAATATTTTTGTATTTTATTTAATAAAGTCGTCACTCTACCTTATTTAAATAAGATGGAGAAAAATTTTAAGAAAATAAAATTTAAAATTTTAATTAAAATTTGAGTTTAACACCAAATTATAAAATAAGAAAAGTGTTAAATATCTTTTACATTCTTAAAGGATTTTCTAAATAGAGTTTAAAATAAAATTAAAATATATAGATAAAGAAAATTAAAGAAAACAAAAATACATTTAATTGAAGACTCATCTTTAAACCCTAAATTAGTATCAACTATTATTCTAAAAAGATATTGAAAAAGTAACAGACTGGCTTCTACAAAGTACTTATTGAAAGAAAAGAATGAAAACCTAAGCTTAAACCAATATTGACAAATTTGTGTGATGTAAAGGCTAACTAAGAATATATAGAAAAGAGAACACCTCTGAAAAAAGTTAGGGTTTATCCTAAGACATTATTTTGTTATACTCACGGAGGTGTTGTGATTGTTTTTTTTCCAGTGATGTCCTTTAAAAAAACTAAAAACATAAGTAAACAAAATCGAGTAAAATAATGGAGCTAAATTAAAGATAGAAACTAGTAAATAGAGAAGAACTCGACCAAAGCTCTATCCAACTTAGAGGTTATCACTAAAATCTTACTGGGAAATTATTTAATGATTTTGGTGATGAGTGATGTCAAAAAACTAGGTTTTATAGGGAAAGAATAAATTGCAATGTTTTAGCAAAATGACATTTAAAGATCCTACTCTAAGTTAAGTTGACTAAATTAACTCATATGTGGCATGTTTTTGCTCGTATGTGAATTAAAGAAATCTCAATCGTTTAATTTTGGATTAAAAACTAAGGATTTAGATCTAAAACCAACATCTAAGATGAAAGTGAGTTTGAGATTAACAATTGAGATTATTTGGTTACGTGGTAAATAAGTTTAAGTCTAAGGACAGTTGTTTTGTTACGAATGGATGAAGGAGAAGCGATCACCTGTGTCACTATTGATGGCCCAAGTTATGACATCTTACAATTATAGATCAATGGCGAAGTAGTAACTTCAATCTGTTAAGGTAGTTATACATGCATCGGGTCTGATCTATATCTCCTAAGCATACTTACATGGAAAATTGAGACATTTCATTTGGTAAGGCGAATCGATATGCCAACATTCCTATCCTCTTAATGATCTCATAAGGAATAATATATCTAGGGTTCAACTTGCCCTTCTTACCGAATCTCAACACTCCTCGTCAAGGCGACACTCTCAGGAACACTTTATCTCCTACACTATATTCCATATCCCGTCAATGCTGATCCACATAGCTTTTCTATCTATCTTAAGCTGCTTTTATTTGACTTCAGAGCAGTTTCACTTTTTCTAGAGTATCTTGTATCAATTCTGGACCTTCTATCCTTCTCAAACCTTTCTCATCCCAATATAGAGGCAATCGACATACTTTGTCATACAATGCCTCATAAGGTGCCATTTTGATACTACTGTAGTAGTGGTTGTTGTAAGCAAATTAAATCAATGCAATATACTGATCCCAAGCTCCTTGAAACTCCAATATACAAGCTTGAAACATATCCTCAACAGTCTTGACTGTCCTCTCACTCTGCCCATTCGTTTGAGGATGAAATATAGTACTAAAGTTCAACTTTGTACTTATAGCTGACTGCAAATTAAACACTTAGCTACATAGTCAGCTACTTGCTTCTTCATCCCTGGCCACTAGAAATGTTGCTTTAGTGTATTATACATCTTGTTAGTGCCAGGATACATACCATAAGCGGCCATACGACCTTCCTCTAAAATTTCCTTTCTCAATTCATCCATATTAGGCATATATAATCTCTGTTTTAAGCATAATGTCTCATCTCTCAATTCAAATTCAGAATCTGGATTATCTTAACTTTCTTAATCAGTTTCACCATTTCAGGATCTTTACTCTGAACTCTTTGAATTCGATTATGTAACATTGGTCTTAACTTTAGTGTGGCTATCAATGCTTCATTATGCTCTCGATTCAACTCCACATTTAAAGCTCTCAATTGAATCAAGCTTGGTAATCTCGATAACTGAATCTGAGCTACACTACTGTGTGATTCCTACACAAAGCATCTGCCACTATATTCACTTTCCTCGAATGAGACTCAGTCATCCAATCATAACCTTTTAACAACTCTATCCACCTCCTCTGTCTTATGTTCAACTCTTTCTGACTCAGCAAATATCTTAAACTCTTATGATCAGTGTATATCTGAAATGTTTCTCCATATAAATAATATCTCTATATCTTTAAAGTAAATACAACTGCAGCAAGCTCTAGATCATGTATCGGATAGTTCATCTCGTGAGACCTTAGTTGTCTCGATGTATAGGCTATCACCTTGCCATTCTGCATCAATAAACATTTCAATCTTTGATGCGAAGCATTACTGTAGACTACATATCCTCTAGTTCCTGATGGAATAGTCAACACCAGTGTTATAGTCAACTGATATTTCAACTCCTCAAAGCTCTTCTGACAATCATCATCCCATCTGAATGCTACATTCTTCCTCAAAAGTTTAGTCAGAGGGGTTGAGATCAAAGAAAACCCCTTGACAAACCTCCGATAATATCCAATCAATCGGAGGAAACTTCAAATTTCAAACACATTCTTCGGAGCCTCCCATTTCATTACTGCCTCTATCTTCATTAAATCCACTTGAATACCATGCCTATTTACTATGTGAGCCAAAAACACCACTTGACTAAGCTAAATTCACATTTACTAAATTTCACATATAACTATTTTTCTCCCATAGCCTGTAAAATCATTCCCAAATACTCAGTATGCTATTCTCTGCTTTTTGAATACACTAATGACCTGTTTAGCTCAAGGAATGGAATAGATAAGGAATAGAATAATTATTCGTAGGAATAGAAATGATGAGGAATAGAATAGAATGAGTATTACTTTATTTGGCTTAAGGAATGAAATAGATAAAGAATTTCTATGTCAATGTTTAGTTTGAAAATATAAATTTGAAATGAGAAAGAAATAACCAACAAAAAGATCAAATTATTACTATTATTATTATTATTATTATTATTATTATTATTATTATTATTATTATTATAATAAAAAATGTTCTACTTATTACTAATTTTATCAATTAATTTTATTCTTATTTTTATTATTAAATTTCTTATTATTGTTTTTATTATCATTATTATACATACTTAATTTTTTATTTATTATTATAAAAAATTAATTTTCTTATTATTGTTTTATTATCATTATTATACATAATTAATTTTCTTAATCTTATTATTATTATTATTATTATTATTATTATTATTATTATTATTATTATTATTATACTAGTACTACTACTACTATAAATGTTTCAGATGTTGAAGAAGAAAAACAAGTTTCGGGAGGCTTGTGTGTAAGAAGGATAGATTTGTTAGAAGGTAACAAGTTTTAGATGTAGAAGAAGATTAGAGATTTGTGGATTAGATAAAGATAGCTATTAGTTGGTTTTACCTATTCCTCAAAATTGAAGAATATATATTCCTGAGGAATGAGTATTTTGTGTTTGTTTCTAACCAAACACAGGTTTAATAATAAAGGTTATGTTAGGAATAGAATTGTTATTCCCTTGAACCAAACATCACGTAAGATGTCATCAATAAATACTATCACAAAGCGATCCATGTAGGGCTAAAACATCTTATTCATCAATGACATAAATGCAATTGGGGCATTAGTTAACCCAAACGGCATTACTAAGAAGTTGAAATGCCTATACCTGCTCTTGAAAGCACTCTTTGGTACATCAACCTCTGCTATCTTTAGCTGATAATACTCATATCTCAAATCCAATTTAGTGAATACCTGAGCTCCCTACAACTGATCAAATAAGTCATCAATTATAGGAAACGGGTACTTGTTCTTCACTGTAACCCAATTCAGTTGACTATAGTTAATACACAGTCTCAAAGTGCCATCTTTTTTCTTCACAAATAGGACTGGAGCTTCCCAAGGTGAAACACTAGGTCTAATGAATCCCTTTTCAAACAACTCCTACAACTGAGCCTTCAACTGCTTTAGTTCCATATGTGCCATCCTATATTAAGGAATAGATATAGAAGCAGCACTTAGAAATAAGTTAATAGTAAACTCTGTTTCCAGATCTGGAGGCAAGTCGGGTAATTCTGTGGAAAATACATCTAAAAATTTCTTAACCACAGAAATGTCTTGTTTATTCTGCTCAGATCTAGTATCAATAATGTGGGAAAAATAAACCTCACATCCCCCTTGCATTAACCTTAAGGAATTCATGAATGAGATCAGTCTGGCTGGTATTACTTGGCTAAACCTCTGAAAACTGCTCTCGGCTGATTAGGACATTCTAATATTACCTCCTTAGTATAGAAATTCATGATGGCCCTATGAGTAGTAAGTCAATCCATGCCTAAAAGAACATCTATCTCCTTTAACTGTAATATAATCAAGTCTTCTTTTAACTCTGCCTGATCAATTCTAATCAAACATCTCTTGCAGACTTCTCCTATCACAGTGGTACTACCTACCGTTGAACTCACCTCTAAGTCACATCTCAATAACTCTCTATCACAATGCAACTTAGATGCCATATAGGGTGTGATAAAGAATGCGTAGATCTAGGATCTAGCAATGTAAAAGCCTCAAAGGTAAATAATAATAACACACCTGCAATGACATCTACAGAATCCTGTGCCTCCTGTCTCATCATAGCATAAACTCTGACCTAAAACTGTGGTTGGTTACTCCACACCTCAGTCCTAATAGAAGGACTACTAGAGCTCACTCTGCCTTTGCCACTGCCTTTCTGTCCAAACCTACTAGCTTGGCTTTACTGAATAGTAGTTTCTGTTGTCATACTTCCTCTCTTACCAGACTGAGCTCCAATTGTCCTAGAACAATCTCTGATATGATGACTAAGTGAGCCGCAAGGCAGGCTCTTGTCAACATCCAACATTCACCACTGTGCTTCTTCCCACAATGCTCACAAGTTGGTAACTGACCTGATACTTCACCTCTATTATTACCAGACTGAACAAAACTACCTCTCTTTCTAAACTCCGACTATCTTGATTCAATCGATGGTTTAAAAGTTTAGGTCTGACACTTATTAAACCTTCTGTTTTAACCTTCTTGAGATTCATTGGGCCTCTTCTATCTAGACTTTGATCTCTGCTCTGACTGACTGTCCCTGAACAATTGCTTTTTTCGGATCGATGCTGCTCTGAGCTCAATGAAACATAAGTTAGTAATAGCTAGCCTTGTTAGAATCTCCATATTCAACCCATCTTCAAATCTCCTGTACTTGTCTTCCTCAGTAGAAAGCAAGGCAATAGCATATCCCATCAGCTTATTGAATTTATCTCATATTCTGCCACAGACGTCCTACCTTGCTTCAGATCTAGAAATTCCTTCATCTTTCTGTCTAGATAGATCTTGGGAATATAATTCTTTTTTGAAACTTCTCATGAATTCTTCCCATCTCAGACTACAAGGCCTGATGGTATTGCCTGGAACAGTTTTCTACCACTGGTAGACTTGGCCTTGTAATAGAGAAATAGCATAGTTGAACCCCTCGTCAGACTCATAATCCATCTGGTCAAAGGCTCTCTTTGTTCTCTCTAGCCATCCCTCAGCCACTACAGGATCTGTACTTCTATAGAAGTCTATAGCCCCCCTGTTTTCTCAGTTTATCGTACCTCCTCTCCCTTCTCTCTGAGATTCTTAGAGGCATTCCCTCAGGTTGAAACATAGACGACTCTCTACTGCTCTTTCTGATCCTAGGTCAGCTGAGTGTTCCATTCAATCACCTACGTCATATAATTTATACTCTCACATTTACCTCATCATTTCAACTCCCATTTCAATTCAACTTAATCTAAAACAACTCAAAATGTAAGATTAAATTTAACCATCAAAATAAGGTTCATATGAACATCACCACTTTTTCTGCTTTCTCTCTCTACTATAAATTTTGTTTTTATACTTGCAGAACCTTTATTCATACGATTTTACCTCACATTTTCTGTTGTTACTTCAAAGTCAACAATACTTTCATTTCATGTTACATTTTCCATTTTAATACCCTTTTTTTGTAGCTCTAAACTCATTTGACATCATCTCTAAACACTCCCAAATACATTCATATATAACAACAATAAATAGAAGAATAGAGCATGAACACCTTGAACATTCTATCATTATTTTTTACAATTTATATCTACACTAATCTCCATGTAACTCTAAATATCACAATCTATTGGTATTCTTTATGCTCATTTCCTATTTCACAAATTTTCATCTGACTCATTCATCACTTAATATCACCGAAGCTACACTTCTTAACCCACTCATGCATGTGTTCATTTACAACAGTAAAACATCATCAAAGTCACTTACTTGATTTAGCAATATTTCCAGCAATGAGAGGTAATCAATAGCACAAAAGATGTTTTGGTGCATGAACATGAAAAGAGTGTTTTGGTGAAGAACAATAGAGAGAGAAAGTTACATCGAATAACAAGGGAAGGATGATAAATTTTTCCTTTCCAAAAATACTTGCTACGTGTCCTCTTGCATGTAATACATTAGTTACATATATGTGATGCCACAAGTCACACTATAATTTCTCTTATTTTTTTAAAAATTTTCCTAGTCCAAAATATCCCAAATTTTTGAAAATTTCCTAAAATTCACCAAAAATTTTTAAATAATAATTATTATCACCAAATAAATTTTCAACACAAATAATCTACAATTCGCGTTTTAATCACATTTATAAATCAATTATACCCAAAAAATTTCAATGAACATATGTACAATTATTTCATAAATATCAACATAATTCATATATTTAAAAATGCCATATGCAAAAATTCCATGATCTCTTCCCGAACCAAACACGAATCTTTCGATTCACTTGGTGCTCATGCTCAATTATTTCAATTACTTATGGGAATGCATGAAGTGCACTTCTAATTTCTCAGTATTCTCTCATTTACACAATTCTGGGGTACTGGCCCTTAACATGGGATATTAGGAGGTTACAATTCTCCTCTCATTAAGAAATTTCATCCTCGAAATTTGTCATGATTGACAAAACAGGTAGGGATATTGCTCTTTCATATGCTCTTCTATTTCCCAAGTTGCTTCCTCACTCAAATGATTTCTCTATAGAACTTTCACCATTGGAATTTCCAGATTCCTCATATATATATATATATATATATATATATATATATATATATATATAACCTGAGCATACTCACATGGAAAACATTATGTTACTAAGACATCTCATTCGATAAGCCTAATCGATATGCCAACGGTCCTAACTCTCAATGATCTCATAAAGACCAATATATCTAGGGCTCAGCTTGCTTTTCTTACCGAATCTCAACACCCTTCTTCAAGGTAACACTCTCAGAAACACTTTGTCTCCTACACTGTATTTCATATCCCGTCGATACTGATTCACATAGCTTTTCCGTCTATCTTGAGTCACTTTTATTCGACTTCAGATTGGTTTCACTTTTTCTATAGTATCTTGTATCAATTCTGGACCTTCTATCCTTCTCAAACCTTCCTCATCCCAATATAGAGGTGATTGACATACTTTGTCGTACAAGTACTGTGGTAGTGGTTGTTGTAAGCAAATTCGATCAGTGCAATATACTGATCCTAAGCTCCTTGAAACTCCATTACACAATCCCGAAGCATATCCTCAATAGTCTTGATTGTCCTCTCACTCTGCTCATCTATTTGAGGATGAAATGTAGTACTAAAGTTCAAATTTGTACCTATAGCTAACTACAAGCTATTCTAGAACCTCGAAGTGAATATGGGATCCCTATCTGATACAATGGACACAGGAATCTCATGCAATCTAACCACTTCATTCACATACCTCCGAGCTAACTGTTCTTGTGAGTTATTCTCTCTCACTGGTAAGAAATGGGCCGACTTAGTTAATCGGTCTACTACAACCCGTATAGCATCATTTTGTCTCAGAGTCTTAGGAAAACCCATAATAAAATCCATAGTGATTCATTCCCATTTCCACTCTGGAATAGGCAACGAATGTAGCTTCCCAACTGGAGCCTAATGCTCAACTTTAATCTGTTGGCAAGTTAAACACTTAACCATATAGTCAGCTACTTGCTTCCTCATCCCTAGCCATTAGAAATGTTGCTTTAGTGTATTATACATCTTGGTCGTGCCAAGATGCATAGCATAAGTGGCCATATGAGCTTCCTCTAAAATTTTCTTTCTCAATTCATCTACATTAGGCACATATAATCTCTTTTTTAACCACAATGTCTCATCTCTTAATTCAAATTTAGAATCTGGATTTATCTTAACTTTCTCAATCAGTTTCAATATTTCAGGATCTTTACTCTAAACTCTTCGAATTCGATCATGTAACATCGATCTCAACTTTAGTGTGGCTATCAATGCTTCATTATGTTCTAGATTCATCTCCACGTTCAAAGCTCTCAATTGAATCCAATTTGGTAATCTTGATAACCGAATTTGAGCTACACTGCTATGTGACTTCCTACTCAAAGCATCTACCACTATATTCACTTTCCTCGGATGATACTCAATCGTGCAGTCATAATCATTTAACAACTCTATCCACCTCCTCTATCTATCCATATAAATAATATCTCCATATCTTTAGAGAAAAGACAACTGTAAGAAGCTCTAGTTCATGTACCTAATAGTTCATCTCGTGAGACCTTAGTTGTCTCGATGCATAAGCTATCACCTTGTCATTCTGCATCAATACACATCCCAATCCTTGATGCAAAGCATCACTATAAACTATATATCCTCCAGTTCCTAATGGAATAGTCAACATTAGTGTTGTAGTCAACTGATATTTTAACTCCTCAGAGCTCTTTTGATAATCATCATTCCATTTGAATGCTACCTTCTTTCTTAGAAGTTTAGTCAGAAGGGTTGAGATAAAAAAAACCCCTCGACAAACCTTCGCTAATATCCAGCCAATCTGAGGAAACTCCAGATTTCAAATACATTCTTCAAAGCCTCCCATTTCGTTACTGCCTTTATCTTTAATGGATCCACTTGAATACCATGCCCATTTACTATGTGACCCAAAAACACCCACTTAACTCAGCCAAAATTCACATTTACTGAATTTGACATATAACTTTTTTTTTCTCTTGTAATCTGTAAAATTATTCTCAGATGCTCAACATGCTCTTCTCTACTTTTTTAATACACTAAGATGTCATCAATAAACACTATCATAAAGCAGTCTAAGTAAGGCTGAAACATCTTATTCATCAATTTCATAAATGTAGCTGGAGCATTAGTTAACCCAAATGTCATTACTAAGAACTCGAAATGCCCATATCTGCTCCTGAAAGCACTCTTTGGTACATCAATCTTTGCTATCTTTTGCTGATAATACCTAGACCTGAAATCCAATTTAGTGAACACCTGAGCTCCCTGCAGCTAATCAAATAAGTTATCAATTCTAGGCAATAGATACTTTTCTTCTCTGTAACCCGATTCAGCTGCCTATAGTCAACACACAGTCTCAAAGTGCCATCTTTTTTCTTCACAAATAGGACTAGAACTCCCCAAGGTAAAACATTAGGTCTAATGAATCCCTTTTAAAGCAACTCCTATAACTAAGCCTTCAACTGCTTTAGTTCCACAGGTGCCATCCTATATGGAGGAATAGATATAGGGGCAACACTTGGAACTAAGTTAATAGTGAACTTTGTTTTCTGATCTGGAGATAAACCAAGTAATTCTATGGGAAACACATCCAAGAATTCCTTAACCATAGGCATGTCCTGTATATTCTGCTCAGCTCTAGTATCAATAATGTGGGCCAGATAAGCCTCACATCTCCCTTTCATCAACCTCAAGGCACTCATGAATGAGATCAGTTTGGCTGGTATTGTATGGCTAACATCTCTGAAAACTACCCTCGGCTAATTAGGACGTTCTAATATTACCTCCTTAGTATAGAAGTTCATGATGGCCCTATGAGCAGTAAGCCAATCCATACTTAAAAGAACATCTATCTCTTTTAACTGTAACACAATCAAGTCTACCTCCATCTCTGCCTGATCAATTCTAATCAAACACCTCTTGCAAACTTCTCCTATCACGGTGGTACTACCTATCGATGTACTCACCTCTAATCTACATCTCATTAACTCTCTATCATAATGCAACTTAGATGCCATATGCGGTGTGATAAAAGAATGTGTAGATATAGGATCTAGCAATGCAAAAGCCTCAAATGTAAATAATAATAACACACCTGCAATGACAAGTGGAGAATCTTGTGCCTCCTATCTCATCATAGCAATGCAAAAGTGATTGGTTGCTCCACACTGAAGTGAATCACACGTTAATACAACACTTAGAAAACAATAATAGAATGCACGAGAAGGGGGGGTTGAATTGTGT
>JANTPM010000006.1:29441548-29452253 GCA_025434745.1 Erythroxylum divaricatum
TATGATCACGTACCTCTATTATGGTAGAGTTATACCTTATATATGGAGCAGATGCTAGGTTTAAGTCTTTACGTATGTATGGGAGACTTCCAACTGCGAATGGGCCACAGATGCGTGGAATGGGCCTGACATAACCGATAGGTATGAGACTGATCCTTGAAAGATGGATCGATCGGCCCACGAGTCGTTACGAATAGATTCGGGCCCAGCACGACCGACCCGACCAAGTTCGAATACTCGAGAGTGGATTTTGCTGACCAAAATTGTTTAAGGATTCTTGGACCTTCAAAGCACAATGCCTTCGATTCTAGAGAATAGGTAACATCTCTAAAAGATATGAAATGCCGTTATCCAACATTTTAGAAGTGGAAGTTTTTGATGTATGTGGCATCAATTTTATAGGACATTTCCCATCTTCAATGGGAAACATGTACATTCCCATGAAAGTGCACTATGTTTTGCGTTGGGCCAAAGCAATGACATCTCCAACCAATGATGAAAAGTAGTATAAAAGTAAATTAAATGGTTATTCAACCGGTTTGGAGTGCCACGTACGATAATAAGTGATGGAGGTACACATTTTTGCAATAGATCTTTTGACGCTCTTTTAAAAAGATATTGAGTGCACCACCGTGTTGCTACATCTTACCATCCACAAACTAGGGGCCAAGTGGAAGTTGTCAATAGGAAGTTGAAATGAATTTTGGAAAAGACGGTGAACAACTCCAGAAAGGATTAGGCAATAAAGTTAGACGATGCCCTTTGGGCTTATATGATTGCTTTTAAAAAACCTATTGGAACAACTCTCTATAGGCTTGTATATCAAAAAGCTTGCCATTTGTCGAACGAATTAGAACATCGAGCATACTGGGTGATTAAAGCATTAAAATTCAATTGGAAGCAAGCAGGTGAAAAGAGACTTCTACAACAGGACGAACTTTAAGAGTTTCATCATAATGCATACAAAATCGTCAAACTTTATAAGGAAAAGGTAAAGAATTGACATGACTCTCATCTCAAATAAAAGGAATTTAAGGTGGGAGACGCAGTTCTGCTATACAATTCAAGGTTGAGGCTGTTTCTAAGGAAGTTAAAATCTCGACATAGTGGACCTTTCACGATCATTCAAGTTTTCAATCATAGAGTTCTCAAATTGAAAAATGCTGACAAGGAAACTTTTAAGGTCAACGGGCATCGTTGCAGGCCATATCTTGGAGGAGCGATTTCTAAAACCAAGGAAGTGATTTTCTTTTGTTCGAAAAATTAAGATGCTTTCAGGGTTGCAAGGTCAAGCTAAGGATCATAAACTAGCACATTTAGTACTCTCATTGAAATCGTTAAGTTTAGTTAAAATAATTTTATGAATTCCAATAAAAATCTAGTAAATTAAATTGATCTGGAATCATAATTTGCTCACTCTTTTCAAGCAATTCTTAGATAATACAACAATCTTAGGGTGTTCAACTGCCACCACCAACACCGTTTATTTTTATTTTTATTTTTTATTTTTTTACTTTAATTCTTGTTTTTTCTGCCTTTATTTGTTTGTTTGTCCCTTTTTTACATTGAGGACAATGTATTGGTCAACTGTGATGAGGGTTATGTCTTTTATTCGAAAGAGAATTTTTTATAGTAAATGATAATTTGTTAGGTTGCATTATGTGAATTGTGTGAATATGTTAGTGGCCTAGATGGATCGAAATTGATTTAATTTTGAACATGGTCTATTAGATTGTAGAGAATTATTAACTGGCATAATTATTAAACTGGGGGTTCTTTGATTAAATATGTTGCTTAATAAGGATTTAATGTTTAAATGTAGCCCTCTAAATTGTCACGTTCATTCACAATTTGAGGCTTTTAACCTAAGTAGCTTTGTTAGTATTCTTTTTCATGAAAACAAGTAGTTAAAGCAAAAAGGTAGACAATAAAAAAAATTGTTATTTTGTTAAAATAAGTAACTATTCTGTTGGCCTTTGGGTTATGAATAGAGCTAGTAGTTAGTTGAGAATGTCATATAGCTGAGTAACCAAATCATGCATCACAAATATGTGCCTTCACTTAAAAAGGCTAGAATGGTGTTCTAACCAAGTAGTTTAATAAAAAAAATATGATTTAGTTGAGTAACCAGAACGACATTCACTACTAGTGTTTGCCTCTGCGTAAAAATACCAAGACCATGTTCATAAAAAGTAGTAAAAATAAATATATGTTTTTAATTAAACCTACCGAACTTGTAATAGTTTGATTTTTCATGAAAACGTACTTAGGATTAGCTATAGAGTTGAACGAACAAAGAATTATTAATGAGTGTGTGCAATTGAGAAAGGTAAAAAATTTAACACTCGAGTTTGGATTTGTAGGACCCCTCTCCCATCTAACACATGCACGTGTAATTTTTGGATACACATTCACTTGCTTGACAGCAATGGTGTGTTAACTATTTCACCTTCACTTTATAACATGGCATCATAAGCTAAGTCATAAATTACACATTGTTCTAAAAGCCAAAATTTTCTCGTTTTATATCATAAACCATAAGTTACATTGTAGCATTATGTTTAACATCCATGTTTGCATAACATTATCTTATGAGTATCAACAGCTCAGTCCATATAGTATGCTACAAAAATGAGGAATCACAAAAGATAACATAAACTGTCCCTTAAGTCCTAGCTGATCGACCTTTGAGCTATATTTGATCTCCACAAGTTATACAAAATCACTGCTCTGTAGTCTTAGAAGTCAGGTCGTCGCTCTCTTTAACCTGAAATTGTCAACGTTGCAATTTTGGGGAGTTTTACGAACTCAGTAGAGTAACCATCCTTGATGGTTCACTCTTTTTATACAACAAGCAACAAATTATGTTATCACAAAACTCACATCAACTTGATTTTTATCAAGTAATATCACACAACTCCTGATCACATTTGTCATATTTCAAAAAGAAAATTCAAACATTTCATCATTTCAGTACAATTTTATAGAACATACACATCAAAAAATTATCAAATATTTCATACACAAAGTTCTCAAAACATTGTTATCATTCAATTTATTTAGATCATATGTGTATGCAATGTTATGAGACTCGATTTTAGTTATTTCATTGTTGTGACTGTGTGCATTTTTCACTGTCCCGTATCCATTATGGATACCAAGCTCTTTCTTACTGTCCCTTATCCATTGGGGATACAGGGCTCTTTGTACACATTTAGCCTTAGGCTCTAATCACGAATGTCTGAGCTTTAAGCTTTTTTTCACTAGTGACATCAGTCACAACTGCCTTTATATTTCATGCATTTGATTGAAACACATTCTTCAATTTCAGTCATCACATTTGGTCAATTACATTTGTATTCATGTTCTTGTTCCCAATAATCATTGGACTAGGTTCGCCATGAACATTCAAGTTGAGAATCATGTAGTCAATCTCATTCACATTTAAGTAGCACTTTTAATGTTTTAATCATGCATCAAAAGTCCTCGAACATTTATTGCCCGCAATTCAGTACACACATTCATCAATATCAAATTCAATTCAGTAATAAACAAAACATGTCAAGGTGAGACCATCTAAAGTTACTCACTATTGCTCCTTTTGCTTACTGCCTTGAAATTCCAGCAATATCTAGAAGCGGTCACTCTTCTTGCTCTTCTATAAGCAATCAAATTCAATTTTATGTGACCACATAGTTTATGGAATTGAATATGCATTTTTATAAATGTATCATGTAAAATGCATGTTCAATGGCATATGCCCAGGTATACTTCTATAATAAACAGATGAAAAGATCAATTATATTCCAATAGTGTCAAAATTCATGCACTCATTAACTATTCCAGCTTTCTTTTCAACACAAACTTTCGGGTCCACTTTATATGATCATTATAACAAGGAAAATGATGTATTTCTATAACACTTTCTTCTAGACAATTGTTCACCTTTACCTTAAGTTTCTAATGACACCAAGAACATACAATTTGGTTCATTATACTATGATTTATGCTCAAAATACTACAAATTAAGTACATTTGAAAATTTGGCTTGGGCATGATCATGCATTCAAATTGGACAACTGATATCTCTCAATTCCAATATCCAAAAATTAAAAAATTTATACCAATTGAAAGTTAAGTGAATAAGATACAAATTTTGTGAAGAAACCTTTATCTGAATCCACCTACATCAATAACAATTGTTTGATAACAACAAGACATGATTTCTGCCACGGGTAGTGCTATAGCCTATGCAAGGACTCAATTTCAAGCTAAATTTCAAGACCATTAAAGACATAATTGAGATTCTATTTCTTGTTAAAAATTACAACCAAATGTCCCTAGTTCAATTTAAAACAAGAATCAACTTATTTGGAAATCTACAGATCAAGGTATGATCAAAATACCGAAACATGTTTAGTAAAATATTCCAATTATCAGATTCCAGCACAGCTCAATATTTTCATCCTAAATCATCATCATCAATCTTTTCTGAATAGATTTAGTTGTTTATATATTTTGGTGTAGATGAAGAACAATGTGTTATGAGCCTATTGGTTTAAGTCTCATATCATTTGGATGTCAGGAGAAGAAATGATAACAAAAAGAACAAAGGATGTTCAGAGAAAATACTACAATTAATATGTTCTAGCAATTCTTCTTCACCAATATCACATGCATTTCATTCCAATTCAAGTATCATTCTCATACCATTAAAAATGCCTTAAGGCTCAAATTTCTACTTACTTGTTAAGCTCAAATTCTACCTCAAAACCTCAAGCTAATCTAGCCTTCCAAGTTTGCAAGATTGCCACAAAGTAAAGGTAAAATCAAGTTGATTTTCAACTAGGACAAAGAACAACAAAAATCTGGTTATTTGACTATCTTGTAAAGGTTAAAAATATGAAGTTGATGTTTAAAAATATGAAGTTGATGTTTTCATTTAGCAAGGTTGAAACCAAATTACAGAGATCTATGTTAGCAGCAACTTTCGATGGAGAAAGGAGAAGAAGAGGATGGAATTTTCCATCAACAACTTAGCTTAATTCAACTAGGTGCAAGGTGTCTTCAAACTACCTTAACATGTGTCATTTGGCATGTAAGCCTTTTATCTCCTCCTTAAGCTGCCACATGTCTCCTAATTACTAGTTCATTTGTCATTCACTCATGCTACCATTTGTCAACTAATTACCTATACTAAATGTTACCTTATTATTTATCCACGTGTCACAAAATAATTGGTCCATATTTCTACATTTTTTAAACCAAAAATACTCCAATTTTTCAAAATACCTGAAATATCACCAAAATTACCAAATCAATTTTAATACAGTCCAATTTAATTTTCAAGACAATTAATCCACGATTCGCATTTTAATTGTATTTATTAATCAGTTATACCCAGAAAATGTTAATAATTGCATGTATAATTATTTCATGAATATCAACACAATTCACATATTTAGTATGTCATATGATGTATAAAATGCACTTCTATTTTCTCATTATACTCTCATTTTCACTATTCTAGGGTCTTAGCCCCTAACATAGGATATTAGGACGTTACACTTCTCTCCTCCTTAAGAAATTTCATCCTTGAAATTTGTACCTGATTGACGAAACAGGTGGGGATATTGCTTTTTTATATGGTCCTTTGTTTCTCAAGTTGCTTCCTCACTCGAATGATTTCTTCATAGAACTTTCACCATTGGAATTCCTCGATTCCTCAGTTGTTTTGTCCAATATCCCACAATCTGAATTGGCTCCTCAAATCAATTCAAATTACTAGTAACTTCAATCCCTTGAGTAGTAATACATGCATCGAATCTGATCTATATCTCCTCAGCATACTCACATAGAAAACATTATGTAATCGAGACATCACATTCGGTATGGATAATTGATATGCAATGGTCCTATCCTCTCACTGATTCCGTAAAGACCAATATATCTAAGGCTCAACTTGCCCTTCTTATCGAATCTCAAAACTCCTCGCCAGGGTGACACTTTCAGAAACACTACACTTTGTCTCCTACACTGTATTCGGTATCCCATCAATGCTGATCGACATAGCTCTTCTATCTATCTTGAATCACTTTTATTTGACTTTTGATCAGTTTCACCTTATCCACAATGTCTTGTATCAATTCTGGACCTTCAACCACTCTCAAAGCCTCTTCATCCCAATATGGAGGCGATTAGCATGCTTTGCTATACAATGCCTCATAAGGTGCCATTTCAATACTACTATGATAGTGATTGTTGTGAGCAAATTCAATCAATGCAATATACTAATCCTAAGCTCGCTGAAATTCCAATACATATGCCTGAAGCATATCCATAACAATCTTAATTGTACTCTCACTCTGCCCATCTATGTGAGGATAAAATATAGTATTGAAATTCAACTTTACACCTATAGCTGGCTGTAAGCTCTTTAAAAATCTCGAAGTGAATCTAGGATCCCTGTCTGATACAATAGACACTGTAATCCCATACAATCTAACAACTTCATGTACATACCTCCGAGCTAATTAGTCTAGTGAGTTATTCTCCCTGATTGGTAAGATATGGGCTGACTTAGTTAATCGGTCCATTATAATCCATATAGCATCATTTTTTCTCAGAGTTCTAGGCAAACCAATAATAAAGTCCATAGTGATTCATTCCCATTTCCACTCCAGAATAGGCAAAGAATGTAACTTCCCAGCTGGAGCCTGATGTTCAGCTTTAATTTGCTGACAAGTTAAACACTTATCTACATAGTCAGTTACTTGCTTCTTCATCCCTGGCCACTAGAAATGTTGCTTCAATGTATTATATATCTTGTTCGTGCCAAGATACATAGCATAAGCATATGAGCTTCCTCTAAAATTTCTTTTCTCAATTCATATGTACTAGGCACACATAATCTCTATTTTAACCACAATGTCTCATCTCTCAATTCAAATTTAGAATTTGGATTCATCTTAATTTTTTCAATCAGTTTCACCATTTCAGGATCTTTACTCTGAACTCTTCGAATTCGATCATGAAACATCAATCTGAACTTTAGTGTAGCGATCAATGCTTCATTATGCTCTAGATTTATCTTTAAATTTAAAGTTCTCAATTGAATCGAGCTTGGTAACCTCGATATCCAAATCTGAGCTACACTGCTGTGTGACTTATTCTCAAAACATCTGCCACTATATTCACTTTCCCTGGATGAAACTTTATCATATTGTCATAACCTTTTAACAACTCTATCTACCTCCTCTGTCTCACGTTCAGCTCTTTTTGACTTAGCAAATATCTCAAACTATTGTGATCAGTGTATATTTGAAATGTGTCTCTATATAAATAATGTCTCTATATCTTTCGAGTAAAGACGACTATAGCAAGCTCTAGATCATGTACCGAATAGTTTATCTCGTGAGATCTTAATTTTCTCAATACATAGGCTATCACCTTGCCATTCTGCATCAATTCACATCTCAATCCTTGATGTGAAGCATCACTATAGACTACATATCCTCCAATTTTTGATGGAATAGTCAACATCAAAGTTGTAGTCAACTGATGTTTTATCTCCTCAAATCTCTTCTGACAATCATCATCCCATTTGAATGCTACATTCTTCCTTAAAAGTTTAGTCAAAAGAGTCGAGATCAAAGAAAGCCACTCGACAAACCTCTAGTAATATCTAGCCAATCCAAGGAAACTCTAGATTTCAAACACATTCTTCAGAGCCTTCGATTTCGTTACTGCCTCTATCTTCATTGGATCCACTTAAATACCATGCCCATTTACTATGTGACACAAAAACACCACTTGACTCAGCCAAAATTCATATTTACTAAATTTGACATATAACTGTTTTTCTCTCATAATCTAAAATCATTCTTAGATGCTCAACAAGCACTTTTCTGCTTTTTGAATACACTAAGATGTCATCAATAAGCACTATCACAAAGTGATCCAAGTAAGGTTGAAACAACTTACTTATCAATGCCTTAAATGCAGCTGGGGCATTAATTAACCCAAACGACATTATAAAGAACTCAAAATGTCCATACCTACTCCTGAAAGCACTATTTGGTACATCAACCTCTACTATCTTAAGCTGATAATACTCAGACCTCAAATCCAATTTATTGAACACCTGAGCTCCCTACAACTAATCAAATAAGTCATCAATTCTAGGAAACGGGTACTTGTTCTTCACTGTAACCCAATTTAGCTGTCTATAGTCAATACACAGTCTTAAAGTGCCATCTTTTGTCTTCACAAATAGGAATGGAGCTCCCCAAGGTGAAACACTAGGTCTAATGAATCCCTTTTTTAGCAACTCCTGTAACTGAGCCTTCAACTCCTTTAGTTTCACAGATGTTATCCTATATGGAGGAATAGATATTAGAGCAGCACCTAGAAATAAATCAATTATGAACTCTATTTTTCGATCTAGAGGTAAGCCATGTAACTCATTGAGAAACACATCCAGGAATTCCTCAACCATAGGATTGTCCTTTATGTTCTACTCAACTCTACTATCAATAATGTGGGCTAGATAAGCATCACATCCCCCTTGCATCAACCTCAAGGCACTCATGAATGAGATCAGTCAGGCTAGCACCTTGGCTAATATCTCTAAACACTGCTCTCCATTGATTAGGAGATTCTAAAATTACCTCCTTAGTATAGCAATTCATGATGGCCCTATAAGCAGTGAGCCAATCCGTGCCTAGAATAGCATCTTTCTCCTTTAGTTGTAACACAATCAAGTATGTTTCCAACTCTGCATGATCAATTTGAATCAAACACCTCTTGTAGATTTCTCCTATCATAATAGTACTACCTATTGGTGTATTCACCTCTAATCCACATCTCAATAACTCTCTATCATAATGTAACTTAGATGCCATATGCGGTGTGATAAAAGAATGTGTAGATCTACGATCTAATAATACAAAAGCCTCAAATGTAAATAATAATAATACACTTGCAATGACATGTGGAGAATCTAGTGCCTTCTGTCTTGTCATAGCATAAACTCTAGCATGAAACTGCGATTGGTTGCTCTGCACCTCAGTCTTGACAGAAAGATTCTCATAGCTCACTCTACCCCTACCACGGCCTCTCTATCTAGACCCATCATCTTAGCTTTGCTAAACAGTAGTTTCTATTGCCATACTTCCTCTCCTACCAGACTAAGCTTCGGTTATCCTAGGACAATCCTTAATATGATGATCAAGTGAGCAATACTGAAGACAGGCTCCTATCAACTTATAGCACTCACCATTGTGCTTCTTCACCTCTGTTATTACCAGATTGAACAGAACTACCTCTCTGTTTGAAGCTCAACGGTCTTGATCCAGTTGGTAGTGTGAGAGCTGGGCTCTAATGGTTACTAAACCTTCTACTAGAACTGCCATAAGATTCACTGGGCCTTTTCTGTTTAGACACTAATCTCTGCTTAGAATGACTGTCCCTCAATTATTGCTCTATTTAGATCGGGTCTGCTATAAGCTCAATGAAACTTCTCAAGTTAGTAATCGCAAGCCTTGTAAGGATCTCCATGTTCAACCTATCTTCAAATCTCCAACACTTGTCTTCCTCAATAGAAATCAAGGGAATAGCATATCCCATCATCTCGTTGAATTTAATCTCATATTCTGCCATAGACATCCTGCCCTATTTCAGATCCATAAATTCCTTCATCTTTTTATCCAGGTAGATCTTAAGCATATAATTCTCTTTGAAGATTCTCAAAAAAACCTCTCATCTTAATTTACAAGACCTGATGGTATTGGCTGGAATAGTTTTCCACCATTGGTAGGATAAGCCTTGTAATACATATATTGTATAGTCAAACCTCTCATCCGACATAATCTATCTAATCAAAGACTCTCTCTATCATCTTTAGCCATATCTCGACCTCTACAGGGTCTGCACTTCTATAGAAGTCCACAACCCCCTGCTTTCGTAGTTTATCGTAACTCCTTTCCCTTCTCTCAAGAATTCTTGGAGGCATTCCCTCAATTCGAGACACAGATGACTTTGTACTGGTTCTTTTTGATCTTAGATCAGCTGAGTGTTCCATTCGATCGCCTATGGCATATTACCTATAAAAATAATAACTTCAATTACCGTATGAAAATTTCACATTTTAATGCCTAACATTCCTACATATCCCTATAGATGCCAACAACTCTCTGATACTATCAACTATAGCACCCACTCCCATCAGACACATGCACGTGCACCTTTTGGATACACGTGCACATGTCTGACAACAATGGTATGTTAACTATTTCACCTTCACTTTATGACATGGCATCGTAAGCTAAGTCATAAATTACACATTGTTCTAAAAGCGAAAATTTCCTCATTTTATATCATAAAACATAATTTACATTGTAGCCTTATGTTCAACATCCGTGCTTGCATAACATCATCCTATGAGCATCAATAGCTCAGTCTACACAGTGTGCTAATTAAATGAGGATTAGAAAAGATAACACAAACTATCCATTAAGTCCTAACTAACTAACCTTTGAGCCATGACCTCCATAAGTTATACAAAAATTGCTTCTATGTAGTCTTAAAGGCTAGGTCGTTGCTCTATCTATTGGACCCCGAATCTTTTAGGTAAGCTAGGATTATTAAATAAGGATTTTTGAATGATTATTCATGAGTAAAGAAGTTAAGAATTCTTGAAATTGAA
>JANTPM010000006.1:29482386-29492772 GCA_025434745.1 Erythroxylum divaricatum
AATAATATTGGAAGTGTAATAAATTAAATTAAATTCAAATCAAATCAATCCTAGGAAATCATCTAGGTTGACTCACAAAATGCTCCAATATGCTATTGCCTGGATGGTCCGAAAATGTCTGTCTGGCATCCACTTAGCTCCTCTAAAACATACACAACATATTCACAAATATCACATTTTTGTATAAATATACAAGTGTTCTTTTTATGCACATCAATATATAGAAAGTATGCACAATTCATTTTCAATGACAATTCTGGGTATCTTATTGTAACTCTCACCATCAAAATGATCAGATATCAAATCCCTCATTAATATCATATGGTATGTATAATTTGGACCAAAATAAAACAATGTGAAATTAATTTCATAACCTAAGTGACCACATCAGATTTTCTACCCATATGATTTCAGGTCAATTTTACATAATTAATCTAGTAGGGTAAATGACAACATTAGGTAATACTTCCTTCTGAAAGGTTGTTCTACAGTGTCTTAAGTTTCTAACGCCTCCAAGATCATCCAATTTGATTTAGTATTCAATGAGTTATGTACAAAATACCTCAGACTGTGCACATTTGAACTTTTGGCTAGAATATGATCATACCCTCTAATTGTTCAACTCATATCTTTCAGATCAGACATCCAAAAATTTCACACTTTATACCAATTTAAATATAAGAGAGTACGCTACAACTTTGGTGAAGACAACTCAGCCTAATTATGGCTAAATCAATCCAATTTATTCAATAATCACAGGACATGATTTCTGTCCCTGGTAGTGCTACAGCCTAAGCTAAAACTCAATTCCATGCCAATTTTGAAACTCAAAGAGACAGAATTAAAATTCAAACTCTTCACAAACATTGTAGACATATGTCGCTAGTTTATTAAGAATCAAGAACAAACTCATTCTGAAATCTACAGCTCAAGTTATAATTAGAAAATCAAAACATGATCATGGAAACTTCCAGTTCATAATATTCCAGCAGACTTCCACACTTTCATCCTATAAATCAATTTCAAATCAATTTAGATAACTCTTAATTTTTATGGAGAGAAATAAAAATGTCTTAAGAATCCATTGGTCTAAGTTTCAAGTCATTTGGAGTTCGGATGCAGAAGTTATTGGTAAAAACTCAAACTGTGCAACAAACTAACTCTTGTTCCAAATTACATTGCAAACACCAACGTCAAACTCACTATTCATCATCTTCTTCCTCCTTTTTCTACTGCTATTTATTATTATTTTTAAGTTCAACCTCATGTCATTTACCTTAAATAACTTCTAAACTAATTTTTATCTCATCAATACTAACCATAACCTCAAAACAATTCAGAAATACCATCCACTTCAAATATCACACATCCCACATTCCACTTCTCCCTCTCTCTCTACCTTCTTCAACCCTCTCTCCACTGTACATCTTCAATTTCCCAAATGTCCCTCCAATGCATATTCTTTCATTTTTTATCTACTCTTTAACTTCATTTAACTCCTTTCACAATTCAAAATTAATCACCTACAAGATTATAAACTATTGACTGCAAAATCGAAACTTCAAGTCTACTCTCCACTGTGTTTTCATCATTTTTTTATAGGATTAGTTTCACTACACCAGCACGTTACTCATATCCCACATCATAGTAACACTAGAAACTTAGCTTTAAACTCATTTTTGTATAGGCATGCAATACACGACAAATCAATATAGCAATATAAGAAGTCCATATTTTCTGCCATCACCGAAACTCTACTGCTAAATCCATTTCATGCATTCATCTCTAACACTAACCCATCATCAAAATCATTTTACACAACGTAGTAGAGCATAAGACATAACTTACTTGATTCAACAAAAATTCCAAAGTGAAGAATAGGTTTCGGTGAATGGGGAAGAAAGCAAGGACAAGAAGAAACAAAACAATGGCTGTGGGTGGTTTCGGTGTAGACCACCGAGAGCTACAGAAAAAGTGTTATGAGGGTTAACAATGTAATGACACATGGCACCCATGCATGTGGATCATGTGTCACCCTCCCATTTGTCTCTTCTTCTTTTTTTTTAAAAAATAACAAATTTTCAGAAATTCCTAAAATTTACCAAAATTCTAAAATAATAAGACGACTCTCCAAATAAATTTTCAACTCAAAAATAATTCATCAAAAATTTCTAAAATATCTAAATATACCAATTTTTTCGAAAATTTCTAAAATTTACCAAAACTTTTGAAATAATAATAACACTCTCCAAATAAAATTTTAACGCAAAGAAAAATTCAAAATTTTCATTTATGAACCAATTTACCTGGGAATGTCAATGAATATATGTACAGTCATATGAATGTGTAAAATAACTATATATGTTACTCTTAATTAGGCATGATGTGCATTTTCTTAATTTCTCATAATTTTTCATAATTCACAATTATGGGCCTAACATGGGTAACGAGATGTTACAAAAAGCTCATTTTGAATTTTGTTATAGTTTAGAGGTCGGTCAGCTGACACCAGAATTGTTGTATCATTTATTTTGGAGTTTTGTTAGAACCTATAAGAGGCTTTGTAAATATTTGTATGATGCAAACAGTGTAAGAATTGTAAACGAATGCAATGAATGGTTTTAAAAATTTAGTGATATTTGAGTACTTTAAATGATGTCATGTGTAAGTTGGACTTGCTTTTGCTTCAACATACCATTATCATAGGGTATATACTTGAATGCCCTTTGGGTATTTGGGTATTTACTTTATGGTAGTGAGATGTTGCAAACTTAGGTCTAATATCTTATTTTCTTCGAATAGAGGTAATTCAACATGATGATGAAATTTTTATTTACCAAAGGAAGTATGCGAATGATATTTGAAGAAATTTAAGATAGAGAATTCAAAACCAACTCTCACCCCAGTTAAAGAGAAATTGAAACAAATAAAAGAAGATAAAGGGAGACCTATAAATTTAACTTACTGCAAGAGTTTAAATGGAAGTTTGGGGTGTTTAACTACAAGCAGACCATATATAATTTTTGAAATTGGATTACTTAGTAGATTTATAGAGGAGCCTCGTACCTTTCATTTACAATGAGCAAAGAGAATTTTTTGATATATCAAAGGTTCTTTAATGAAGGAATTTTTATACAAGTATAAATTATACGAATCTTGTAGGTTATATAGATAGTGATTAGGGTGGAGATACAGAAACAAGAAAAAGCATATTAACATATGTTTTTCTTCTTAGCACTGGTGCAATATCATGATCTTCAAGGAAACAACTTATGGTTGTGCTATCTACAATTGAAAGCAGAATACATTGCAATAACTAGTTGTGCTACACAGGCAGTATAACTAAGAAGAATGATTGAAGTATTGCATCAAAGACAAGATGCTCCTACAGAATTATTTCATAATAATAATTCCGTAATAGCACTATGCAAAGATCCAGTTTTTCATGGGAGATCCAAGCACACAGACATTTGGTTTCATAAAATTCTCAAACTAGTAACTGAAAAGGAAGTAGTGATTAATTATTGTCATGCCGAAGAACAAGTTGTAGATATTTTTACTAAGTTGTTGAAGTTTGAGTTATTTTATAAACTGAAGAAATTGTTGAGGATGATAGATTTCTATTAAGGAAGGTTTTTAAGTGTTAAGACTCTAACATTATTTGTTTTCTATAAAAAGACATCTAACCAAGCCTGCATTGAGGTATTGTATTTTGGGATTGAGTTGATTCTTCTAGTCTTCTCTCTTTCTCTCTCTCTTTTTGTGCATCTATGTGTGAGTGTAATATTTCATTTCATGGCAAACTTTGTGTTCATGTCTGTTCCATACTTATTCTTAAAATCTTTTTGTTTAATATAGTGTAAA
Source organism: Erythroxylum divaricatum (assembly GCA_025434745.1). Classification (NCBI taxonomy): domain Eukaryota; kingdom Viridiplantae; phylum Streptophyta; class Magnoliopsida; order Malpighiales; family Erythroxylaceae; genus Erythroxylum; species Erythroxylum divaricatum. The sequence goes on from JANTPM010000006.1 coordinate 29,486,251, forward strand.
TCTTGTCAAGTTTTTAACATAAAATTAACAAAAAGGTATTTAATAAAAAATAATCATAAATAGAAAGGAATTAAATCATACGTTCAGAAAAGAATAATTGAAATGTTAGAAAGAAAAGAGCGTATAACGAATTATAAACATGATTGGAATTGAGAGGGAGAGTGTGGAAAAGGAAAAGCTTGGGAAGAAAGAAATGCATTGGCCAAAAAACGACAATACAATAATATTTAGAGTCGTAACAAAAAGATGTGATAGACCCCCACGGAACTAATTCATTTAAGGTTTGGTTCCGGTCAAAATATTACACCGCACCAACTTAAACACACACGCAAGTCCTAGGCCGCCGTTTGCTTTCAAACTAAAAAAATGTGAAACATATGAAATTGAAATAAAAGTCTCAGATCTTAGTATATAATATATAGGAGATGATTAAAAAAAAAAAGCGTAAATAAAGAAAAGAACAAGGGGGACGAATAGAAGAGTCCATTTTGTCACAAAATCCTCCTTTCTTTCTGCTTCTTCGGAGTTCTGAATCTGATAGGGTAATGTGGAGCTGCCTTTTGTTTATGCAATTACGTATAGTTGAATGTAAGCTAATATGCGGTATTTGCAGTTGCAGGGAAATGGAAGCTGCTGCCGTTGGTTCTTGTGCTTCTATCAGTAGATTTGGTTTCGCAGCCTCCCCTCCGCCTGCCCTTCCGCGTTTCCGTCACTTCCCCATCAAGGTACCGTACCCATGCTACTATTACTTCTAGTTTTGTACTCATCATCTGCAATTTTTTTTTTTCCTTTTACGTTCTTCACTAGTTTGTTTAGCTTCTATTTGCTCGAGGGACGAAACCTTAGTTTTTATGTCTGATTTTGTATGTTTCAAGAGTTTTTAACGTAACAAATTTTCTTCAAGGTCTTGGTATCTTTGGAGAGCTAATTCATGATTCATCCTGCTCTCTGTTTGACTTAACATTCTTTGAGTTTCAGCATTCTTATTCATTATCACACACAAACTCTGGGCTTAGTGGAGTCATTTCTAGAAGAAAGGGATACATGGTGGTGAGAGCGTCATCGTATTCATCATCATCATCTTCTTCAGATTCCGCTGGATCAATGGCTTCATTTGCTCCACTTCAGTTGGAGTCTCCAGTTGGGCAGTTCTTGTCTCAGATCTTATCAAGTCATCCCCATCTTGTGCCAGCAGCTGTTGAGCAGCAGCTGGAACAGCTTCAATCTGATCGTGATGCTGACCAACACAAGGAAGACCATTCTGCTTCTGCCACTGATCTTGTTTTGTACAGGTGAGTTGCATGATGTTGTATCGTGATTATGGTTTTCATCTCCTACTTGTTGTGATGCCCAGTTGTATCTGATGATACATCTTCCGCTATTATCAGGAGAATTGCTGAGGTGAAGGCCAATGAAAGGACAAAGGCTTTGGAAGAGATCTTGTACGCATTGGTTGTGCAGAAATTTATGGACGCAAATGTGTCCTTGATACCTACCATAGCTCCTGTAGCGGCGGACCCATCTGACCGAGTGGACACCTGGCCAAGCCACGATGACAAACTAGAGAGACTTCATTCGCCTGAAGCTTATGAGATGATCCAGAATCATCTATCTCTCATTTTGGGAAACCGATTGGGAGATAATAGCTCTGTGGAAGAAATAAGTAAACTCAGGGTTGGCCAGGTCTATGCCGCTTCTGTCATGTTTGGATACTTCCTGAAGCGAGTTGATAAACGGTTTCAGCTTGAGAAGGCAATGAAAATCCTTCCAAATGCTGCGGATGATGGAGAGATTGAGCAGAATATGAATCCTACTGGTGGACTAGATGAGTCATCCCATCCTGAAGCATTTGCTGGTGGCATAAGTCCAGGTGGATTTGGCCATGGTATGAAGGCCTCTCGACTACGAACTTATGTGATGTCTTTTGATCAGGAGACACTTCAACGATATGCAACAATAAGATCCAAAGAGGCTGTTAGCATAATTGAAAAGCACACAGGGGCCTTGTTTGGAAGACCTGAGAACCTTGTTACACCCCAAGGGACTATAGATTTTTCCAAGGATGAACAGATCAAGATCAGCTTTGGTGGTCTGAAGACACTTGTTCTGGAGGCTGTGGCTTTTGGTTCTTTCCTGTGGGATGTGGAAAGCTTTGTGGACTCGAGGTACCATTTTGTTCTGAACTGAACATTGTTTACTTCCAAGCATTCGGAAGCAAATTTGTGGTGGATATAGAACCGACCTTACCAAAAAGTTGAGTGTATATTTGTTGACGCCTACCAAGTAATGTCATGTAACTTGTCTGTATATAGCTTTTAATACTGTGCTTTATAGTTTCTGTTCTACACTCCTGCACATGGAAATTTATGTTAAAGTCAACCAGATATTTGGTGTCTATTGAAGCTACTTATTCTAAACTCTTTTTTTTTTTTTTTGTCCATGTGCCGAAATCTTGTGAATTTTGGTGTTTTAAAGTAAACCTTTTTTCCATATGCAAGTGTGATGTAGCTTAGGTGAAGTCGTGATGTAAAGAAGATCGGTGCATAGAGGAGGAGTAAGGTGAATTAGTTATGGAAAGAAAAATGGGAAAGGAGTAAGGTGAATTGGTTATGGAAAGAAAAATGGGATCTAAGGAAGTAACACAGAAGTTTGTTTTGGTTGAATAAGATTAGAGGTTTGTAGATTGCTGGCTGAATGAAAGAAGTCAGTCACTTTTCTCTCCAGACATGACCAAATTTCTTCAGCAAGCCAAGTGGAGTGCGGTTGGCCTGAAATTTGATGGACGTGGGTTGGTGAACTGTAAACATGATACATCTGAAGGGTCTTGCCACTGTTTTGTGTATGAATCTCTCTAGTTTGGTAATTACTTGTAATACTTAGTAGTCAATAACAAGCGATTCATTCTAAGCTTCTTTGTAACTAAAAGGATGATGAATATTTGAATTTGCCGGGTCAGGCATGGAAACTGATATGCATGGAGCAATAACAAAGAGAATGGGTTGGTATTCTTGTTATTTTCTTTATAGGTTCAGTTTCGTCCTGGAATTCTGCGCTTATGTTTAGTCATGTGAATTTTAGATATCAGGATTGTAGGATTGCCAAGGAACAGGAAGGCTTCTGTATTGAATGGAGAAGGCTTGTTTATACGGCCACTGAGATGATTACTATCAAGTTGAATAGCATGCTCATGAATGAATACAAACGGACATTACAAACAGTAACTTTAGCCCTATACCATTGTAGGAAAATTGGGCATCAGTTTTCCTCGTATCTCTATAATGCTTCCATCTCATGATGACTGATGAAGCGCCTTTGTTGTGTGCCATGTGTGTATGATGTTGCCCAAGACATCATAGAAAGCAATCTGGGTGTCGTTTGTATTTAATTGCACAGACATGAAACCTTGTCCATCGTAATAGAACTTTAGACCTCCTCTGTTCCTATCTTTAACATCTCCCCTCCATGCCTTGGATCCTGCTCCGCTAGTTAGAAATTGTAGCGGGCTGCAAAATGTCTTACGTTTACCCATTTTCTTCGCCAACTAACTCAGATAGCAACATTCATAATATATCAGCTTTTTACCTTTGGGTGTCGGCTATATGCTCCAGACAATGGTCATGACCATTCATATAAAAGTCAACATTGTTGGCCTAAAAATACATAACCAAGTTAGCTAAACAAGTAGTGCTAAATAGTAAATACATGTTCCATTTATGTCATGTACCTGGAGGACTGGAAGAAGATTCTCTACGAGTTCTTCGGTGTCCCCATGATGGCCAATGCTCCTAATACCATGATGCCCAACAACAATTTTCCACTTTGCGCTTGATTTCTTCAGTGCCATGTCTAAATCCTAATTTCAACTTTATTAATTAGTTGATAGTTGATAATAACGACAATTATTGGAAACAACTGTTCTAATAGTATGTCGAGGGTTTATGGATGGAAATATTAACTTTACCGGGTAATATTTCGTATAGTATATTAACATAACCAATTGAGATCTGCAGTTATAAAGTATGATATATAGATTTACCTGTGTAAGGCCTGTAATGTAAGCCTTGCGGGATCCAATTCCTCGCCAGTCATATCTGTGACCTTCTGGCTCAATGAAGTAGGATTTGACGAAAGGGGTGGTGTCCACAAAGAATAGCTCAGCCAATCCTGGAAAAGCGTCAAGTTAAAATGAGGTTGAGATCAATACGCTGTAAATGAAGGAAAATGGTAATGTATAGTAATCCATTCACCAGCATTGACGATGAAAGATCTCAAACACACCCATCTGCTATCAATTGCCTTCAGGTGATGGCTCAACTGTGCAAGGACATTGCCTCTGTAGTCATGGTTTCCCAGTACTGCAAAATTATAAATAAAAAAAAAAACAAGAAAGACAAATTTTAAGTAATTGGATTGAAATTTCCATCTTTTATGTTTTATGTTTTATCTTTTTTTTTAATATCTTCTTGTCACATTTGTATGTGTCAACTAAAAATAGTTCATCTATTTATATAAGGTAGTAAAACTATGTATTATCAGATTTTCTCATATCCTGTGTATTTGTATGGGATTTAATTAAATGTTGATGATGACGACAACAAAGGATGAATCAAAATTAAAAAACCTGTCAGAAATGAAAATTTAGTTTTCAATGATCAAGCTAGCTTTGAAACTCACCGCTGTACCATTGCTTTTGGAGGCTCTTTGCATTGTAGATTTTGGTAAATGACTCGTCAAATGCATTGTCCTGGACACTAGTTAGTCCATTGTCATAGAAGTTGTCGCCTGTGGACACCACAAAATCTATGCCCAGCTTTTCTCCAACCCTTCCCATCTATGCAAACAACAAACCACCATATCAACTTTGTGTGCACATAAAAAGAAGTAATACGAGTTGCAAGAGCTAGATGGTGAAACCTGAACAGCAACTTGAGATTGGTTGAAACTACCCCTTCTTCCCCAGTCTCCAATGACCAAAAAGCTAAGGGATCCATCATCTTTCAATGGCTGGTTAAACCTTTGAAGCTCTGCAGATGTGGAGACTAAACACAATTCTAAACCAAAGGTCATCACGAAAAGGGCAATTGACAACCGCCGGGTGTACATATCCGCCATATCTCTAAGCTCTCAACAACTGAACAAGAGGGGTCAGCAGCGGGCAAAGGATATATGAAGCTTTTAAATCAACTAAAAGTTTCTCTGTTTCTTGAAAAGTGCTTCACCTAATGTTGAAAAGTTCAATTACTCTGTTGTAACGTGATATAGACGCTGCGTTGAGAAAGAATATGGTGGGTGTGGAGAATCTTAGAATATACTTTTGCATATCCATCTATTATTTGGCCATAGAAAGGAGCTAGAACAAGCCTCAAGTCAAGTCTGACTCATGTCTGGCACCGGTTGGGCCATTGGAAAACTAACAAAACTAAATCTCCTCATAACATCGTTCATTCCTACCATTCTAGGTGCGTGTTTTCTATGGTATACTATATATTAACCATGATTTTCAAACCTGAATCGAATCGGCCGATTTGACCGGTTTGACCAGTGATCGGTTAATGATTCGGTCCGATTTATCTCTCAAAATCGGCTATAAATTGAATCAGTCTGAACTGGTCAAAATCGGTCAATTGACCGATCAGACCGGTCCGACTATTTTTTCATTTTTTATTTTTTTAAATTTTTTTAAATTTTTTAATAATATATATAATTAAATATAATTATTTTATAATTATTACGTCACATCGGTTCGATCGGTGGTTGAATCGATCAAGCCGATCAAATCGATGATCAATAAAGTCGTTAATTCGATGATCGGTCTGAATTTTAAAACATTAATATTAACAGTGGATTACGTAATTTGGCGAAGAAGGGCGCGTCAATTTCATTGGGAGTGAAGCGAACATGGGATGCCTAGGACATATGCGAATATGCGTTGAGTGAAGCGAACATGGGATGCATAGGACATATGCGAATATGCGTTGCCCTTCCCAAGTCCCAATTATTACAGTGTGTGCTAAATGATACGACCGCCAATCATATCCATTCCGCTTTCATTTTTATTTTTATTTTGAACTGAAACAAAACTTAAGAAATAATGTCCGCATACTTTGATAATTATAATTATTAACTTTCATAAGTTTATAATCTAATTATTCGAAGCCTCTTTAATTAGAAAACTTTTAGTAGTAAACTCTACTTATTAGAAGTTTTGGGAAACTTCACAATCCATATATTTAAACTTTATATTATACGGTAAAAGGATAAACCTGTAATAAAAATTTTTGTAAAATGTTTTAATTAAGTTGTTAGTATTTATATGTAGGGGTGAGCATTATTCGGACCGGCCCGATTACCAGGCCCGGTCCGAATTAATTCGGATAAAAAATTTTCAAATTTCGGGTAATTCGGGTATTACCCGAATTATTTTCAGGCTGAGGTCGAGTAATTCCAAAAAATTTCGGGCCGACCCAATTACCCGAATTAGGTTATAAAAATACAAAATTTTGGGGTTTTTTAAAAAAAAAT
>JANTPM010000006.1:29507256-29524275 GCA_025434745.1 Erythroxylum divaricatum
AGATTGAACAATAAACACGACTTCAATTCAGAAATTGGAAGTCTTAAGGGCTAAATTGAAATTTAATTCCTTCATATGACTTGTATCTCCATGTCTCTATTTTATTTTGAAATAAGAATCAATTCAATCGGGTTTTCACATATCAAGAATTCACCAAAATACTGAACCATGTTCAGAAAATTTTTCAACTAAATTTGATTAAATCAAACTCTTTCAATTTAATCTCAAAAATCTCCAGATTTTTCATATACAGATAGATGGATGTCTTATAAATCCAACGCTTCAAAAATCAAGTCAATCGGATGTCGGACAGAAAAGATATAAACAAAGGATTGAGAGAGGGTCGGATTAGGAGAGGTAAACCAAGAAGACCAAAACAGCGTCGCATGCGAGGGAGGAAGAAGAACAAAGCAAAACGGAGTCGCATACGAGGGAGGAGCAGAACAAAACGGCGTCGCACATAGGCATTCGCCCTCGCGAGCCGCTTGCAAGGAGAGGCGGTCGCCGCGAGGGCGCATGCGAGTTCTGAATTTCCTTTTTTTTCCACAATATACATATATATAACCGAATTTGTCAAAATTCATAACTCTCAATTCAGGGCTCCACATTTGACAAAGTTAGTATCAATGGAAAGAGAAAAGGAAGTTCTACAACTTCTATGAAGAACTCGAAAACCAATTCCGTCTTTAAAGTACTCAAATTTCCAATCAAAGTTACTATCCCATCTAATGTCTCCCTAAACAATAACTCAACTTCGAAAATTTCTATCATTCAACTCCAAGGTCCAAACATGTCATATTGTCTATCAATGCAAAGATCAAAATGCAACCTACAACTTTTATGAAGGACAGAAAAATCAATTTGACCTCTAAGGGAGTCGATTCCCAATCAAAATTTCTGTCCACTAATGATCATGCCAAATAGTAACAGAAACTTCTAAAAATTATAACTTTCTATTTCATAGCCTAAAATTTCAATACTTTACATCAATGGAAAGATCAAAACATAATCTAAAACTTTCATGAAGAACTCAAAGGCAATTTCAACCTCTAACTAGGTCAATTTTTCAATCAAAAGTTCTGCCAGAAATTGGTCACCCTATACCACATCCAAACTTCCAAATTTCATATCTTCCAAATTCCACAATCAAAAATAACATATTAAACATCATTGTACAGCTATGCAATTTCTCTATAACTTTTATGAAGGATGCAAAAAATCAATTTAGTCTCTAAAGGAGGTAAAACCTATTTCAAAGCTACAGCCTATAAAATGACATTCCACACAGTAACTTTATTTTTCCTTCCTCATTCTGATTTTGGTTTACATTTATTAAAGGATATATAGTGGCAGTCTTTCTCTATCCTACGCTATTCCCTACGGTTAGAGTTGTATTTTAAGGGATGAAGGAAAAATGTTAATGTATCCTAAGGCTGATGTAGGCACAGCTAGAGAGCACATCCCTTGCAGTTAAGAGAATGTTAGTCCGAGGGATGAGGATTTGTTTAATAACGTAATGCCAAATGGAGATTCTCAACAACAACTAATGGTACACAAGCTAAAAGGCAATCCACAAGAGAAACAATTTGAGAAGATGATCTCTAAGAAGAGTAATAAGGGCAGTAGGAAAGGCTCCAAAAGAAAAAAAAACACTATCATTTGACTTTTATATTATGGAACATTATAGGAATAAATAACCCTTCAAAGCTTAATGTTATAAGGGATTTAGTTATGCATGAAAAGCCGATGTTATTTTGCCTATTGGAAACTAAAATTCAAGTAGAAAATCTGAATAAACTTAGTTATTTGGTAGCAAATGGAAGTTTCTCTCTAATCACCAATTTCATGCTTACGGAAGAATTATTATTGTTTATGATAAGGAACTTATGGGGGTGACAGCACTAGAATCTAGTGAGCAATTCATACATACCAAGTTGGTTTTTAAAATGGAAAATTTCATTGCTCTTGCTACTTTTGTTTATGGATTCAATACAATTTTTCAAAGATCCGAATTATGGCATTCTCTTTATCGAATAAAAGCAACAATAGGGGGCTTATGGATAGTTAGTGGGGATTTCAACTCTACCATTTATAAGTCAGAGGATGAAGGGAATTGCAATCTACTGAACTACAACTTTAACATGTTTGATTGCATGACAAATGTGGAACTAGTTGATCTAAAAGTCAAGGGCCATATATTCACCTGGACTAACAAAGAAACTTCATAGTGGTTTATTTAAAATTTTTAATAAAGCCAAGGTGAATCTGGATTGGCCAAACTCTTTCGTATAAAGTAGAGCCATTTTTTTGGACCCTGGAATTTCTGATCATACCCCTATTAAAGTGGAGTAATTTTTTTAAACAGGATAGAATTTACCATCCCTTTAGTTTCAACAACTTTCTTATTCATAAGGAAGGATTTCAGGTGGATATTTCCAAAGGCTTAGAGTATGAGGTTTATGGTACAAAGCAATTTATCTGTTTGCAAAAGCTTAAAGATATTAAGAAGGAATTGAAGGTTTTAAATTTACGGAGAAGACAGAATTCTAAAACAAATATAGAAGAGGCATGAAGCAAGCTTTCAATAATCCAAAAATCCTTGGTAGCGAACCCACGTAATTGTTTTCTAGTTAATGAGGAGTAGGATACTCTTAAGAACAATATGCAAATAGTGAATAATCATTATTCCTTATTGTAGCAAAGGTCCCAAATTAATTAGATTAAGGATGTGGATAGATGTTCTAATTTTTTTTCAATATAGTGACAACTATAAGAAACACTAATAGAATCATATCCATTAAATCTGAAATAGGGGATACTATATATGGCCAAGTTAAGATTGCAAGGGAAGCAAGAAAATTCTTTCAAAATCTCCTAAGAACTGAAGCTAATCCTGGAGGAAATGGAAAGGATCTTAGACAAGTTGTCACAACCTAAATCCTTGAACAAGAAGCCTCCTTCATAGTTTGACTTGTTTCGGATTAGGAGATAGAGACAACGGTTTTAAAACTGAATGGCTCTATGGCCCCAGATCTAATTGGATTGAATGGATTTTTCTGTCACAAAGTTTGGGATACAACTAGGAGAGTTATCAAAGATGCTGTGAATGAGTTTTTCACAAATGGAGTGTTGCTTAAGGAGATCAATAAGACATTTCTATGTTTAGTACCTAGGAGTCCTAATTCGGCAACTTGAAGCAATTTCATTCCTATCCCATGTACTAATTTTCTCTATAAGATAAATACCAAAGTGTTGGCCAATAGGTTGGATGTTGTTCTTTACTTTATCATAAGTGGGAATCAAGGGGCATTTATAAACAATAGAAATATTAGAGACAATATTCTTATTTTTTAAGAGCTCTTGAAAGGGTATACTAGAAGTAAAACCCTTAAAAATTGTTCTATTAAAGCGGATTTATAAAAAACTTTTGATAGTGTTTGTTGGACTTTCTTGTTACAGACTATAGAAGTTATGAGATTCCCTTAACTATTTATAAACTGGATTCAAGAATGCATTACCATCATGTCTTTTGAGATTTTGATTAATGGTAGACCAACATAGATGATTAAAGGCAAAAGAGGATGTAGGCAAGGGGATCACCTCTTCCCTGATCTATTCCTAATTTTCATAGAAGTTCTCACCCTTTTATTGAAACATAACATTTCAGTTATCTCCAATTTCAAATATCACACCAAATGTGAAAAACTTTCCTTAACTAGTTTATGTTTTGCAGATGATCTTATTCTCCTAAGCAAGGCCAACACTTCTTCAGTTTCTATACTGATGAATACTCTACAAAGCTTTAAGGAGTTGTCTGGATTGGGTTTCAACTTTCACAAGAGCTATTTCCTTTTGCCAAAAAGTATTGCTCACCTTTATGAGTCTTTGTCACAAATTACTTGGATGAAAAACCAAGATCCTCCTCTTATGTATTTGTGATTGCTATCTCTTCGTGGCACCTAAGATATAGAGAATGTCTCCCTCTCACTGAAAAAATGCAAAAAAGGTTGGGATCTTGAACAAATAGAACCCTTTCTAATAAAGGTAAACTTTAACTTTGACGTCTGTAATAATGTCCATACAATCCTATTAGTGCTCTTACATATTTCTCTCAAAAGGCTTAATTAAAATAGTGGAAAAGCTAATGAAGCAATTTCTATAGAGTAAAGGGAAAGGTGAGAGAGGCTTTTCTAAAGTTAACTAGAAGTTTATCTACCAACTGAAGAATATGGGTGGGTTAGGGTTAGAGTCAGCTAGTAGGAGTAATCGATTCCTAAAGATCAAGAGAATTTGGAGAATTCTAAGTGAAAAAGAATCATTATGGATCATATGGATTTATCAGTACATATTAAAGGGAGATAGCTTTTGAGCACTTAGTTCTAAAGAGATCTTCTCCTACTTTTTCAACCAAATTCTTAAGTTGAGGGAAGAAGTTCAGCCACTTATTACATATAGAGTAGGAGCAGGCGATCGAATCTCTTTATGGTACGATAATTGGATAGGTCATGGGCCCCTAAATTATAATTAGATAGTAAGGAATTTACTAGAAAGATTCTCTAAGAAAGCCAAGATCTAAGCATTAATAAAAACTGGCAATTGATCTCTCTCCTAAGAAGAGATGAGATTACTACCAATTTCTCACTACCGATCCCATGGAAAGGAGGATACTTACTTATGGAAAGGACATTCGATATCTGATATTTCTAAAAAAAAGCAAAGGTGCTCATAGATGGGGTAGGAATAAGTATTGAATAGTGTAATCTGGTTTGAAGCAAGGTGCTAAAATCGAATACTAGCTTTCTACTTTAGTTAGTTATGTTGAATAAGCTAAGTACTACGGATAGACTGAAGTTCTTATCCTCTTCTATGCACTGTATACTTTGCAACTTAGAGGAGAAAAACATAGGTCATCTATTCTTCCAGTGCAATTTTCTAAATAGGTATGGGTTAGAATCTATAATCTATGTGCCCTTAACTCAACTTATATATGTCTAGTAGATATATCAAAACAAATATTTCAAATGCCTATCTCTAAATATGTTAAGGAAATCATTATGGTGCCTGTAGTAACTTGTCTTCAAGAAATTTGGAAAGAGCAAAGGTTTGTAGGGAAATCTAAAAGTCTAAGCTCTTTTATTGGGCTTATAGTAGCCAATATAAAAGAACAACTTATTATCAATCAGTTAAGAACACAATGTAGCAAAACAATGGCTCTCTCTTAGAGCCTATAAATCTCTATCTTAAGGCTAACAGTTTATAAAGATATCACTGTTCAAGAGTTTATAGACATACGTCTACATGATATTATTGAAGCGATAATAATGGGTAACAGAGAAAGGGTATAAACATTCACTGAGTTTGACCCCCAAGCAACCCTAGCAGATTTTAACATAATAAAACTAAGAAGGGTATATAAGGCGATAGATGTACGTAAGAAGACTCACCTGTGGGCTCATCGATAGAAGGTTCCCCACGCTCTACCTCCAAATCTTAGTATTCAACGTGAAGTTAGCAACTTAGTGACGATTTACAGTAGACACAACCTAATTTGTGGTTTACTTTAACTGAACACTCTCCTGTGTGCTTAGAATTAGAACATTTGGATCTCCAACAATGTTACACTATCTTTAGAGAAGGTAACCCTAATTGGGTAACCTTTCAAGGACTCCTAAAAAGTGATGAGAGACTTTACTTAAAATTGTGTTTGTCATTGTCAAATGTTATCATTTCTTCTTATCCATTAATTTGTGTAAACTATGTCATTTGACTAGTTTATTGGAGAGTCCCTCTCCGAAGCAGCAACGCTACACCCTTATATTCTTTTCTTAGTAATGAATTTTTAAATTCTAAAAAAACATTGATTTTGGCAAGAATTACAAATTGTATGTGTTTTATATTTGAAATCTCATTACGTTTTGATTTGTGGGAGAAAAAGTTATATTTTTCAATTCCTAAGAGTATTGATAGGGAGGAGGGGTTAGATATGAGAGCAGGATAAGTTGAAAGATAATTTTATTCATTTTTCTAAAATTATCTAACATGGTTATAAAATTATCCCATATAACATGAAATATTAACAATGTTAAAAGGAGTTAGTAACATCATTAATTTTAGGATAAACGTGCATGGACTATTAAACGTAGCATTAGTCAAGTTAATGATATTTTTTATATAACCCTTAGAGGTCATGATTTTGATATAAATTTACCCTTTGAAAAAAACTTACCTAATAGTTGGATCGATCAAATTCTTAGAAGTTTTAAATTTGTATTAGAAAAGGCAATTCTCTTTCTCTAATTTCTCACCTAATTTTTTTTATCCAAAGACCTTCTCCAATAGATTAGTGTATCAAGATACTTAAGTTTAGCGAGAAGTATCATTAGATTAGAGCATTTTAGTCCTTAAATTTTGATCCTTTTCTTCTATTATCATAGAATTGGGTTTTTTTTAATATCCTTCTACCTTATCGTTTATGATAGCAATAGTAATCAAAATTTTCTATCTCTCCAAATTTTTCATTAAAATTGATATTTCTTTTAAATTCTAGTTGACCATGATTAGATTTGATTATATTTTACTACTTTCTATAAATTTTATAGTAGATATCAATGCAATCTAAAGGCATTAGATGTTTTATCCAAATGTTAATCTATTTTAAATTTTATTATATTACTTATTATGTTGATTTGCATTTTACTTGGAATTTCTTATTTTTAATGAATTGTCTTTAGAATATTATGTGATTTTCTTTATTAGGTTAAGGTGAATAGACATTTATGTTGCATCAAAGGAGGTCCCAATTGGTGTTTTGATGATAACAAAACATAATAATTATTAACGAGTTTGTTATTTTGATGAAGAGTAACATAAGAACAAATGAAGTCATAAATTCAAAAAGATAGGCTATAAAATTGATAAAGAGAAGTTGAAGTTTGCAACTGTCAACATGAAGATCAAACCAAGAACAAAAGAAGATCAAGGCTTATCAAGGTCATTCTTTAGTTTATAATGTTAATTATAATCACAATTTGTTAATTTAATGCTCTAAAAGGCTCACCTATAAACATTCTATTTAACTTCATTACATGAATCTTTTTATTCATTAAAAGGAATTGAAGCTCTTAGTTTTTATATAAAAACTTCTTGATCTATAAAATAAGTTTTGGGGAATAATTTGGGAAGTGTTTAATCATATTTGGATTAATCAAATTGAGTTTGATCATTTAAAGGTTTTTAAATCATGTTTTGGGATGATTGATTAACTTATATTAGTTTATGGTGACTAATATAGGTTAAGGTTATTAAATTTGATGTAACGTGAGTTTTCTATAACATTAATTGATGTAGCAGTCAACTAATGTGCTTTATTGGTCGACCAATATGTACTAGTAAACTAGTGTTCCATCGACTAATGAATCTAGTGTTGTAAATGCATACTAGTCAACTAGTGTCCTAAAGTGGTCGACCAGTGCATTGTATATAGTCATTTTAATAGCTAGTTATTAGATTTAACGACTATTTGGGGTTCCAAAATACTATAAATAGGTGCTTTTTTATTAGCTTAGCATCAAGAATGTTGGATGTTCTATACACACATTTGAAAGAGTTTTTCAATTATTTGAGCATCATTATGTCATGTTTATATGGGTGAGACATATTTAAGTTATCAAGTGATAAATTCAGGTATTTTAACTTGTAATATTTGGTTTAAGAATATATTATTATAATTGGGAGTGATTTACATGAGATTGAGGTTTCTCTTTACCTTGGAAGAAGATTGTAAAAGGGGTTCCGCTTTACCTTGAAAAAAGAATTATCGTAAAATTTTAAGAAGATTCTTGGGAATGAATGTAGACAAGGATTGTTTACTGAACTATTCTAAATCAGTTTGCTTTCTCTCTTCCCCCTACTTTTTAAAGTATGGCTCAATTACTTGATTAGTTTATATTAAATAATTTCCTTATCCTTATTTATAATGATTGTTGTTAATTTTGGTTATAAAAGGTTATTGAATTTTATAAACACCCAATTAAGCCCCTTTAAGTGCTATTAGAGACTACCAAGTGGTATCAGAGTAGGTCTATTAAGCTAACAATTCTAACAAAATTCTATAGTAAAAATTATAATGGCATATTTAGGAGTATCGTCATTATCATTCAACCAAGAGGGACAAAGCATTAGTAAGCTACCTTTCTTTGATGAGAATGATTATATTTCTTGAAAAATTAGGATGAGATTCTTCTTAGTGGTCAAAAGTGTGGACCTTTGGAAAATAGTATTAAATGGTCTCTTTATTCATACTAAAATTATAGATGACGAAAAGCATCCAAATTAAAGGATAAATGAGAACTGCAAGGTAAGAGATTAGTTTCCTTGAATAATTGGGTCATCCTATTCAATATATTAGGAATAAAATAATTCAATTAGGCCTCTATGTATAAAGTAATCATACTAACACATTAAACGAATTATTTTAAATTGAACATTATGAAAGCATATCTAACATGTATACTAGATATATTGATATTATTAATGATCTCAAAAGTCTTAGAAAGACCTATACTAATACTAAAATGGTATGAAAGTTACTTAGGTCACTTCCAAACTTGTGGGAAGCTATAATGATAGATATATAAGAAGCCAATGATCTAACAACAAGACGCTCTAAAAGAAAAAGAATTTAGTGTCTAAAGCTCGAAAGGAAGAATCAAGCTAAAAGGAAGAGACATCAACTAGTGAAAGTAATGAACAAGACATTGATTTAACCACTAGAAAATTTTAGAAGATTCTCTAAAAGAAAGAACTTCAAAGAAGGCAAATCTGATTTAAAGCATAAATCTTCTAATACAATATAAAGTCATAATGTCCTTAACTCAAAGTTATTGAGAAGTATAAGAGAAATCATAAGAAGGAAAAGAAAGACAAGAAGAAAGCACCTAAAGCATCAACTTAAGATGATACAAGAAAATATGAAAGTGAGCTTTCGAAAAAAGAAGTAGCTCATATTTCATTTACCACTATGGACGATGATGAGGTAACATCCAGGCCTAACTTATGTGATAGTGATATTGATTTAACTTATTATGAATTAGTTGAAAGTTTAAAAATTATGAGCAAAAAAGGAAGAAATTATCTTCCAAGCTCAATGAGTTTAAAAAGAGTTGGATGCATGTATAAATGAGAATGAAAAAGATGAAAAGTGAATTGCATAGCATTAAAACATCTAAAAAGTGACTATCAATGACAATCATGAATTTAATGAATTAATGCGTGAGAATGAAATATTGAAAAAGGAGGTAGATTCCCTTAACGACTCTTTGTCTAAGTTTACTAAAGGGGGTGAAAAATTAGAAACCATGCTAAGAGCTCAAAATAATTCCAATGATATACACGAAATCGTATATGACTATGGAAGTCAAGGTAATTCTAAAACCACTTTTGTCAAGGAAAAACATTTGCATAGAGAACCATTGCCTAAAATGACAAATGACTATGGAGCATCCACTTTCAATCATATGTATGCACATTCCACATCCACTATGAGTAATCTTAAATGCAAGCTTCATGCTTGTATATATGGCTTGTAACTTAGGCATAAAGTTCAATACTATCAAAGGAAGAATGTGCATAATTCTAAGGGAATAGTTGTTGATTGATCATGAGTAAAAATATTGAATGTTTAATTCTTGTAATGGTTTTGAAAGTTATTCCTCTTTTCTTATAATTGTCTATTCTTAGGAAATATGGCTAAAAGGGAAATGTTTTGATTTTGATTTTTAGTTTTACCTAAGGATGGTCAAAGGCTAAGTGTGGGGACAATTGATAATTGCTTGATTGATTATATGTTTATTCCCTTATGCTTATTGATTAATGTTATATTGTGCTTAAAATAATTACTTTGATTCATATTTTTCTTTAGGTACACATTGGAATAATAAGAACCAAAATAAGCTAAATTCACATTTTTAGTGTCATTTTATCAATGTTCGATCTTATTTACCTTTTGAGAGTAGGAAAGAGATGACTTATGGTGAAGACAGGACAAAGAATGGGAGAATTGGAGTCAATCTAACTTACACAGTCGTGTATGAGATTGTGTAACTCACTATGTACAAACTTGAAGACACTATTTTAACCACCCTTGTGACCTATATGGTCGTGTAGGTGACTTACACAATTGTGTATCTTAGTTATGTAGTTCACTATGATAATGTAACTATAGATTTCTATTAAATTGACATATAAGATCACTTATATGCCCGTTTATAACTATGCAACCCTAATTTTGGATTATAAAATGGTAATTAAGAGGCCAAAAAGGGTAGGTACATTCTAAATATCCAAAAGTAAGTAGATTATCTTCCCTTTTGAGAGTTATAAATAGCTAAACTTTTTCTTTCTAATTCGAAGGGGATATCGAGGCTGGTGAACATATTTGGGCATTGACCAATCTTAGTGGTGTTTTTAACTCTCTTTTAGAATTGAATATTTTATTGTGTGTTCAAAGTTTTAAGCTTACATATGAACAATTTAGATAGGCCTATTAGATTATTCATGTATGGAATCTTTGCCAGAATCTAAATTGCAAACTATAGTTGTTGTAAATCTGAATCATATGTGGTAAATTAATGGTCATGCATCATTAGGGATAACATAGTATAGGTTAAATTACTTGATGAGGTTATATAGTTTTTGCTTAAATTAACCTATTTTCCTAGTCCATAATGAGACTATCACATTAAATTTGGACAACTTATTCTAAGTTATTTGATAGCTGAACCTAATTAAAGAGCTTGTTTTAAGTATGTACAACATAAGCTTGCTGTTAGTCTATGGTTAATAGTTTCAAAGATAGGTACAAAAACAACATGACAATTGATTATACACATTCGTGTGAAGGATGAGATTGAACCACAAACTCGATTTAAAACCTATTGATTAACCTTTTTAATTTTGTATTGTTTGATTTAATTTGCCTTCCATAGTTTAGTTTTAATTTTTTGTTTCAATTAAATTCAACCCCTCTAATCATATACATTGTTTCATTCATTAGAACAGCTAATCATACACTCTTTAGATACGATCCTTTTTCACCACTATGACAATTTAGTTATGCTGAGTTAGGTATTATTTGTTGTTGCATCAGCCAAAAGACATGTAAGGAAGAGGCTGATAGTAAGCAACAACTAAAAGTAGCACAAAGAAGAGTACACACAAAACACCTTCATAAGAGAGAATCATATGGATAACTTCCTTCGAGAGAAGATCAATGGAGAAAAATATAGATTATCTAGATAGAACATTATCATTTGTAACTATAATTTATATAATCTTAAGTTTGTGATATTGAAAATAAAAACTTAACCTATTAAAAATTCATAGATATTTTGATCTATAAAGACTTTAATATAATAATTTTAAAACATTGCAAATTTGATGAACAATTGAAAACAATGCTAATATTATTCCAATTAAATATGAATTATTCTTTGAAGAAAGATTGACGAAAGAATAGTAAAAAAGGTGAAAAGATAAATATAAACAGCTAATAAAAATGTAATCAATGTCTCTGGAAGTTATAATATAAAAAGTTAATATATTTACTTGTCAATGGAAAAAAGTGGTATAATTATAATATAATACATAAGCTAGAGAAGTAGTGAGAGTCAATACTTTGTAACATACTATAATATGAAAACTTATCTATTATCTAGAGAATGTCAACACATTTTGTTTTTAAAAATAAATTCAATATAATCCTTTAACTTTTAGTAAAGACTTACTTAATTTCATAAAGTAATACTAAATTTAAAAAGTATAATTAGACTTATCCCTTAATTCCTGATATACAAATACAACTCGATTTAATTTTACTTATTAGATATGCAAAATTAAAATACTAAATTTGATGAACATATAAATGAAAAAATGTTTTTATGAATTTTCTAATTTAGTTCTAAGGCATAAGAGGTATATCTTATAATAATTAACAAATTAATGGTTTATTTAACATTTTATTACATTTCTTAAGTACACTTTGATCAAATTCATAGACTTTAGTAGGCTTTATTTCTTTAATTTAACAATACTGTAGGGTTATAAAGAGGCAGAAGTTTGCTGGCAAGAGCGAGGTATAATTATTATGCATACTAACTTCTACCAGTTTAATTAGCTACTAGCCATAATATGATGAAGCGGTCCAGTTTTTGTATAGTATCTTCTCTTTTATGTAAGTTAAATGTAGCATAATCTAGAGTTAGGATGACGTGTTTGGTTTGGGCCTTGACACTCTATATAATGCAGCTATATTTTGAATTTCCTTTTCCGACCTAAACTACGCACATTTGGTACATAAATACCCTTAACTAGACCATCTTTAAACCCTATTGAAATTCTTTTCTCCAGATTTCTTCATGTAGGAGCTATATGCCTTGTTCTTACACTTCATGGAAGAAAGGGAATACCTACTATAGCTAGGAGATCTCTTCTAAACACTGTCTATACAACATACCAAAATGCTCTTATTGGTACTTTACTAACAATACTTAACAACGGAAATGTCATCTTGACCATAGCACCTGATTTCAACATCAGGTTGGACGATCCTACCTTATCTGAACGTTTGTGAATGTCAGCGAGTTTAGATCCAAATCACTGGAGCAAATCAAGATCCTACAACTATCATGGTTACCTTACATCACCAAATGATCTATCATCTACAGAATCATGATTTGGACTTTAACTTCCCAAAATTCACTTCGGATGCTCTTTATATGATCGTTGATCATTCTAACGATCAGACTACTATCATTCAAATCTTGAAGCAACTACCAATACAGGAGCTTGAAAAGTTGATGCCTACTGAATGGATCACCAACAACCAAAAGGTGTTCCACGTACCTCATTGACATTCTTTCATACTACCACTCCTCTGATTCTGAAGACTTTGAGAGATGGAGTTGTTAAGTCCATCTATGCATGGCCCAGTGAAGATCCATCTAGACCTTCTACATCCGTGGCAATCCTTATGATCTAGCTTGTATTTTCTCATACGGAAGGTAAATTTGGTCCTCCTATTCATTATTTCAAATCTAACGGAGATCCAGTTTATATCAATCATCATCATGGACATTTTGTATGGGAGGTTGACCTATCTATATGTGAACCCGAATGTGAAGTCTATCTCAATCGTAAGTTAGATAGTGATGATGATAATGCACGATATGCAAGAAGGAGAAGGAAGAAGAAAAAGCCAAAAACTTGTTATATGCCTTCTCAAAAGTATCATCCATATAGAGATGATCCAGATCTAGATGATTCCAACACTCTTAGATGTCTACAAATCGAAAGATCTAGACCTAGATCTCTTAGAGAGATGTTGATATCATCTAATTGTCAAACAAAGCCAGCAGTTCTTGATATGACTCCTACCTATACACCCCGTATGATGGCAAAGACATACGAGGAAGATTTTCCTTCATTAACTAGGAGTACTGATGAATCAACGTGGGTTGTTTATAACCCTTACATCTGAGCTACATGAATCACTTCACAAGATACACTCGTATCCAATCCTTCTGACGAAGTTCTTAACTGGCAAACATCAAACGCAGAAGCACAGAACAAAGTTTTGAGAAGAATTGATTCTAAGCTGGATGGAATCAGTTAACAAAATATTGCTACTTATGTAACATATTGTTCCCATACTAAGGGTTAGGACCCAAAATTTCAGAACATGTAAGCTCAAAGAGAGATTAAGGAAATGCATTTTCTAGCTCATCATAAAGTTAGCATATATGCACATAAATATTGAATCTTTGCACATAAAAAAGGTACATGCATTCATTGACAACTTCTGGGTATAATTGATGATAAATGTGATTTTATTAAAAATGAGAAGTAGAGGGAGTAGAAAGAGTGATCTAGGTATGAGTTGTGATAAGGAAAGAGTTGGAAACAAAATTGATAGTGATCTAGAAAGTGTTCACTGAGTGTGCTTCGGCCTATTAGCCATAACTTGTTCTCTAGTTATCCAAATGAGACAATTATTTATTTGGATTAAACTAGAAACATAAGCCTACATTTCTTATGAAGATATCAAATTGCAATTCTGTCTATAAGAGTCTCAAAAATATTCATTAAGGTGAGAACTTGGTGTAGTACATTGGTGGATGAATGTAAAATTTGTCTTCGGACTTCAGGGGAAATTTAGAATTGATCTAGATAGATTTTTGCAAAGTTGCCTTCATAAAGGTTACATATCTTTCTTTCATCTTTCCAACGGTATATAGTATGTGAATTTTTTACATTGGAGTAGAAAGTTATGGTCCTTATAAGGGAAGATGTTCAAGAGTAATGATGTATCTTCTGCCGTTTTGCTTCTTCTGTGATGAATTTTCTTTATTGTTGTGCTTCTTCTGTGTTTTTTCTTCTTCTATGATGATGTCATCTTCTTCTATGTTTTGCTCCTTCTACCTTTTTGTTTCTTCTGCGATGATGTCATCTTCTTCTATGTTTTGCTTCTTTTGTGTCTACACTGGCCTATATTTTATTCCATTTCAACCCTTCAGATGATAAAATTTATCTTTGTGGTCTTCATGAGAGTTTTAGATCTTGATGTCCTATTTCAAAACATCAAAATAATACCTAAATCTGACATCTGTAGAGAAAGTTATGATGATTATAAAACATCTTCTATGTTACTGTTCATAAACTTCTTATGGGTTACTGTTCATCTTATATTTTCTTTTCCATTTTTGATCCTTCAAAAGATGGAATTTGTCTTCAAGGTCTTCATGAAAGTTGTATCTATTGAAATCTTATTTCAAACCATCTAAAGAACACCTAAATCTAGCATTTGTAGAGAAAGTTATGACAATTGTAAAACATCTTCTGTGTCACTGTTCATAAACTTCTTTTGGGTTACTGTTCCTCTTATATCTTCTATTCCATTATCGATCCTTTATAAGATATAATTTGTCTTTTAGGTCTTCATTAAAGTTGTATCTCTTGAAGTCCTCTTTCGAACCATCTAAAGAACACCTAAATTTGATATCTCTATAGAAAGTTATTTTAATTGTCCTACAACAGGTTCAATATATTGGGGATAAAACCAGATTGGATTCTTTTGGCCATAACTTCTTCTCTAGACACTCAAATGACTTGATTCTTGAACCATTGGACTCGTAAGACATCTTTTTACATTGCCACCAAAAATTGTATCCATCCAAAATTAAGTGAGAGAGATTGAGTGAAAAACGTGGGACGGGTATAGTGTATGTGTTTTTAAATACTATGAACTGGTGTTATTCCACTGAACATACTTTAATATTTTGATGATTTCTAGATCAATAGAGTTCCAAATGAGATGATTCCTAATTTGTAGAGACAGGGAGCTACAAATGATGTGAAGAAATTGGAATCTAATTTACTTTCTAAGATGTCTAAATTTCGGATAGAAGTTGTGCATAGTATACTGATTTGGATAAGAGCAGTCCAAAAATGTTTCAAGTATATCTTTCGAATCACTGAACCGAATTGAATGATTTTGATGTTATTAGAAACTTAACACAAAGGGGGGACATCTTCTGGAAGAAAGTGTTATGTTAGAATGTTCAAGGGTGTTGTTGGCAAGACACTTAAGTATAAAAGATATAAGGCATAATTAGAAGGACAAATAGGACAATTCTCAATCATTAAGGGCATAATTGGAAGAAGAAGTGTTGTCATGCTTATAAATGAAGAAGAAAAACATGAATAGAAGGATAAGCAGAAGAGAACAATGAAAATGAGAGAGAAAGAGAAAGAGAGTTTGGTGGTTTGAGAGAAAAGAAGAGAGTGGGTTAGGTTTTAATTCTTTTTAGTCTTTAAGAAGATTTTGAAGCTATCCAAGAAGAGAAAAAGGAAGAGAAAGAAAAAAGCTTCCATTTGAGCTAAAGATCTCTTCATTTGGTGAAGAATCAAGGTAAGATCATTTTGAATCTTTTGAATTTTTTGAAGGATTCTAGTTCAGGAAGTTTAGAAAATGCTTAGGTTTAAGTATTCTAGAATCAATTTTAGTGATTTTGCATTATGAGATTTTCAATTAGATTCCTATTGGATGAGAATTTGGATATTTTGAGATCATATGAGGTTAGAAAAGAGATGATGAGAAATTGAGTTATGACATAAAGTAACCAAGTGTTCTTGAGGTGTAAGCTTATGAATAAGCTAGACACATGCAAAGGGTAAATATTGAAAGAAGAATTTAGAAAGATTACGTACAAATGAAGTGTAAAGCTAAATTAAATTAGATACATATTAATTATGAAATGGGAATAAGCATAATATGTGTTTTAGAACATATGCCCGGGATTGTGATTGAGCATGCATTGTATATAGTCCATTTATACAATTGTTTATAAATAAATGTTTATACGTGTGCAATTATTGACGAGTGTGTAATGTGTGTCTTGCATAAATGGGTTGTGGAGGCCAAGTGTCCACATTCAGGCATTCCTAGAATTTGAAAGCAAATGCTAATCTGAAGCGTATTGTGAGTAGACCGAGATGGTATCACTTTATTGTTTGTTATTTGAAATTTTGTATTATATGACTATTGAATGATTATGTAGATGTGATTGCTTATGTTGGTTCTGGAAAGAAGGTCCGATGATTGTGATGTTTGATTTGAATATTGAAGTGATACCTGAATGTGAATTGGATGAACTATGTGTACTTAATGTGATTGTTAAATGTGTCTTAAATGAGCATTTGCATACGAATGATAGGGTGTCATTCAACTAAATGTTAAATGTCGAACTACGGTTCGATGATATGTGAATATGAATGAATGGGATTATGCAATGTGAGTGATGCATTCCATTTCATGAATGCATGAAACATAAATGAGTTGTAATCAGAGTAGCCACCGATCAGAGTTTAAAGCTCAATGAGTGAAAAAGAACCTCGAGCTCAAAAGTGATTCAGAGCCTCAGGCTCAACGTTTAATGAGCCCTATATAGGATAGTTATCAATGAG
>JANTPM010000006.1:29593525-29607536 GCA_025434745.1 Erythroxylum divaricatum
ACCCTTACATACTCCTTCGACCCTTCTCTTTGCTCAGACTCGAGGAGTAGGGGGCTTATGGTCAGGTCGGTCGTGCTGGGCCTGAACCCAGTCATAACGACCCGTGGGCCGATCGGTCCATCTTTCAATGATCAGTCTCATACCTATTGGCTACGCCAGGCTCAGTCCCAGTCCACTCATCCGTGGCCCCATTTGCAGGTGGAAGTCTCCCATGCATACGTAAAGACTTAAACCTAGCAACAATTCGATATATAAGGTATAGTTTTGCCATGGTACGGGTACGTAATCAGAACCCTAGCTTCTCTATTCTTAGCTATCAAACCCTCACCAAAAAGATTAACTTGAGCGTCGGAGGGGCCTGCCGGATATCAACCCTGACGTGCCTTGCTTTGTTTTGCAGGAACTCTAGCTAGAAGACAGTCAACTCATGGATCCAAACGACAACACGCAGCCTCGACAGAATCAGGTTGAACCAGAATACAAATATATCTTCTACTTATTATTGATTATGTGTTTTAAATACATCATGTAATTAATATGATTTTCTATTGAGTTTTATTATTGGTAAATTTCTTAATAGAAATTACCATTAGATCAAGAATTATATTTTTTTAAAAAAGACTGCTAAGTTGATTTGACAATTTATTTTTATTAATATTGTTCATCTCTCAGTTATATCATCACATATTCTTATTTTTATAAAATATTTGCTCCTATCAATACAGAATCTTGAATCTTCCACTATTTGAAGCAAGTCATATGCATAAAAAGATTATATTTAAATAAAAATATTTTAAAGTAATTTAACTTCAAATTAAATGCATAATTATCATGTTTTCAAACCAAGTCATATGAATATTTAGATAGTCAAAATTTGAACTAAAATTTTCATATATATACATTTAAAAATTTATTAGTGAAATCATTATATATTAAAAAGAATATAAAAAAGAATTGAGTTATATTTAAAGTTAGGATTTGTAATTCATTGTCTAAATTTTTAAGTTAAGGTTTTTCAATTATAAATTACTTCAATTAAACTTAGACCCAACAAAAAGATTTAGTTATCCACCAGATGGAAAGAAAAAAAGAGAAATATAAGATTTATTGCACTTTTACAAATAGAAAATTAAAATATATTGTATCTCGTTGCTAAGACGGGATTAAGTACTATTTTTAATAATGCAACATTATAATCACTTTTTTCTTATCATATAAAATTTTAAAGTAAACGTAATCATTTGTTAGCCATATAATTCAAATAAATTACTTAATAAAAGAGATCAGTTATTTGAAATGTAACAAATTTATTATATGATGCATAAAATTCCGCATCCCCTTAGCAAGTTGTATCATTTTGAACATTTTCTTGAATGCTAAAATGATACTATCTTATTTAGAAATTTGTGGTAGGTCAGTAAATTTTTAGTAATACAAATTAAAGTTTGAATTAGGGTAAATTGTGTTTAAAAGTTTGAATATGTGAAAGTCCATAACCTTACTTTTAAATATCTTAAGCTAAATAATTATTATTTTGGTAATCCTTATGATGATTATGATTAGTATTATATATTAATAATTATTTATAATAAAATAAAATAATTTATAGATAAGATTATTATAAATACTCTCTAACCTTTTCTTTTATTTATTTTTATATCAATATTAACCTTCAATTTGATGTGACTGTTAAAAAACTAACCTTGATCTATTCATAAGTCAAAGTCAACGTACTCAATGTATAAGACTTCTCACTTTGCAAGGATCTGGGAAAGGTCATTGATGACTGTAGCTTTTCCCCTGTAAGTATTTTTTATAAATAGGTTATTTTCATGATTTGAACATGTGACTTTCTGTTCACAAAGGAGTAACTTTTATCAATTACTCCAAGGATCTTCTTTTGTAATCGATTCACAAGTATAATGGGTAAATAATTTTTTATAAATTTCTTTTCGAATCTATTTAATTGAATAACTTGAAAAATACAAATCATAAATACAAAAGGATTAAAATGTACTTGATTCAAATTATGACATAAAATTTTCTTCTCGAAGTGTCAACTAAAAACTTTCCATATGTCCAACCTTTAATAGTATTCACATAATCAAAAAAATGGCTCAATATTTGAGAGGAAAAGGCAAAGTGATAGGTCTCTTATATCTTCATCTTATTTATGGAGAATGATAGAAGAGTTTCTTTATTATTAAAATTAAAGTCATTAATTGTAATTAAAATCTAATTTTAATTATAATAACAATTTAATTTTAATAAAATTAAATATCATATATTTAATTCCTAAAGTTTCTTAAATTTCGCAATTATATCCAACGTGATTTTAACTACTCTTTTTATGTATGATCTATTAGGTTTTAAATATTTTAACAACGATTATAAATTTTAATTATAATTCATAATTAAAATTTGTTAAATTAAACCTCATTTTAATTTATTTTTAATTCTTTGGTTAAATAATTTATAATCATAGATCAAAATTAATGTCTAAAAATATGTCATGACTATTCAAATATTAGGAATATCAAAATAGCGTGACTCATCCTAATCATGTATGGTTATGATGTATAGTTTAATCATTTCATTTTCTAATATTTCATTTAGACATAGACCATATATTTAATGTCTAATATGTTAAATCCAATCATATTCGTTCTTGCTAATTGATGATTGATATTTGAAAATACATTTTCAAATCTCAGTTTACTATGGCTAGAGTATTCCTTGAATAACTACTATTTAAAAATAATAGAATATTCTTTATAATTACTTTATAATAACAAATCTTTTATTAACTTAAGCAATTATCACCTTATGATTTATTTTATATCAGAGTACTATTGATTAAGCTACTCTAAATAAAATAGGGCATATATAGTTTCAAATCATATTAACTCCTACATGAGATACTTTGTTAATCTTAAGTCTAAAAATTAATTGTACAACTATCATAATAAGGAAATTCATAAATACATGAATAATATTTCATTTGGAATCCTTATAATCATGTTAGCTTAAGCACTCATATATTTGTTTAAATATCTCTATACTTTAATTTTATAAGATCAATTATCTTTTTATAAGAAAGTAACATAAGTGCTAATTTTATTATTTCATTAATATCTCGTCTTGATGAAACTATAACCAGAAAAAATTTGAAAATAATACATAAATACAAATTGAATCTTATAATTATGATTTTATCCTAATTTCAATTACATAGTAATTTATTTTAGAGATTTTACCTTCAATATTAAAAATAGAATATAATTAACAGAAACATATACGAATAGAAAGTGTCTTTAAATATATAAAGATAAAAAGTGTCTTTAAATAATTATGTCACAAAATCTACACCCAACTAATTAGTTGTAGGGCATATACTAACAATGACACGAGAAATTGCTTATAGCACTAAATATTTTAATAAAGATAGGCCAGCATGTCTACATATAATTTTTCATAGAAATTCAATTCTCCCCTGTTCTTGGATTATGGAACATCCGGCGATGTTGCAGTGAATTTGCTTCTAACCTCAAAAACCAACACGTTAAATCAAGAAATAATAATCTAATAAGCTTATTGCAATTTTGGAAGGATGGCAATGTAAATTTAAGAAGGAGAAGTCAGCTGCTTTCTGGTAAAAGAGACTTGTGAATAATAAATTTAAATTTTATTATAATAAAAATTTTATAAGTCCTAAATAATTATGATAGCGTTTATATTGTATTTAATAAAAAATTTTAACACAATTGAAATTTAACTCCTTTATCTTTTGATATGAACTCATCTCTCAGTCTCCATCCTGTACATACCATTGTTCAAACTTTACTTTACTTTAATGCCTCAGTTAGTAGATTCAGTTTATAATTTGGGAAGCTTAAAATAAGAACAAACATTATAATTGTCTTATGCTTATAAACATAGACATTAAAACACAATGTGTCATTATACACAAATCATTTTATTAAAAGGAGTTATTGGCTAATTAAGACTTAAAAAATGCTCAATATTAATACAAAAACAAAGGTCGTAAAAATATAAAAATCAAAGTTTTACCAATTTTCTAAACTATTTGTATATATCTCAAACTTACAGTAGTTTACTTTTTAGATTATAACTAAAATGTATTATAAAAGAGTTTTTAACATGAGGGAAAAAGATAAGAAAAGATATTATTTCTCTCATAATAATATTATATACTACGCTTAATTTCATGAAAAGGGATATGGTTACCATTCTAAAGGAAAGGAATTAATATCATTTTACATTCTCGATTTCGTTAATGTATTTTATGCAATTGGAATTGCAGTTATGATATTTGATATTTTATTTAATGAAAATAAATAGTTCAAGATTATAATTTCGTATCTTTTAAGAATTAAAAATTGTTTAAAATAATAAAACACATGAATCTCTTTTATAATTTAAGCAGTTGAAAATTATTATTGAAAATGATTTTATTTTTTAATTTTTAGAAATAACTATAAATATACATTATCACACACATTCGCAAATTAAATGTTGATGAAACGATGATCTAACCAAATTATTAAACCGACTCTGAACTAATATGAAAATAAGATAGGGAGGCCCAAATTTAGAATTTCAGTGACATACAAGTGGAAATATACTTCCAAAGTTTCAACAAAACACAGAGGAAGAGGTTGCCCGGGCTTTAGCGTGTATTGACTTGGAAGAAAAAGGGAGAGTTGAGCAAGGAGCTGGGGCTGGGAGGCAGAGGCAGAGGCTTCGTTGAAGTGTCATTTTCTTTTATATACTCTCGAGGTATGGTAGGCAACCTAGACCTCCATGTGTCTCTCTTCTCTTCACCATAAATTATTTCAGAAAATTTTCTCTTCTTGGACCAGCATCACATTTCATACAGCTCTCCGTCTGTCCCAGATCATATATAACTACCAGAATGTCTTTTCTTTACTTGGAGCCTAGAAAGAGCTGAGAAAGTCTTTCTTTTACAAGTTGATGAGAAGCTCTCTCTCTTTACACCAGACTATTATTCTCTCTTTTGTTTGCTTCCTTCCTCTTTTCTGTTTAGTCTTTCCTTTAATCAATTTATGGGCTATCTGAAAAATTACAGGAGATGCATCCATTTCTCCTCGGTATCTAGTCTTCTAATCTTCTAGTTAAATTTCTGTACAAGAAGAGCAAAGACTTGCTCAAAAAATCGCACTTACATATGTAAGTTCTTCACCTTGGAATTTGGATACGCTTTCATTGAACAATTTTTAGTGGCTAGGAAGATAGGGAGCTGTACTCGAACCATTCTGGAAGAATAAAAATGTCCCAGAAAAGGGTTTTCGATGAACAATCTTTGAATCAGATTCCTGACCTTTCGCTGCACATAAGCCTTCCAAATAGTGCTCCTTCTTCAGTTTGCACCCGGGTAAATAACGATGGTGATTCATTTTCAACTCTCGACATTTGGCGTAGAGACCACTATGATGGCCTGAAATCGCACAGTGATAGTTCTTTAAGAGTGGGGTCTCAAGCAGACACTGAACTCTCTCTCGCAAATCCCACAAGTAGCACTGCCTTTGAGGCAGAGAGTCCCTGGAGAAGAAACTTCAGTTTTGGTGTCCGCGAAGAGGATCTTTCAAGGCAAAGATTGATTCTTTCTAAATATTCCAAAAGTGGCCAAGCAAGTCATCACATAAATCACGGGATTAGAGTTCTTGAACCCCCAGGCTTGAACCCCATAAAGGGAATTCCAGTTTATAGTAATTGGAGCAATTCCAGAGAGATAATGGATCCTAGATTTTGCTTCAATCAGATGCCATATCCGTCATCTTCCAGTACATACGCTCCAGATCGTTCTTCCATTGATAACAAAACGGGGAACCCTTCACTGAGGTTCAATGGTATATCAATGGAGACACTAAGATCATCTCAGTATCATGATCAGCAGCACCAATTTGGCCTTGGTTTGGGCAGCGCAGAGATAGGAATGATTAGATCAAGAGTACTTATGCCAAAGCTACAAACAAGGAGGAACATGAGAGCCCCAAGGATGCGTTGGACTAGCTCTCTTCATGCTCGCTTCGTTCACGCTGTGGAGCTCCTTGGTGGCCATGAAAGTACATCCTTATATTCTCCTTCTTGAAAGTGATTATCAAACTATTTTCGTGCTTCTTTTATTCTTAAAAATGATTATATGATTATACCCTTATGCCCATTCATTCTTTCTTTCTCTAATCTCTATACCCTTATGCCTATTCATTCTTTCTTCCTCTGATCTCTGATGGATATATGGCTTATTTGCGTTTCAGGAGCTACTCCAAAGTCAGTTCTAGAGCTCATGGATGTCAAAGATCTAACACTAGCGCATGTCAAAAGCCACCTACAGGTCTGGCTAGCCAAAAACTCCGAATTTTCTTTGCTCAATTATGTTCCATATTTTTTCGAGAAACCGAAAGAAGCACCATTTAGTGAATATATTTCGCCTGTGATGCGGTGAAGACTTTGGCCATCTTATTGGCACGAGAACCGATGAGGATGAGTGAATGAATGAACAGTTACGTCTGCTAGTTCTGAGTGCAGGACAATTTCTACTTTTTGATAGAGAGAGAGAGAGAGATAAAAGTAGCCATCATTTCTCAATAATTCATGCAATTACTGACCTCACCAAACATCAACCTCGTGGTTATTAAAAAAAACTATTTGGCTTTTTGACGAGGGTTCTTTCTCTTTAGTCGGTAAATTAGTCTGTCTTTCCACTACGTGTTATTTGTGATGATTCCGTTTTTCAATGGGTGGTCTTTTCCTTTTTATCAAGTCTAGGTCTTCTCGTTAATTGTCTATTCATTTTCTTTGTCTCCTTTTGCCTTGCAGATGTATAGAACTGTTAAGAGCACTGACAAGCTTGCAGCTTCCTCAGGTAACTTGCTTTTTATATTTTCCCCAATTTCAAGCTATAGACTTTGAATTTTCAAGATTCTACAATCCTGATCGATAGTGTTACCACAAATCTGACACATAACCTAACTGACTAACTCACTCTTGCTTTGGGACGGTCTAAATTAAAATC
This sequence comes from Erythroxylum divaricatum, assembly GCA_025434745.1. NCBI lineage: Eukaryota > Viridiplantae > Streptophyta > Magnoliopsida > Malpighiales > Erythroxylaceae > Erythroxylum > Erythroxylum divaricatum. The sequence goes on from JANTPM010000006.1 coordinate 29,600,583, forward strand.
TATATCTCTAAGATCATCCTATGATCTGACTATTTGGAATATATCTAACAGATGATGAAGATGTTTTTGCTGTGGCAACTCCCTCTGATAAAAATGCCATAAATTTACTGAAACACGGAGGAGCTTCCAATGGCTACATTGATCAAACTTCTCTCTGGAGTAACTCTTCAAGGTATTCCCTCTCTAGGTCCTGATTTACGCTGAATCGCCGACGTTCATTATTGATTGTTGTGGGCGCTTTAAGTTGTCTCCAGATTGACTTCACCTTTTTATATGTGCATCAGTGCATTCATTGTCATGTTTCATGCTTCTAAGCAAGAATGACTTTAAACATATATATATATATATATATATATATATATAGATCTCTAAATTCTCAACTCCAAAGATCTACAATGTGGCAGCTTTTACTTTTTGCTTAGCTTTTCTTCACGTCCACCTTTCTCTTTCTTTCTTTACGTCTGCTTTCTTTCAGACTATCTGCACATGAACATGGTATTGGACGAAACAAGTGTAAATTTATTAAAATAAAGTATATCAAGACCGAAACAAACAGGTTTAAAATACCTTTTTTCCCTTGATTCTCTCAAATCCAAGTCGCAACAATATCTGTCTTCTGGGTGATGATCTTAATTAGTGCAATCTCCAGAAAGCCAGAACCTAATTCCATACTGTAGTAGTTGAGATCTTTAACTCCATTACATGTTTACTTATGGCTATATCTAACTCTTACAATGTCAGCTAGTTGCCAGTATTTTAATTTTAATTTCTTTCTATCTAAGTTGGCCATTTGATTTGTAATTGGTCACACTCTTCAGGGGACTTGGTCTTAATGAAGCTTAGTCGTCTTGCTACTTCATAAAGATGAGATCCTTTCTAAATTAGGGCTGTTAGCTGCATGATGAGAATGTGCATATAGAATATTTTTGCATGTCGGAAAATTGTTGTGCAAATATCTTATGCTACTTAATTTCACTTAACTTTTATATGTAGCTTGAGTACGTACGTATTTCCTAGAATTTTATAATGACGGAGAAAACTTAGTTGCACGTCGTACCAAGTTGCTTTCATTAGTTCCTTTTTTTTTTCTTTAGTATTAATGAAAAGCTTGAACATGAAAGTAAGAAAAAATGGAAAAGGACAGCATCGTGAGAATAAGAAATAAAACGGAGTACATGCATGCATCATGCACAATTTCATTATAAATGGCTGTTTCCAACTTGGTATAGCTATTGCTGCTTGGTTAAAGTTGGTATATATATAATGGAATACATATATTTGAAAAGAATATTCGTACATGTACAAATGCTTTTTTGCTGGAAAGGTGAACAAATAACCCTCAACTTGGTTTAATTCAAGTAGCATGCAAGTCTCTTGTTTAGTTTTACTTAAACGGCTTGAATTTGAACTTTAAGAGCCATAATGAAATTCGAGAGCTTGATAGATGGTATTGTGATCCATGCGTGTGTTAGGTTCTTGATTGAATCCAATAAAATAGAAGTTCTGGTTGCAATTAGAATCAAATAAACTACTACTAATATTCTTATGTTTTCAGAACATGTTCAAAGTTATAAGATTAATAGAAACAGAAAAGTATTTTTGTTCAGGAAAAGACTCCGAGTCATTGACAAAGATTTCTCTTAAATAAATTATACTTTTATATAGTATATATATATAAACGTATGTTCTCATTATTACAAAGGAACATTGTTTCAGCTGCATCAATTTGAGTTTAACAAAAACACATATGTTATTGACTAATAATGCACCTCTTTGGGGCATATCAAACTTGCTTATCACTTCGGATAAAAAATTAAGAAAATTTCAATCAAAATAAAAATGACTTGAAGCAAGCTAGAAGGAATTTATTTACTATAAATAACTATTCGAAGATGTTGAAACTCCAGAAGGAATTGCTAAATTTTCGATCTAGGTGATGGATTATGTTCACAATAGATATGTTATCACTTCTAATTTTTGTCATATATTTTCATGAATTTAAGGGTTAATAGATGATAATTATTCTCAACCTTTAACATCATGTTAAACTTCTATTAGTTCTAATAAAATGCTTTTGCTGGACACAACCTTATGAACCATGTATATATATATACAAGTATTAGAGATATAGACTAGTAACAAATTGGTAAGAATGCTTCCTTATTAGGATTCAAGTATGATGAATGGAAGAGATAAGTAATTACAAACTATATATATCCCTCTATGTGTTTAGGCTAACAAATTTACCAAAAGCAAAGTTAAATATAAAGCCATTAATTAAATGATTAATGATCAAAAAATAATAATTCTTAATCTAAATTTCACTCCTCATTATCTTTTCAATTTCTTAATTAAATTCTTTTACCTGAACTATTTTATCCAATCTGGGAATTTTCCAAAAGGAATTAATCAGTTCCTTAAATAAATTTCATAGAATTCAACAAGAAGATGATTCCTTTTGTGCTTTTATTATTATATCTTTATGTTCTAGTCCTCTTTTATGATTTTCAATTGAAGCCTTTCTATTATTAAAGAAATGAAGATAAAATCAAATAAGATGTAGATAACATTCTTTTTATAATTTAAATTTTTAAAGGATTTCTCGTACTTTAAATGATTTATGGAATTCAATTAAAAACTAAAGTACGGTGAAAGATATGCTTAGGACCCAAATATTTGATTAGTTCATTATAGTTGTTGTCGATATTGTGATATTTGTATTTAGAATTTAATAATCACAACAATTTCGTCTTTTCTTCTAATTGTTTCTTTATGACATTTACTAGATGCACTGTAATATTCTTGTTAGTCTTTGAAGAAGTAACTTACTAATACCACAACATTCTGTTAAATCTAAAAGTTGTTTTCAAAGTTTAGGCTCTTACCTAGTTTCCGCACTTGTAAATTTAACCGTGGAAGAAGATTATAAAGTGAGGATAGAGGACTCGAGTTTCTTATATACATGTATAAAAGAAACTTTACATAAGCATAGAGGTGAATGTAAGTAAAGCCCTCCCTCTAAATAGTCGAATATAAGAGCATAGGAAAGATTCATACAATTATTAATGGAGCAGCATTCCTACCACAGACATTGCCTTCAGTTAATTTAAAACATATGTAGTTTATACATATGCAGTGCTTTAAATTGGATATTATAGCTTATAGTTGCTTGTTTTGGGAGTTTAGGAAGGTCTTTTTTATTTGTAACCTTTTATTTGGCTTTATTTGCTAGATAATCATGGACTTGGTGTCCTGCATAACTATGATCTGATAAGAAAATGCAACCTCTTATTTTACGTACTCTAAAAAAAAGCTCTTGGCGGACATTTTTGGTGGAATAATAAATATCCGTTAACTATGTTATTAAATACTCATATAAGTACATAACTTTATGCTCACAAGTTATTGGGTACTTTAGTGTCTAACAAATACGTCCAAGTAATGGAGCCATAGTACTCTAAAAGAAGAGGAAAGTGCCAGCTAATTCTTTATCATTTGTCATAAAGTGTAAATTAATAATAGTCGTTTTAGAAACAACAATTAAATATTCTTTATTAGTCAGTCGCCTCTGCATCTATTGTATATGGTACTAACTTTTCTTAAATACATGTTTCAATTTTTGCAATCAAATTTGTACCTTGAAACTAAGAAACCGCTTGTGTAAGAAATCCTGGCTACGAAATAATGAGATGTAGCTTTTCCCTTAGCATTATTAGTACAGTTTCATGTGGCATGTACGTCAGCTCCATATGACATCTATGTTTTAATCTTTTCGGGGGATAAGATTTTCTGTCCAATGTTACTATGTCTTATTCTATCTCATAAAATGGTTGAGATTTATTAGACACAATAAGGTACCATAATATTGGACATAATATCTGAATTTCTTTCCGGTTCCATTTAGGTAGTTTTTTCTTAATGTAATTTGTTATTTCTATCAACCAAGAGCAATTTATAAGAGATGTAGATGGAACTGTAATGACAGAGGCGATTGGCAACAACCGTGCTCAAGCGATGTGGACAGGCTTAGATTAGAGATGATATCATCTGAACAAGAATCGTCTGACAAACAATTAAAGGTGAGGGATTCAAAATATCATGGTCCTGATGCAATCTTTTTGCTAATCTACCCCAGAATTTCATGCTGCTAATTCGTGCATGGCAATTTGAATTTGCAAATGAATAGTCCAGTACTCGTTATACTTCACAAACTTCCTGTATGTCAATGCAATATCTCTGCAGTCGAACAATTGGAATTTCCAGCAAAAGTTCGACTTCGTTTTTGGCAAAAAATAACTCTGGAAGCATGTTTTAATTGCTATTTTTATTCGTTTCCCCAGTTCGCTTCGTTTGAGATGAATTTAACTGAAGTACATGGATACATGTAGGGAAGGGAGATTGCACAATCGCAAAGAATAGGATCCAACCAGGAACTTGACAATCCAAGTTTGGAGTTCACCTTAGGAAGAACGTATTGGCAAAGCAAAGAAAATGACTGAAGTGAGAAAACAATTTGCCTGCCTTTTCTTTTCTTTTCCTCTTAACAAATTGCAAATTAAGTCAATATTGATATGCGTATAGATTATACAACATAAAAGCACTAGTCCGTTTCCTGTTACCTTAGTACGTTCTTTTTTGTTAACTTATTCTGGTATTTACCATCGGGTAACAAAAAGGCATAAAGACTTTTAGTGAGTTCAAGTTCTTAGTGGAGTCTTGTCATTATTAACTTTAAGGAATCTTCATGTCCATTTACCAGTTATCATCTTTAGAAGCATCATAGAAAAGTCAATAAAGGAACCGCTCGTTTATCTTACTAATGCAAAACAACTGAGCTATGAAGCCTTTGGTTTATGAAATTAAAGGCAAATAAGAGTAATCCAAAGAACTTATTGGCAAGCGTAGATGAGATTCACATGTTGCTATTATGGGGTGCAGAACGTCCCCAGCAAATCACTTTTGGTAATTTGCAAGTGATTCCACGAAATCCGATTCGTGCCACAGTTTTTAGAGGTCTCTTCTTTTTAACTTTTTAAAAAATTATTGAATATACATAATTATTCGAAATTACATTGATTTAAATAAATTAATAATCTAGAGTTCAGAGATCTTTGCATTTGTGCTTAATGGCTTCCTAGAATAAAACATGCCTGATGGTTCAGGAACAATAATTGAAGTTACCACTATAAGAAAAATAGAATTTAGCGACGGAATTTATCGACAGAATTTGTACATATTCCGTCGGTAAGCTTATTTAGCGACGGAATTTATTTACGGAAAAAAACAGAACTGAAAAAAACATAACTGAAATCATTTTTTCAAATAACAAACATTTCATCAAACACCTTACATGCATCATAAATTTATTTTAACATCACAACTAAAATCACGTCTTGTCCCTTCTATCACTAACATTTATACCTTAAAGTTGTTTCCCAATAATAAAATACACAAATAAACGAAAGTAATAAATACCTAAATTAACTTTCATCAAATATATGAAAAAGCACATGACAGTAATTGCAAAAATACCTCTACCAAAGGACACGATGACAATAGCCGGAGAAGACAACATCGTCGAGCAGAAAAGGAGTCCACAACAGAGAAATAAGCTCCAAGAAAATCGAAGAGAAGATGTAGGAAGCAGGGACGGAGCTAGACTCAACTCTAAGGGGGGCCGGGGGCCAACATCTAAGGGGGCACTTATATTTTTAAGGGGGGTCACTTATATTTGTAACTCTAAAATTTTTAATTATATAAGTAATTTTTTTAAAAAAGTATTTGAAAGGAGGGACCATGACCCCCCTCTCCTATAACATGACTCCGTCCCTGGCAGGAAGAAGGAAGAAGAAGAAAGGAAAAAGAAGATAGAAGTAGGAGGGAGATGTCATGTGAGTTTATATTTAAAAAGAATTTACTGATGAAATTACAGACGAAAATTTCCGTAGGTAAATTCAAAAAAAATTTATACCGCCAATAATTTCCGCCTTTTTACCGACAGAAAGAAAATTTCTGTCGCTAAATTCATTTACCAACGGAATTTTTCATCGGTAAACTCAAAATTTTTTGTTCTGCCAAAAATTCCCTCCATTTTTAGCGACAGAACATATATTATCGCTAAATTTCGTAGCTAATTTTGCCGAGACAAATTCCCTCCAAATTTAGCAACGAGTATTAGTACCGTCGCTAAATTACTCAATGTAGCGACGGAAATATGCTTTCCGTCGCTAATTTCCAACGGTAAATTTGCCGTCAAAAATTTATTACCGACGGCTATATTGTTCTATCGCTAATGTCCGTTGCAAATTTTGCTGGGATAAATTTTCTCTAAATTTAGCGACGAATATTAGTACAGTCGCTAAATCACTCAATTTTAGCGACAGAAAGCATAATTTGTCGTTTTTGTAAAAAGAAAAACATGTAAGTAAAACGTGTTTGGCATAAACAAAGAAACGATTTTTTGTTTCTGAAAATAAAAAATCACAACAGTTTTACAGAAATAAAAAAAACATCGTTTCTATGAATTTTGACAACATGTTTTCTTAGACAAAAAACCAACATAACCCTAGTTTCTATCTCGAAATAATAATAATAATAAATTTTATAATAATAATAATAAATTTTATAATAATAATTATTAATAATAAGATAATTAATTTGGTATAATAAAAATAAAAATATTAATAATATTAAAAATAATAAGTAGAAAATTTATAACAATAATTAATAATAATAATAATAATAATAATATTATCAATATAATAATAATAGTAATAATAAAATTAATCATAATAAAATTAATAAGAATAAGAATAACTTAATAATAATAACAACAATAATAATGATGATGATGATGATGATGATGATGATGATGAATTTAATAATAAAAAAAGTAAGTAGAAAATTTATAACAATAATTAATAATAATGAGTTTAATAACAATAAAAAAGTAAG
>JANTPM010000006.1:29628425-29659590 GCA_025434745.1 Erythroxylum divaricatum
ATTTGAATTCGATTCAAGAATGATCATGATCAGTTTAAGCAGTAATAGCGTATTAAGTGTTTAAGCAGTTGGGTCTCAGAAACGGGATCTAACAGTCATGTTCATGACTTTCCAAGTTGTACATTGCAAATTTCAAGTTTTTCATAAGGGTCAAATTGGGTTTCTGATTTTAGCAGAAAAATATGGATTGATCTAGGCTGAATTAGACAAAATTGTCTCTTAAAAGTTGTAGGTTATTTTTCTAGCTTTCCATTGATATAAAATATGAAATTTTTTCTTTCCATTGATATAAAATATGAAATTTTTGGACAATGGAGCTAGGAGATATGATCATTAGAAGTTTGTGATGTTATTTAGGATGGACTTTTGGGATAGCTACATTGATTTGAAATTTTGACCCTTATAGAGACAGAAATTGTTTTTAAGTTTTTCATGGAAGTTGTAGACTAGAAGTCTTGTTTAAAACGGTCCAAGAATGAGCTTAATCCGATATTTGTAGTAAAAGTTGTGCTCATTTTACCAAGACAAGTCTGAAGAAGAAAAGCAAAGGAGGAAGAAGGGAAGCAAGTCATCGCGATTGCGACTTTGCTAATTTTTAGGCAAACGCAATCCGGACTTTATGACCGCAGCGCAACAAAGGATGTCTATTTGAACTATATGATCCATTTGGCATAAAAGATAGATGCTTCAAGCTCAAAACATAGAAGTTAGATCATATGTGAAATCCAATCAACAAGCTAAGGTTAGTTACTCCCAATTATATTGTGAGATATTTCAAGAAGAATTATTGACAATTTGAGCATTAAAATTAAAAAAATGATAGAAGAATGCAATAAAAAGCTACATTTTTTAGTTAATTTTAGTATGACCAATTATATAAGGAGGGAGGTTTAAAAATCAAAGTCAATGGAGTAACAAAATGGAGATAGAAAACTTTATAGTTATATTAGTTAATTAAATCAAATAAATATAGATTCTACAGTGAAGCTTTAACTTAAAAGGAAAAACAAGAAGTTAAGTTGGTGTTAAAAAGGATGCATATATGTTTTGATACTATAAAAAAGAGGTAAAAAATGTTAGGACCTAAAATTAGTATAAGTAGTTGTTTCTTGATGATTAAGTAACCCCGACAATATCTAAATGCCATAGGAATTCATGGCAACCATGACATATATCTCATTGCATAGATAGTTGTTCAGGAAGAAAATATTGAAAATTAGACATGATTTATTGAGCAGTTAATCATTGTGTTAAAGCTTAGGGATGAGATCCACTACAGGAAATCAATAAATTATCGACAGAAAAAACCGACACTAAATCTAATTGTTCTGTCGGTATTAATATTTACCGAAGGAATTGAACGACAAACAAAAGCGTTGTTAATAAAAGCGTAGGTAACTATAACAACAAAAATGTCATATTTCCTTCCATCGGTAAAATACCGATGGACACATTGACCGTCAGTAAATCGTCGTAAAGATATTGATGGATTAACAAGAATGGTTGGTAAATAAAACGAACAATTTAGCGACAAATACTGATTGATAATGGGATTATATATACGTTCTTAGATGAATCATTTGTCAAGAGAGGTAGTAGAGAAATTGAATAGGTGCCTTCCTTTCAAATCACAGTAAAGGGAGGACTTAAAACTAAGTTGTCACCAACGTTACAAGGGATTCACATACAACATGTGAGACATACAATTCTTAATTCTAAAGGTTCATGTAGAGCATGTAAGACATACAATTGATATTTGATGCACTAATCATCACCTTGGGGGGGTATAATATGGTGTTTGAGGTACATTAAACAATATGGGAGAATCACTTAGTGACCTAAATAGAAAATACTAGTAAAAAGGCCAAGATGATCTTTAATGAAAACTTTAATACGATTCTCAAAGGTTCAAGGAATGGTGATCTACAACTTACATACCTAGTGGAGTATCATATGCAACAAATTAAATTTGAGGAACAACCAAATACATTCAATAAATTAAATCAATTATTGGCTAAGTTCAGAGAAGGTTTCAAAGAAGCTAACCAATTGCCTTAAGGTGGAGTTCATGATCACATAATTAGGCTAAAGGAAGGAGTAGAATCTATTAATACCATACCCTATAGTTATTTTGAAAAGCCAAAGGATACAATCGAGAAAGTAGTTAAGAACCTGATAAGTGGTGGGCTTTGGCAACAAATTAAGAGAGAAGTTGATATCTATAAGACATGATGGACCTTAAAGAAGTCACTTAAGAATCACAAATACTATTAAAAGGAGGTAAAACTAATTAGTAAGCTTAAGCAGAGATGTTCAAAGTTATAAGAAGATATGCTTAACATGTTATAGGAATAAGTATGAGAATTTCATGTATCCAAGGAATTTACAACTATATCTATACAAGAGGGATGGTGGATAGAGTTTAGTAATAATTTTGTTAAAGAATTAATTTATAATTGAATCCTCTCATTTTATAGTCATTATATATTCATATACAAATTTATAGATAGTAAAAGTATTTATTGACTATAGATAAATAGAAGCAATTAGTAAGATTTTCAAAACTTATTTACGATGTTAATGTGGATACACACCAAAGAGACAGTCATAGTGGATTCTTTACAATACCATGTATCATGCATTCGAGATTTTTCATGGCTATTTTCCTCTCATTTATGTCCTTTATTTTGTTGGAGACTCTCTAAACTTGACGATAGATCAAGATATGAAAGATTGGGAGACACCTCCTGTGATCACAAAATTTTATTAATCCTCCTTAATTTCATACATTAATTGTATCATTATGCATAACATCCTCATTTGAGCCAAATCCTCAACATTACCTATTATAGTCGAAACTTCCAAAGCCATAATTGAGACGATAATCTTATGTGTAAGATACAGGTTAATTATCCCAAGTATTTTAAAATATTAATTAACTTAATGCTACTTTCTTTAAATTTAATGAGCCTTAAAGATTTATTGAATCTAATAAGAACTCTAAAATACACCTTGTTAACCTATAAGTATCTAAGTTCTTTCCTTATATAACAATTTTGTATATAACTAACAAAATCAAGATCAACTTTATCAAAATAACTTGACGACCCACCCTTATAACTCAACTTAGAATCTTTCTTAAGGTATCTATCAAAATATAACGTCAAGCTTTCATATTGAGTCATTATAACACTATAAATGGCAAGTAAATAACAATTTACATATTTAAGAACATACACATATACAAATACATATGCAAGCTAAAGGATCTTTGGTTGAGAGTTCCTTGTAACAACAAAGTGTTAAATAAGATGTTAATTGAGCAAAAAAAAACTGAAAATGATATGTTGAGTTAATAATGTTTAGAGTACATCTATTCATTACATAATAGCATATGTCTTCATTGTTATACTGACAGAAATGGTAAGCTTATTACTAAACTTTTCATTTTTCATAAGCATAAAACAAAACAAATTATGATGGCTTTTGGATGAAATTTAACTTTGATATGTGTGCAGCCATACAATATTTTATTTAAGTAAAAGATGAGTATAAAGTGCCAAGAAAGATGAAATAATGATTTTTTTTTGTCTTGGTAGTGCATTTAATTATGTATACGTCCTCCTAATTTATGATGCTTGTGTATTATATAAACCTCTTAGATTTAACCCCTAATAGTTCCCCTATAACCACTTAGCATCTAACTATCTCCTAATCAAAGCCACTTCTTGACTAATTGCCTACCAATGCACCATAGTTTTCTAAAAACACAAGTTATCATATTTTAACTATCTTGACCCCTAAATCTTGGACTTCGTCACAAATTCTCATGCCCAGGAATTTCCTAAATAATCTAGTTGACTTCTATAAATTGTAACAACTAAGACTTAAATAATCTTATTCTCAAGGCACCTAAAATTTAGAAAGGGTTGTGTTCTTATATAAATGAATGAAATTGATTAAATTGAGTTATTTTTTATTATAATTGAGAATATCTTAATGTATTGACTATAAATGAGGGTGTATGGGTTAGAAATTGCTATACTTGAATTGTGAGTTGGATTATTATAGATTTTGCGATGTAAATGTGGACTCAATTGAGAATAGACATATAGTTTGGAGACCCAAATTGAGCTGTGGTTACTAGTGGATATAGAAGTGTTTTTTTATTACAGGAATGACCCTTCTTTCAAAAGGGGGATTTCTATTTTATAGGGGAAACTATGCCGAATTTTCAATAGGCTCCTCGTATAACTCATGACCTTGATTGATTATAATATTTCATGGCAATTGTTTTAATATATCCTGCTTTGTAAAATATGAACAATTTTGTTCTTAGTTGTAGAAACCCATTTGTTGGTAGTATTTATATTTTCAAGGAGATTGAAGAGAAGTTTTAGAAGGTATTTAAATGGCATTCATTTCCGTATATTTTTTACAATGTCAACAATGATTTTTCACACATGGCGAATGACATTTGTATCAGTTTCTATATTTCTCATTCTAGGTCCATCATTATCATCTTCCTTCATGTACTTCAGGAAGATCCTTCTGTGTGTCGATTGAGGTAAGAGATTTGTTTTTTTACTACGTTTTTATGAACTTGATTTAATTTGGGTATTTGTTTGTTGTTTGACCTCCCCATCTAAAATTCCTGCATTTTTAATTGAAATGCTTGCACGATGTGAAACTTATTTGTGTTATGAACTTTGGTTTATCATTGAATTAATATAGGATGAGTTTGACTTATATTATAGTTCCAATATAATGATATCTAAGTTATTTCATTGATGCTCTCTAAAATAATTAGCTTCTCTTTACTTTTCATGTGGAAATTTTTACACGTATCTTTTTAAAATTTTATATATTAAAATGATTTATTAAAATAAGTATTCGTATTTTTATAAATACTTATTATATTTGGCACTAGTACATATTTAATATAGAAGTTTTAACATTGATTATCTTCTAACATATATGATTACAAACATATATGTTCGATCTTAAATTTACAAATATTTTAGATCTTAACCCATAAACCTTAACTTATAACCCGTGATGGAGCTCCTATAAGGCTTATCGGTGAAAAATACGAGGAGACTATATTATTGTGATTTATCGATGCAATACATTAGACTCAGCTTTAAAGTTGATTTATTGTTGTATCTATAAGAATTTTTCAAATAACCTCCCTCCTAGTTAGAGGTCAACCTGCGTCCTATTGAATATAGGCTGTTATTATTCTTGTTCTATGACTTTAACAATTTTTAACCTTCATTTTTGTTGTTTTTACTTGAATATTATATTCAACAAATCACTTTATTTCCTTTTCCATATATTGTGTAAAATATTGAATTCAAATTCTTATATTTGTAGAAAATTCGATAAACAATGAATTTCAAGCAAAAATATAGGATTAAAGAGACAACATGAGGTAATGTCACCTAGGTTTAGAGGCATGTTTGGAATTACTTACTGTGAAGGTGGATCGTCACAGTCTGTAACTAGCACTAACTCACCTCCTCCCCCTCCAGGGCCTACAGTTGCAGATGAGGCATCACCTACTGCCTGTCATGCTACACCCTGATCCCTAACTCATCTGTCATCCAATACCACTTTATCGGATGAAGGAGACATCCGCCAGCCTAGACCTAATGAAAAAAAGTGCATAATAATTCTCAAAAATATGTAAGTGAAATCACATCAATCACTATTTGTTTTTAATTAAGTTATAGGTTTATCAATTTTTTCATTGTATAAAATTACTTCTTATATTAGGTTGGTTCTATTTAGACCGTGTTCCTAAAATATGACTTCTAAATTTAAGAAAAGGATTGATCCTGAGGATTATATGTGGAAGAATATCTCTCAGGAAACAAAGGGATTTTGCTTTCAGGAGTTTGAGGTACAATAAAGATTTATTTTCTTTTTATATTGATCTATATACACTAATTAGATAAATATTATTATATTATAGCACTTTAAATTTTTTCTTCTTATTTCAGAAAGAATTTTTCTAAGATTCTAGTTTTGACATCATCATGCATAAAGTATGGGAGAGGCGAGCTTGTACACATTGTTGCGACTTTATTGGTGTAATATACAAGGCTAGTGTACGACCACCTTATATTTCGGAGCAAATATAGAGTCGTTAGTAGGAGTATTGGACATCACTTGAGGCAATGTCCATGTTAGGGCATAAATCCACCAATAGACGTGGAGGCCCAAGGGGAGAGAGTCTTTCTGTACATACGGGAGGATCAATAACCCACCACGAGCATGCGCAGATACTTATAAGTATCTAAACTTGACACTTATAATGTAAATGTTTTGTTTTGTTGTATTATAGATAATGATAATGGTATAAATGTCCGATGCCATATATGGCTATGTTGAGTGATTTTATTTGTTTAACAGGGAGAAATAGAGGAAACTCTGTCGAAAATTTTATAAAATATAGTTCACATCTAACAATTTAGGTTAAATATGCAGGAAAAGTCTTTGGACATAAGGCCTACACCAATTCAGTTGTTTTTGCACACTCATACGAAGAAGCATGATGATGTGACATTCGTCAATAGCCAATGTAGAGAACTTAATATATGTGAAATTAATGCATTATTATTATTTCTTAATAATAATCCCTTACTAATGTAAACATTGCTTCCTAATAGGACTAAATACAACAAACCATTAAGCGAAAGTCTCAGGAGGAATAACCTATTGATGATACTCAGACGTATCTTGATGTTGTGGGTAGTAAATACTATTGTGGAAGGATATTCGGGATAGTTTCATTTGTAAATACATGTTATTTGCAATCCTCCATATCCAATACAACAACATCTATTAGGACAACGCAAACTAATGAAGTCACTGAGCTTCGGACCACAGTGTAGATATTGATGGAGTAGATGGATCAGTTGAGATATGAGACGGAGGAGTTGAAGAAGAGGGGTAGCACATCAAAGCACCCATGATCACCAGGACGTTAGGATTGTTGTAGTCATTTACTTCAATTACAAAGACTTATTATGTATACTGTAATATTTTTATTATCAATTAAGATAATTTTAACTTTATATCATCAATCAATTTTCTATTTAAACAAATAAATTTATTATGCACAAATAATTCATAACTGAAGAAAGTATGCATTTATTATAAGATCATAAAATAAAAATTAATGTCAGGATTTTTTTTAAATTCTTACTTTTAATTACTGATGGAATATATAAGACCGTCAGAAAAAGCACTATATTTATCGACATAATATCTTAAACCAGCGGTAAATTATTCGATATTTACCGATTATTTTTCTTTTTCCATTAGTAATTATTATTACCAACAAAATTATGCTGTTTATCGTCAGTTTTTTACGTCGGTAAACTACAGATTTCTTGTAGTGTATAAATATTAAAAAAATTAATGTTATAGGAAATGAAATGCATTTATAAACTGATTGTGAATAAAATAAAGCTAAATTGTATTAATAGTACTTTAAATCTACAAAATAATAAGAAAAGCATACAAACTTAAAGGTGTAGTGTGATCTTTATATTATGAAGTTTACATAATAAAAATAATCATACAAAATGGGGGAAGTAGGGAAGTATACAATATTGAATTATTGAAGTGTGAATTATTTTTTGGTAACATATGAACCGATCGGTATGTTGTCGTTTCTAGCATAATACTAAGTTAAAGGAACTAAGGCAAACTGATTCTTAGTCATTATTTATTACAATGTATATAATAGCATGAGAAATTAGTCGCAAATTTTGTAGTAGCACGAAGACACAAATTTCTTCCATTGGTAAAATCTTGTCTCATCAAATTCAGAACCTATGCATGATTATACATGAACTTGGTGATTTTTTTTTCTCTTTCTACACAGTTTTATAAATGATAGAAAATTATCTGACATCTCTTATATTTTTCAACATTAAACCTATGCAATATGCAGTACAAGGAATTTAATAAAAATAACTATAATTGCTTTGCTGTTTTCCTAGCTACTTTGTAAGTAGAATCATTATTAGTGATGAATTGAGCAATGTTTTCTGGATGAACTTCATTCACAACTTCATTAAATATCTCAAACAAAGTATTATTATTTCTAGAAAGTCTAGATGCATCAATAGACTCCCAAAATATTGTGTCCTCAGTAAAATAAACTAAAAAATTGATAATAGATTTCTATCTTTTATTTGTTCAATCATCACATATGATTGAACATTCATAAGTTGTTCAAGTCATTCTTATTTCATCTAAATAACTGTTTATTTCATTAATAGAGCTACTCAAAATTTTAAATATGTAGTCATTAATTGAAGGAGTTTTATATCCTAGACTTGAAGAGGTAATAACATCCATTATAGGCTAGTAATAATAAGACTTAGTAGCATGAAATGATATACCTTAATCATATCACCATCTAGCTATTATAATGTTTATGTTATGAGCCACTTCTTTAGATTATAAAGCATTACAGATTGAAGGTTGAGTTTCAAGAGTTGTTTATGATGTAGACAAGTTAGACATATGCCTTCTTCTTTTTCTCACATCAGGTGTAATATGCCCTTCTTGTTGGGTAGGAATACTACCTTCAACATCCATACTATTACCCTGACTATTGGGAAAAGAACTTTCATTATTAATTTCGTAGTTTGGTCTTTACCTTCTATCTTTCTCAAGCTAATGCTCTTCAAACAAAGTTTTCATTTTCTATTTCACATCATGAATAACTTTCTTATAAGGCTCTACATCACCTTTGGTCCCAGCCAAATGCTTATTTAATATGGTGATTGCTTCACCTTTCCAATGTTTATCACAGTACAAATAAATGGTATGATTTTTCATTCCAAGTAGAGATGACAATAAGGCCCATGTCCTACCTTTGAAATGTTTGTTGCAATACAAACAAATAATCTTTCATTCCAAGTAGAGATGGACCCAGGCTCGGTTTGATCTAAGGTTAATGGGCCAAGCCCTGGATGGCTGGGCCTTAAGCCCTTTTTTGAAAATTTTTAAGAGCTTGGGCCCAGCCTAGCCTGATAAATAATAGCAAAATAATAATGATTTGCCAAAAATGACTTCATTTTTATATTTTAATTTTTAAAAAGTAATTTAGGTTTGGCTCAAGCTCAAGCTCAAGCTCAAGCCCGAGCCCTACTTGACCCATTGGCATCTCTAATTCTAAAAAATAATCTAACATGAGCCTAAATTGGATCATCGACTCTTTCTAAACTTGAAGTGGCCGAATTGTCAAGAGTACTTGAACTTCTCTTCATTTATCTATAAAAATAAATGTAATTGAATAACTATAATAGACTAAATAAATAACGTATGCACCTTTTAATTGTAAACCAGTAAATAAATATAAATCATTAAGTAAATAATCAAATTATCACATCCTAAACATATATCATATAGCCATCTATGACATCACTATAAAATACAACATATAACTACGAGTTATGGGTACATATAACCAATAACTCTCTTTTAATGTATATAATTTAGTAAACATTGACAAATAATAAGTGTCAATATAAAATCATCACTATATATCTAACTTTAATTGAAATAAAGTATCATGTGATAACTAACTTTTAATGTCAAATTCTTCCATTTTGTGAGGGACCTTAACTCGAAAAACTTTCAACTTTTAAGAATTGTAAAGATGTACAATATTAAAAATATCTTAAATAATTCCAAAATTTTGCTAAAATTTAAGTTTAAATTAAATCTCTTTATAAACTCTCACGGCATAAACCAAATACATTAAATATTTAAATAAAATAATAATTAAAAGAATGACAAATTATTGTAATAAAGTAAAAAAAAGAGCTAAATTAAGTTAAGTGAAATAAAAAATAAACCAAGTTACATCATAAAGTTTTATATTTGTATTGAAGATTATGCAAAAAAGAAAATCACAATACACAACTACACATATAATACACAATTATAGTATTTCACAAACAATCTCAATGTGTTTCTAATTATTAATTGACTAAAACAAATTAAGAATCAATAGTTTATGTGTGTATTATATAATTTGTAATTAGGAATACATAATACAAATAACACAGTATATTTTTTATTCATGATTACACCTAAATTGTTGATTCATAAATCTTAATTACATATTTACATTAATCTACCTAAACAATAACACACAATATTCCCAATGCAATCATTTACATAATTACATACACAAGACTACCAGGGTGTTTGGAATGGTATGAATTGAATTCAATTACATCATTGAATTCAATTTAAGGGTTTGGAAACAAAAAAAAGGGATAGGTCCAATTTGTAATTCAATTCTGATGCTTTTTTAGGTGAATTCAAATTATAGTGGATGATGAGAACCTCACCATCTACTATAATTTGAATTCACTTGAAAAAGCATCAGAATTGAATTACGAACTAGAACTTCAATTCTTCTTTTGAACGCTAGAAATATCCTTCCAATAATACTCATTTAATAGGTTCTCATCATCCACTATAATTTGAATTCACCTGAAAAAGCATCAGAATTGAATTACGAACTGGAACTTCAATTCTTCTTTTGAATGTTAGAAATATCCTTCCAATAATACCCATCTAACACTACCATATATCTCTTCATCTCAAGCAACCCCTCCCACCTTAAACAACCCCTCCCACTAAGAAACAGAACAACAACACCTTCTCCACGAATCAACACCTCCTATCATATCTAGGTTTTCCCTTTTCCTTGTTCATGGGTGTCTTTTTCCTTGTTCTTTTTTTGTCTATGATCATCGTTCCCTTTTAGATCTATCGTTCGATTTTAGATCCATTGTTCGATAGGGTGTAAGCTAGTGATGGGACGAGATAAATCTTGAGTCTAAAGAGGCACGAGTTGTATAATAGACTAACGATAAGATATATCTAGAGGCTGAAGAGAAGAGGTACCAACCATGACAAACTGGACCACTAGAGAGGAAAGGAGACGCATGGTAAGCACAAGTAGAGAAGAGCAATAGAACAGTGGGACAATGATGTAAGAGAGACGACACATGGTAAAGCTTCAGGCAACATTATATCAGTAGAGGAGAGGAGGAGACGAGTTGAGTGGGGATCCCATGGAGTGAAGACTTCTGAAGTCTAAACTAAGGGAACCTTAAGTAAATTCATTTTAATTTTTAGCCCCTCAATTTTTTTTACTTTTCATTTTAGTCCCAATACTAACTCAATTTTTTGGTTACCGGTACCAACCATTATATTGTACCAGTAAGTACTGTACCATATTTCAGCCAATATCGATTGGTATGGTATGGTACTCAATACCCTAGCTTGGATGAATTACTTTGTCCATAATTTTGTCGAAGTTATTTTTTAGAATCATAGAGGTGATGGTTAGGCTTTTTTTAATAGTAACAAGATCCCTTATAAACTTTCTTGACTAAAATTTGAAAACTATGAAAGGATGAGGTTTGATTGGCTATAACAACATTAGTAGATGGATGAGATTTTCTAAATAAAGTGCATTAAGTTTACTTTGTTTTGTAATCAGTTCCTTGATTACACTGTCAAAAGTTGGCAACGAACCTTAATGGAGGAGAAAGTTATGGATAGATTTAAATTCTTCTTGAAGAGTCGTTAATAAATGCCAAAAATGTTGACAATCATGGAGATTTGCATAAATGGTGGCTACAATAGGGGTAAGCCATATAGGGTCGTTAAGTATTATTTGATCCCAAATTTCTTGCAGTTTTGACACATAACTATGAATTGTTTGGCTAGGTTCTTGTTTCATCTAATGAAGTCTTCAATAAAGCTGAAACTGATTAACGTCATCAAATAGAGAGTAAGATTCTTTTAAAAAAATCCCATACCTCCTTAGTAGTGTCAAATGGTTGAAAATCAAGTTTGATCATTTTAGCACATGTATTTCGAAACTAGGATTTGATGAATCATTCCTTCTTATGCCACCAGTAGCTCTATAAATTTTTCCTTTTCTTTGTTTGTCGCTTTGGTTGGCTGTGGTATTTGTCCAGTAACAATTCACTAAATGAGCATCTCTTTTAAAAAAACTACACATTTCTTCGGGCCACAAATCATAGCTTGATCCATCAAATGTAACATTGATAGGGTTTGGGACGTATTGAGGGAGATTAAAGGTATCCATAATGAAGAAAAGGCAATAAAATGGACAAAACTTGCTTGTAGAATTTAAATTTGATCATCCTGATCTCAAAGCTAGATTTAGAATGTGAAAAAACCTTAGGAATTGATATTGTTTACAAAGGAAATGGAGGAGAAGGGTTGAAGTAGATGGTCAAATTTTTGGTCAACCATCTTTAGACAAAACTGAACCGATGGATCTAATTTGAACTAGAGAATAGGCACATATGACATGTGGACAAGTGGTGTAAAGAAACATGGTAGATGTCTAAGATGCTGATGTGGCAATTAGAAATGATGTGCCATTGAAAGACTGACATGGACTGATGATGTAATGTTGACTAATGGTCATATGGTGATGACTAGGATGATGATGTGGCAATGAATGATATGTTTGATTCTGTGGTTGATAACATGACGATCAGTGTGGCACTAATGTGGCATCAATATAAGGAATGACTATCATTTAGGTCTAAACGATGTCATTTTTCTTGAAAGCTAAACGACATCATTTAGGCCATCATTTTCCTCCCAACAATTTCAGTGAGGGCTTTTAGAGATCAACAGCTTTCAGTAGCACATGAGGGCTTGAACGATGACGACTGATGATGTTTTTGGCACCATTGTGGTCTACTTAAATAGAGGAACAATTTGGTTTATGACAAATTGTTTTTAAAGTAGATTAAGAACCCAAAATGTGAGGATAGAACGCTTTAAGGGAAAATTTTTGAAAGAAAAGACTAGAATTTTTTATTCCTTTTTACAAAAGAAGCTCTGTTATCATATAGAAATTGAGAGTATAAAAGAAATTATGAAAGGAATTTTGTATTTTCAGTATGTGTATTCATGTGTACAATAGGGGTATTTGTATCTTTTGGATGATTCTAAATAAAGAAGACAAATTAATGTGATAATGACATATTACATACATGTGGGACTAGTTTAAGGCTAAAGTAATGTTAATAGTTGACTTCTAAGGATTCTAAAGATGTGTTAATAATTATTACCAAGACCAATTATAATGTCATTGACATTATTTTAATGCTTAGAATTGCTTAAGTTGGAGAAAAAATATTGTAAGAATTCGTCTCTATGTTCTTATTAACATAAATAGTAATCACAACGTTCACAATCTTTTTAATGCAATCTTCTACAATTTCCTTACATTGATCATTAGTAATCACATTGACCTATTAAATCAAATTTAACGAACTCCTCAACCAAAACTCAAACCATAACCTATATCAAGTCTTTAAACCTAATTATTAGTAAAACTCACAAACTTACCCACAATTGTATGTGTTGACACACTTACAATACGAATTGGGAAGAAAACCAATAATGAGAAAAATATGGTATTCAAATAAATATGTCGAGAAAAATGTGAAAGTGGATAAATAAAATAAATTAGGCAAAAAAAAGTTGGATTGAATTTATATATTTATCAAGTTTAATTATAATTTTTTATTTATATAAGATAAATTGTCTTCAATATCACCTTTTCGTAATTGTCACTTTAACAAAAATTAATAAAATATAATAAAAAAACTTATTAAAATTTTTTTCGTTTGTGACAGGAAATGTCTACAAAACTTGTAAATTAAAGAAAATTTTGATGGAAATTCATGAAGTTACAGAAGAAATTGTTGCCCTTTATCCTTTTAATTGTAAACTAAGAATAATATAAAGTTTCTTTTTATTTCTTGAAATTGAAAATCATTTTATTACAATTCTAGTATTTTATATTTATATATTTATACTTTTGATTTTAGTGAAAATTGAAATTATATTAAAGATATTAGACAAATGAATTAAGAATTTTTTTAAAAAAATTATAATAGAAAAGAAAAGTAGTATGGAAAAATCTTAAGATAAAATTAACAATAAAAAGAAACTGCGTCATATGATCATAATTTAATTTTAAATATTTTATTTAATTTAGGATTCTGAAATTTTTTTAAAAAAAATTATAGGCTATGAATGAAGTTGAGTAATTAAAACATGAAAGTAATGAAATTACATATTATACTTGTTAATATAAATGTAAATAAATTCGCCCCCTCTTGAGTCGACCAAATCTTCTGGTCAGGTGATTGCATTGATTGGTCTATAATTTAGTTAAGCTCTATGGCCTTATTATTATTATTTTTGATTACATGAGATATTCCAGCTTAGTCGGACTAATCTTAAACCTCTAAGATCCTACTCCAAGAGTCCTAGAAACTTGGAATCCCAAGATTTCTCAAGTTCCTACGTAACCTGTACACTTCTACGCACAAGGAGCCTTCACATACTTGATTGTTCAGCTGATGATTGATCGCTGACTTCTCCCTACTCAGCATCAGGTTCCCATCAACCCTCAGGTTTCTTAGTAGCTCCAACTCTCATACTGCTGCTGGAAGCAAGGCATCCGTAATTGATTCGATCAAGGAACTTTGCTCAGAAGGCTAGAGGATCATCAATAAGAATAATTCCTATTTCTCCTCCTTTGGCGTGACTCAAATTGAAGAGTTCCTCAAAGGGAGAAGGACACTCCTATTTGTGGACATGTGATAGTTTCGTCAACCAAAATAAATAAATTAACAGGAAGATTAGATTAGAAGAATTTATAAATATTTTGTAAGGATAACGCAATGAATTTAAGGAAACAGTAAAGATAACAGGTATGTATCAACTGGAAGCATAATATCTTTTGGGTAGATTTGGTGTGGTGGTAATCGAAAATTGGATATCAATATCAACGACCTTAGTTTTTTTATTCTTTCTTACCTTATTGAAATGCATTAGTAATTGCCTATTTGCATTTTTTAATTTTTTAATTTTTAATTTTTTTAATTTTTTTTGTTGGTCAGAAGCATTTTTAAAATTAAATCCAGCACAAAGGAACCTAACCTCAGGATTCATGACCACGCGCATTATTCAACAAAAAGCATGCATTACACGCTAACAAGTTACCAAGGGAAGCGCGATCCCAAAATTCTGACAGAGCGGCATCATTATCTACGCCGCCCTCCTTCCAACGTCAATTGTCATTTGGTTGCCTCTAGCCTAGTACTTTCCACCAAAATCTATCTTCTACGTATTACTTTAGACAACCAAACGACACCTGTCATATCCTACACCAACCAAAGTTCAGTTCCATTGCTTTTTTCTCCCTTCTCTCTGCCAAACCAAACTTATTATTTCAGTTTTAAGTTTTAAAATTAACACTATAATTAGCCATTTTTTTAAATATATATATATATATACTTTTTATATTTGCAGGTGCAGGTGCAGGTGCAGCCCTCTTTAACTATTATTTATTATTAATTCTTTCAGTTTTTGTGCGAAATCTATTTATGATCAGTTACGGAGCACCAACGTTCCTTATGATACCAGCCTTAGAACCATCTAAAGTTGCAACATTTCCGCTCAAGTTCTCATTTCCATATCGCACAGGCACAGCTTATAACAACATAATTTTTCCGACACCTCCCAAACCCCCGCAACCTGTGCCTCTTCTTCTTCTCGCCAAAGTTCCACCGTCACCACACATGGCCACCGGACACCCTTCTCGGGCATGTGCCGGCGACGCTATTCTAACGTCCGGAGCAAGCGGCCGTATCAGTGCTCTGTTTTCTCTTCAGGCGTTGAGGAGTTTGTTACTGTTGATAAACGCCATCCTGTTGCTTCTGCTCTTGCCGTTCCGAGGCCGGAGACGAAAGGCGGTGGTCGGGGCGTCCACGGAAGATGAGAAGATGATGCCGCAGGAGATTAGCGGCGGTCAGCGGAAGGGTGTGGTGCGCGTCCCGGCGAGGATCGTGCCGTGGAAGAGCAACGCGGTGGTTGATCCGGAGGTGGCTGCTCGGAGGGCCTTGGCTGTTCGGAGAGTGTTGCAGGACAACGACCCTTCTTCGGTGAGGGAGTTTTCGTTGTTTGCTACCTCCAGGGGTGATACCCTTTTTACGCAGTCGTGGACTCCTGTTTCTGTCAATATCAGGTGATTACACTTTTTCTGTTTTCTTAATTTTGATAGCTTCTGGGTTGAAACTTGTGATTTGTGATGGCCTGTGGGATTTAGTACGTAGTTAAATAGGGTAATTTAGGGAATTTCTGCATGTTAAGAACAATTTTAAGCACTGGTTTTCCCACGGGCGATTTAAATAAAAAATGCATGGAGATGTAAAAGTTAATGAGATAACTGGAAATTGGAAATTTCTTTCTTTTTTTTTTGTTGGAACATGAAGAACAAGAGTTACTATGTTGGCTACTATAATCTCTTTGGCGATCCAAGAGTCTTGGTTGATTTTGATTTTTATTTGGGTGAAATTGTTCTGTTCCCTGCAGTTCTGGTGCTCGGTCCAACATAGGACAAAATTCTAACTTTTGGAATAGTGCATGCCTTGTTTTAATCGTTTGAAACAAATTGTTAAATCTTTTGGTGAAGTTAAAGGGATGTTTTTACCGACATATTCAACAATTAACTTGTGCTCTTTGGACACGGCGTGTTTTTGTTATGGAATAAGGAATTTAGGGATAGACTCATCTACTTCTCTTACCTTCTCTCGTTTCTTTCACCACTTGGATTTGAAAGTAAAAGTTGGGTTCAACTTGGGTCACTGTCATGCTCTGTCTTTACTATGCAAACAGTTGCTCTGCATTCTGCCGCATCTCTAAGGAATAATATGGCCTGAGCAGATGGGTCTTCTTATTCCCTGGAGCAAGGACCATCCATCCGCATACCAATTTTTGCTCATACATGTTTCCCAATACAATGATTTGTCCTTCTCCTGGTCCCCTCTTGTCTTACTTCCTTTATGAGTACCAGGCACCACTAGTTTTATCAGTTTTCTGTTACTCCCTTGTGTTATTCCCAGACTTTATAGTCATTAGTTGGCACGCAATTCTATTTCTTTCATTCTTCTTACTTTCGTGGTTTGTGATGTGCATAACATCGCCTAGCAATTGATAAAATCTTGTAGGAGCTTTTTTGTTTTCAGCATACGAAACTCTGTGGTAAAATATTCTCATAGAATCAGGCTTGGAAAAGGAAACATGATAAATAATCAGCTCTTTGGCAGGGACGTTGTGAGAATAGTTGTTGGAGCATTTTGTTCAACTTTTTTCTATTTTTATAAAGGTAAGGCCTAAATATCTCACTTAATGAGTAAAGACAAATTTTTGGAAACTAAATTGACTAATTATTGGTGATGCTACTAGTACGAGTAAGAAGAAAAATTGATCTACATCTAAATAAAGAACTTTTTTTTTTTGGTTAATTAATCTTTCAAAGTTATCGCATGACCAGATAAGCTTCCATGACCAAAAAAGAGACAAGTGGAACTACTTAAGACTAAAAGAGAGCTCCAAAAACAACAATCTAAAAGGATAACAGTGGAAATACTTTTACTGAAAGTGCATAATGTGGAGGAAAGAAAAATGGTGAAGGAGGCAGGACTAGAATGTCTGGCTACAGTCTTTATTGACTATTCGGACTTTTGCTCTTGTTATATTCTTTTATAAGCAAAGTTTGTTCAAAATTATTGATGATTGTTGAAACAAAACCCAAAACAGAATCTGCTGGTTTGTACAATGTACTTATCTCTTAGGTTTGAAATGGAAGTGATGCGTATCATGGTCAAGCTACTTTTAACCAAGTTTCTTTCATGTGCTTGCATGACAGCACCCTACTTTTTAAAGTAGTTTATAGATATCTCTTTGGTACTATATCTACTACTGAAATATTATATAATGCCATAGATAGGCATCATGGTGAAAAGCCTTTCTCTAAACTTTGGTGGAATCTTTACACATTTTGATGTATCAACAAGGACAGAAAGTCTATACTTGAGGGGTAACAGATGTGAAGAAATGACCTAAATCGACATAAATTCACATTCCACGGATGATTTAAACCTTGAGTCATGGGAATAAAGTACTACCCCGACTTAAACTGATTTTTGCCATCATATTACTCATTTGGTTGCTATATGGTACTAATTGATGTTGCGTGTGATTCTGGTCTGTTTTGCAGGGGACTGGTTGTTGTTATGCATGGTCTGAATGAACACAGGTTTGTTATTGCAGCTAGAAACTTTTCATACATTTATGATGTGCTTACAATTTTCTCAGATGACTATTTTTTGCTACAGTGGAAGATACAATGATTTTGCAAAGCAACTGAATTCTCACGGACTTAAGGTTTATGGAATGGATTGGATCGGTAAGTTTGATATATACTTAAGATTACCATTGTTAAGTTGTTTTTCTTAATTTGCAGAAGTTTTCCATCGTACTTGTTTGGAAAAGACTCCCTTGATATTGTAAATGTTTCAGTTCTGCAGTTCACAGTTACCTTCTATTTTGCTTGCTTTGGTTTGAATTGGTCTTTTCATTTGGTGACAACATATTGGTAGCATCTAGTTGATAATATCTTCCATACTGGTTTTCTTGGCTGACGTATATTGTGTTTGGTAACAATGTCACGTTGTGAACAAAGTTGCTGGCTTCAGTAATGATTGCTTGTTGGTAAACTATCATATGATAATATGGAGAACATTATTTAAAAATGAGCTACATGTGCACCATCCAGCTGGGGTGGGAGGTGGTGGGGTTTGGGGTTTTTAAGAATAAACGAAGGATTGGTCTGTTCTTAATGTATGGAAGTGCCAAGGAAAGGGAGAGTATTCTAGCATTAGAAGTGCAGCACTTTAATTCAAAGAGACACATAAAATAAGTATTCATTTATAAGGATTAATAAAGCTAAAAAGAATAGTAAGCTGAGAGGGTTGGTCAAGCTTGTATTCTTGTCTATTATGTGTTCCTATTTCAGTTCAACTTCATTTTTTAGTTTTTTTTAACCATAAAGTAAATTCATGTTTAATGAAAATAATTTCCTTTAAAACAGGAATAAATCAAGTCCTTGACATTAACTCTATTTGGAATTTGATGTGATGATACTTTATCAGTCTTCTATGTATTGTACTTTTCTCTATTATGATCCTCTTAAATCTTTTTGTTTAAGTTTTACTCTCAAAAATGTTATAAGAAGTTTACGTGATCAAGAGCAAAACTTGAATTTTTTTGACAGAGTTAGCTGCAAGAGTATGATACTTAAAATAGAAAAAGTTAAAGTTGACATAGAGGACTGTAGTAGTGTTCATACTCTTTATTTATCAACATATGAAACTCAAGTTTATTGCAGTGTAACCTTGATTATTGATCCATGGTATGTACGAACTTTTGCACAAGTTCATGATAGAAATGAGAGCACATAATGTAGGAAAGAGGGAAACCGTAGTTAGTTAAACACTTCTGAGTAGTTAGCAACATTTTACAGTTGTTGCATTTATTAAATTTTATCTCTAAGAGTACTAAGATAACATTACGAGCAAGAATAAGCGGATATTCTTTACACAGAAAAG
Organism: Erythroxylum divaricatum; assembly: GCA_025434745.1. Lineage (NCBI taxonomy): Eukaryota > Viridiplantae > Streptophyta > Magnoliopsida > Malpighiales > Erythroxylaceae > Erythroxylum > Erythroxylum divaricatum. The sequence continues at coordinate 29,647,988 of JANTPM010000006.1, forward strand.
TTTAAATATTTTAAAATATAACTACTAAGAGACATGCATTTATGGTTTATTATGATCAGTGTTGGATGGTCTAGAGATCATGACAACAATGCATCTATATTTGGATGTTTCAGGGAGTTGGATGTCCATTGGTTCAAAAAAGTAACATCTCTGGCTTATCTTAACAAGTAAGCTTATTTTTTGAGTGGCATGTATCTGAGATTCCCTTAATGAAATTGCCAAAGGGAGGATGCATACTCTAAAGCTTATTTTTTGAGTGGCTTGTATCTGAGATTCCCTTAATGAAATTGCCAAAGGGAGGATGCATACTCTTAAAGTTGGTCCTACTGAAATATTTCTGTTTTAGAGATGTAGAACCATAGTCACAAAGTTTGTTCTCTAGGTTAACAGAGAGTCAATTTCACTATTTTCAAATTCCTTGAATTATTTTATCAGAAGTTGGGAAATATCAAAATGAAGGTTTTGAGCTGATCCTGCACTAGCTGCATCCCTGCGTAGGCTTGCAGTTTACTTGAATGTAGAATACATGGCACCGAATAATGGATGACTGAATCAATAACATATGAAATTATTCAAGCTGCTCGGTTGACAGTCCTTCATTTTATGTCATGACTTCAAATGTGATTTTTTTTTTGGCAGAAAATTTTATCTTTTCTGCAAAAATATCTATGCACTTCTTGTTGTGTAAACTGAAACAATATGCCTTCTGACAGTTGATTGATGTTGTAGATACATCTAGTCTTTGGTTTTTCTATTTAGAGCTGGTGTTCTTTAGCTACCCTATGTTGTAGTTTTCAGTAAATGTTCTATATCTCTTTCTTTATATGCACTCCTATTTAAAAGTGATAGTTTTCTTTCTTCATATCAGGGCATGGGGGTAGCGACGGGCTACATGCTTATGTTAATTCTCTGGATGATGCTGTCAGTGATTTGGTATGATACTTGTGTTGCATGTTACATAGTTGATTGTTCTTTTGGTGCTGGAGGAAGGCATCTGAATGTGATATTTTTTGAACTTTTGATAGAAATCCTTTTTAGAAAAGATCTTAGCAGAAAATCCTGGGGTCCCCTGCTTTTGTTTTGGACACTCTACTGGTGCAGCCATTGTGCTGAAGGTAAGATTGGAATTCAGTGATTACAGGTTTGTTAGAAACAGTAAATTTCACAAATAAAATTAAGTTTTTAATAGCAGAAATGTGGAATGTTTATGTGGTTACTGAATTTGGACATGTTTAAGTTGGCCTTCTCAAACAAGGGCTTCACTTGAGCTCGGGTTATGAAAGCACATCTGTTAATCAATCAACGTATGCCTCAAAATTGGACATCTATCATTTACATTTGCATGGAAAATTGCAGGCTGTGCTGGATCAAAAGGTTGCAAGCCGTGTAGCTGGTGTGGTATTGACTTCACCTGCAGTAGGAGTTCAGCCATCCCATCCTATCTTTGTGGTAAGAACATACGTTTATGGGGGAGTAATCGACTGAATTATTCTGTTGCTAAGTCTTCTTATATTTCATGGCAGGTACTGGCCCCAATTGTCTCCCTGTTATTGCCAAGGTTCCAAGTAGGTGCAGCAAATAAGAAGGGAATGCCAGTTTCTCGTGATCCAGAGGCACTAGTCGCTAAGTATTCAGATCCACTTGTGTACACAGGTTCGATTAGGGTACGAACTGGGTATGAGATTCTTCGTGTTGCCACTTACTTGCAGCAGAATATGAGAAAATTGACAGTTCCTTTTCTATTGCTGCATGGCACTGCTGACACTGTTACCGATCCAGTAGCTTCTGAGAAGCTGTACGTTGAAGCCTCTTCAGCCGACAAAACCATGAAATTATTTGATGGATTGTTGCATGATCTCCTATTCGAACCGGAGCGGCAAGATATAACAAACATTATAACCGAGTGGCTTGTTCATAGAACATGAGTCTGGTAACCACAGAATAATTTCTCCCGAGACAAAGGGAGTTGATGTTAAGAGAGGTTCCAAACAGTTCTTAGTTTGATCAGTTCAAGTTAATTAGAGGCCAAATGGTGTGGCTGAATAAGATTCGTGTTGAAAGGAGATGATGCTGCTCTTTCTGCTTGTGCTTGATCCATTGTCATTTCATTTGAAGCATCAAGAAGCCGTCCTCATTTGCCTAATCAACTGGCCCACCTGTAACAGACCATTCCATTTCATGTTAGAATTTGTGATAATGAAATGTACTTTTTATTTTTGGTTTAGTATAAATTGTAAATATTGATTTTAGTTTTATTATTAATCATTGGGTTAATTATAAAAAAATTCAAACTCGGCTTTGCAACACTAGTTTGAGTTTTATGACTTAAGTCATGTTTAAATATTTCAACCTTTAAGTTATTCCGAAAATATTAGATGTTAAGTTTTTGTTGTACGTTGCATTAGATTTTTTTTTCCATATCACGTCTATTTTTTAATTCAATTTTTAAAAATTAATTAAATTAAAATAGAAAAATTAAAATCTACTCCCATTTACGTTCGTGTTTTGTTCTTTTAAGAGGGCATGTTGAATTTGGTTATTTGTTTTGCTCGCTTTCGAATCACTTTTTGGATCTTTTTGATCTAAAATGCATTCCGTCTTTAATCGATAGAATTTACTTAATTTTGTATTTTATTGTTGAATTTGATTACTTGTTTATGTGTTGCTTAGTTAGTTATATCGATTTATTATGCTTGTTATTTTTCAAAAAACACCTTTTTTTTAATTTCTTAAGCCTCTGCAATATAACTCTACTTTGCATGCAGAGAAAGACATCATAAATTTCTGCAATATAACTCTTCCTCTTGTTGACTGCTTACAAATTGTTAAATAGAGCATTCACCTACACTTTTCATATAAAGATAATAAAATGGTCTTCCAATTCTCCCTTTGTAATATGGTTTATGGAATATGAAAAGAATGTAACAATAAGATATTCTTAAATTAGGATGTGGGTTTTTATTTATAGAATTAATTAAGATTGTAATTCCTCGTCAGTAAATATTGGACACTATCTTTCATCCCTAGACAACTCTACACCTTGTATATACAAGGCAATGTAAGCAAACTTGAATGTGATAGCTTATGAGTCAGGTGGTGGGATTACTCTTAGTTTTTAATTGAAATTTTCAATACATCTAGTTTTCATTATATATTACTCTATGGTTTACCCTTTTTAAAGGATGTTTTATGACTTTTTTCAATGATGGTTATTAAATCCTAAAAAAAAACAACATTTTTTATATTCTCATTGCTCAAGCCTGGCCTTCAATTTCCCTTATTAGTGCTTCTACTTGAGTAGTTTATGTTTTTTTTCCTACTTAATTTCTATTAGTAGTTATTCGTCATCATCTCCTTAATTAGCTATAGGGTGGCTTCCAAAGTCTTGTTATTTAAACTATAGTAAGTGAATTAAAGAGAAGTTGACACAGATTTCAACTACTTATTTATTAAATTGCACATTTTGTTATCTCTATATTAAATTTTATTATTTTGTTATTCTCTCTATCAAATTCTATAACTTGTCAATTTTTTTTGCTTCACACAATGATGACTTGTTTTATAAATAAGTCGTGACAATAAAATTCTTAGAAAGAGCATGTTATGGATTTGATTTGATGAGGTGCTTGTAATTTTAATTTGTTGGAAACGAATAGTAAAATTCTTTATAATACAGATGACAACTTTTAAGTTTTATTTTGGTAGGGTATTGGAAAGAAATGAAAACAAATATGTTGGAGGTAAGATCAAACGAAAGAAGGATATTGGTGTTGATGAACTTAGTATGTTTGTACTAAAAGGAGTATTGGAAGACAAAAGACATAGAGTTGTATCTATATTGTACAAATTTCTAGAAGAGTCAATGATATGCTTGAAAGAGTTGAGCTTACACCATGATAAGGAAATTTGGTCAATGCTTTAGTTCATAGAAGAATTGAAGAACTAAAATGTTTGTTATGATAATCCTGCAAGTAATGGTGAAGAAATTGATTATGATATTAGTAACGGAGAGGGGTTATTCCAAGTTTAGGTGGAACAAGATGATGAAGATTTTATTGATATGAAGATGAGTGAATATGAAAAATGATATAGGTGATGATGAAGTTTATGAAATCGATGATGGAAATATGTTATTGCAAAAGCTACTGAGAAGAAATATGGGAAGAAGGTAGGTAGTGTGCTTGAATGTGATGGTGTTGTGGATAGGTTTGGAAGTAGTGGAAAATGTAGTAATGAAGAGCAAAATTATTCAAACAATTCACAAAAAGAAGTGGAAATTTCGTTGGCTTGGTCTAGTAAGTATGGGGACAGTGATGTCAAATTTCAATCACCAATATGTAGTGATGATGATGGGTGCGAGGCCTTTGACAGAAGGAAGAAATTTGTTGTTTTTAATCCAAAAGTGGATATAAAAGATCTTTAGTTTGAAGTTGGCATGAAGTTTATGGATGAGGTTCTATTTAAGGAGGCAATAGGAAATTGTGCAATTATGAATGGATATGATGTTTCGATGATGAGATTTGGTGTAAGAATAGAAGTTATTTGTGATTCACACTATCCCTTTAAGGTTTATGCTAGTTGTATTGGAAATGAAAAAACCTTTGCAAGGAAGATATTATTAAACAAGCATACTTGCAAGAAATGATAAGGAAACAAGAAGGCTAGTAAGAAGTAGACAACAAATCAATTCTTACACAAGTTTTGAAGGAAACTACATTGACCAATTACAAATATTATAAATGATCTTCAAAGGAAGTATGCATTGCAAGTGACTAAATCTTAATGCTATAGGGCTAAATAGGAAGTTATTATGATTCTACGAGGGTCAATAGAAGGACATTATGCAAACATGTAGTCTTTTATACAAAAATTATGGCAGGTAGATAAAGACGACCAATTTTTCATCTAAAAAGAACTTAATAAAAAATTTGGTTAGTCAATGTTTAAGAGGTTTTACGTCGGCTTTAGTACATTGAAGTATGGTTTCTTTAGTGGTTATCGAAAAATAATAAGGCTTGATGGATGTTTTTTAAAGACATTTCTCAGAGGTGGTTTGTTAGTTGTAGTTAGGCATGATGGAAACAATTGGATGTACCCTATATGTTGGGTTATGGTTGAGGTAGAGAATTATCAATCTTGGTATTGATTTTTAAGTCTTCTTGGTGATGATCTAAACATTAGTTAGAATTTATGGATGTTTGTAAGCGATTAACAAAAGGTCAAAATTCCAATGTTGATATTGTTATTAGTAAATGTGTTTTGAATTATTATGCTTACATTATAATATTTTTTTCTTTTTTTCAAGGTTTAGTAGATACATTATCGAATCTCTTCCCATAAGCAAAGCATAGAAAATGTGTCTAGCATGTGTATATTGATTGGTATAAATTTCATAAAGTCATACATATAGGAGTTTATTTTGACAAGCAGTCAATCGCACAGTGGAAGTAGATTTGATGAAATAATAGAGTAGTTAAAAAATGTATCAAAAAAGGCTTACGATGGCCTTAGAGCAAGAAATCTTGAGACTTTTGTGAAAGTATTTATTAGCACAAGGCCAATGTGTGAAATTGTTCATAACAAAATATTCGAGACATTTAATGGATTCATTTGTGAAACACAATTAAAAAGCCTGATTAATATGCTAGTGGATTTTCAAGATGCTTTAATGATTCAAATTCATGAAAAAATATATATGATGTTCAAATCTATAGATGAAATATGTCCAAAAGTGAGAAAGAAGAAAGAGACTACACAATGGGAAGCAAGACACTATATCATCAAGAAAAATGAAAGCTTAAAGTTTGAAGTAATACATTTTACAGATAAGCTCATTGTTGGTTTACAAGCAAGAATATGTTAGTGTAGACTTTGGGATTTACAAGAATCTCATGTAAACATGCATTTGCTTGTATATCAAATCAAATGGAGGATATCGATGGGTACGTGAGCTGATACTACATACGTGAGTGTTAATTGAAGAGTTATTAGTATATTATGAAACCCAATAATAATTCAAAGTTTTAGCCAAAAACTGAAAACTTGTAACCCATATTATCTCTTTTGATTAAGAAAATGCCTGGAAGGCCTAATAAGGCTAGGAGAAGGGATAAAGTTGAAGAATTATGGAATCCAAACAAGTCGAGGAAAGTTGGAGTACTCATGAGATGTCAATATTGTTTTGAAGTTGGTCATAACAAAAATAGACACAAAAATAAGGACCAACCTTTGAGATAACTTGAAATTGCTAAGGTAATTGTATATTGATTTATAATTGTGATTATGATAAATATTCTTTAGATGTCTAATCATTCACTTCAAATTCTACATGTGTAATGCAAAGAAAATGAGGAAGACCACAGAAAATCTAACATCGACATCCAAAATTGACAATGGTGGAAGAAGAAAAGTTAAACAATCTCAGTATTTACAAGATCCAACACTACAACATCTATCTTAAAAAGGGAGAAGAGGCTGGTAAGTGAATATTCATTTTTAATTTTGGTTTTTTATCAACTTCTTAGAATATCATAAACATTTACGTGTATACATGCCACCTAAAGATATGGAGTAACATTTGGAGAAATTAGTGGGAACACTTATTTTAGGGTTTGTTACCAAATTACAAATTTTGTCTAATTATTTATTTTTATTCTTAATTGGTCATAATATACTTTATTTATTCCTAATTTGTAATGGTATACCTTTTTGTTTATGAATGTTTTATAGATGGTTGGAAGTCAATTTCAAGTGTTCAAACCAACTCAAGCTTCTCAAAATACCAATTCTCACACAATAACTACATCCTAGATGAGATACAGTGTAAGGGACAAAAAATCGCGTCTAATAAGATATCAAATTGATGATGGTGAATCAATAACAAAACGAGTCATGCTTGAACCATGTGTTCTGATTTTGATATGTATTTCAACTATGTGTTGTGATATAGATATGATGTGCTTTGGATATGGTTAAGTATGTTCGATTGTATTGGGTAATTAATTTTAATATGGATAGATATGTTAGGCTGTCTTGAATAATATATTTGGATATGGATAGGGATTATCTTAGCCACACAAAAAATTGGCCATTATCAATGGCCATACATTAACTGTCCAGCATAATGAAAATCTCTTATATGCTTTGTATTACAAAAGAAATTTTCTTTTAGAAGCCATCATTTCCATATTGTTATATTAACATTACCAGTGTTTCAAAGAGCAAAAAACAATGTAGGTCAAAAAAATATAGTTATTAGAGTAGAACCTGATTAAATATTGATAATACCAACTTAAATGTATAAAAGCAACATGTTTAAACTATTAGAGATTTCTTATGTTCATAATGAGCATAGGCATATACTAAGAACATAAGAACTAAGACCATTAGATGGTCAAGCAACAACAAGTGATCTCTTATAATTATACAATGAGAACAAATCGTGTACACAATAGGGGTCCATCATGTGCAACTCCTTCTCGTTCCGTTTTTCTCTCATATATTGTTGCAATGCAAGTTCATATTAAAAAGCATCAGATTCCTAAGAAATATAGTTACATCGAACCTAAAAAATAAAAATTAAAACATGAATATCATATTATATCAAAATTTGAAATATCTATGAATTATAAAATAATCTCACCTCTTGCACACAATAATGTATCTTGTGGATAATAGTCTTACCTCAACATATAAAAGATGTTTGGAAATGTTTTTTATAATAACAAAGTCTCAACTCTTCAAGCAATACTATATACCTACAAGACACCTACAATTTAAATGATAACATTAATATCATATAAGCTATAATTGAATTATTCATAACGCATTAATAAAATAGAAAGGCAATACTAACATTTGTATTATTACATTGATAAAAATGATGATCAATTTTGGAATTAGCATGTGATATTCATAGCTTTATCTTGCCATTACAATTGGGACAACCAACATATGGAATATGAAAATTGCTCAGGATAATGATACCCATATTATATACTAAATATAATAACAACAAAAAATTACAAATCTTATTTTACCGATGATCATAACACCTTTTGGCAAAATTGATAGTATTTCTTTTTATCTTCTACTAAGTTGTTGAAACAACAATAAATCTCATTCTTGAATTTATTAACAACAGCTTCACACTCTTCCCATATCAATTATATGCTAGGTGTAGATGCAATAAAAGCCATATATATTTTACTTCCACCCATTTTTTCTATAATGCACAAGATGATCAAGTATGATTAACATATTTTCATACAATTGCTACAATATCTTTGGATCGAGTTAAAGTAAAAAAAATCTTCCAATCGAATTCAAGTAAAAAGATGTAGAACTCAATCCAACAAACAAGATCAAGCTTTTTAGTTATGTTGAGAAAATTTTAATTATAACATTGTTCTTTTTGTATTGAAGTTGGATATCATCTTTTAATGAATTGAACCATGTCTTCTGATCATTAAAAATGATGGAATTTATAAGCTAGATCCCATTGGTAATGTGAGATGTTTTATTTTCTTAACTGCCAATTTTATAGGAAAATTAGGGAGGAAAAAAGAAGGTAAAGAATTCTGTGTTAAAAATAAAAAATACATATTTTATGATCTCCTTAATATGAAAATATGAATTTGCATAATTTATATGATAAATAAAGGGTTAATTTTAAAAAAATTCCCAAACTTCATAAAAAATAACGAGAGGCTAAGGAAGAAAGCACAACTTTTCAATCAAGAGAATTAAACATTACCCTATGACTTGAAACATAAGTTCTCTAAAGCTAACTTTAAAGTTAACAAAAACATTCATCACCTTAACTCCAGCTCCAATTCCAACGTAAATTTTGCCAATTCCAGTAGTAACTTATCCTCCTAGATAAGTATCATGACCCTAATATGTTTTCCTTTTTTGTCCAAAACCATAGCAACAATATTACTAATTATTCCAATTTCAATTCTACAAGACAATCTTTATATCTTTCTACTTGGATGACTTTTAGTTCTATTTGCATGTTTATCATGGGGGTGAATTTCTCAACTCCATAAATGTATCAAGATATCTGCCATAAAGGAATAGTATTTCAATTGAGATGGTCTCAGCTTTTAGACGGTACCACCTCCTTCCTCACTCTCTCCTTAATAGACTTCCAGACACATAAATTGCTTCACTAATATGCTAACAAAAAGAGTCATAAGTCTTCCTATTCAACACAAATATAATATTAGTTTTCCATTGGACTTCAATCAACAACTACTCTTGCTAACATTAGCTTTCTTGTCTATTGTTTAAAAATGATGAACCAACAATATAAATATAGTTGAAATTTATTAAATCTTTGTCAAGGTTCTAACTCCAATTGCAATATTTGGGATGTTAATGATGAATGATCTAACTCGAAAGAACATGTGATAATTTCCTTGTTTCTTTATCAAGATGCCACAAGAATGAGAATATTGACGAATGATAAAAAAACCAAGCTTAATAACACTAAATTATTTCTTAAACACATTAACCTAGGGTTAGATGACTCACCTCCCAAAAAGTGTCAAAATGACACTCCCAATCACAAGAGACAATGACACTCCCAATCACAAGAGATAGCGACACTCCAGAGATATTCCAAAGATAGCGACACTCCACACATAATGGAAACTATGTAGGAGAGTTTTATACTATCAAGAACAAAATAAAACAGACGTAAATGGGGATGGATTTTATTTTTTATTTTTTATGTAATTGATTTTTAAAGAAATAAGTTGAAAAAAAAGAACACGTGTCAGAAATATGACATGTTAAAAAACATATGACATAGTTTGTCACATCAACAATGTTAACGAGAAACTTAATGTATGAATATTTTTGTAACAAATTGAAAGTTAGGGTATTTTAGAGCTATGGGTAAATTTTGAAAATTTTTATAATTAACCCTTAATTATTCATTAAATTTATAATTAATAAAATTTAAATAATTTAATAAAATATTATATAAAATAAATTTTATAATTAACAATACGGAAGTGTAAGTATATTTGATAATGTAAATATGTATATTGTGTTCTAAAATTTTGTGTTAATGTTTAACTTTATCAATAGTAACAAGTTAGCCTGTTTTAAAATAAAACACTTTGGCATGACTTTCGTCAAATTTAAACTTACTTTCAACAACCCTTACTAACAAACATATGCAAAAGCAATTTCATCAAGGCCTTGTTGTTATTCCCTCTTCTTATCAATCTCAAATGGAATAGCTGCAGCTTTCTCTAGGTGCCTTTTCTTCTTCTCTGCCCATTCGAGTGCTTTTTCTCACCAATTATGCTCTCCATGGAAATAGTCGTCTATGACTTACTATCCTGTCTATCCATTTTTAGACAATTTCCAACATGTAAACATTTTTTATTTCTCTCTTTTCCTTCTCTATCGTTGTTCCTTATTTTTAGTAATCAAAACACACAAAATGGAAAAAAAAATCTATGATTACACCTATTCAAGCCTGAAGGAATTGCTCTTTTTCCGAACAACACAATCCCAAACAGAGACAATAAAAGAGAAAAATGGTAGCCACTCACAAAGCCATCCCTCGACACCATTTTTCCCATGCATTTACCCATTATAATTAATAAAATATATGGACAAAAATGACCAAAACAATGACAACAACAATTAGATTCTAATTTAGGCAATTACTACAATTGGAAATGAAACAACATAATGAGTTGGGCCTAGGGGACACCGAGTTTAAGGTTTGAATCGGATGAAATGGCTAGGTGGGATGATTTTTAGAGTTTTTTGGACTATTAAATCTAACGGGTAATAAGAGTCTTAGTTATGCGCTCAGGATCAAAAGTGAAAGTGAATAAACAAAGCAAACTTGAAAAATACCTGTTTTACTTTCCATAACTTCAAACAAGCCTTTTGATGCTAAAATATTTGAACCTTTTTGACGATCTTTACAAAATTTGATCAACCGGATGTCGTTAAGTCCTTTTGCATCTTTTTTAAAGTGTGAATCTCTTAAAGGATTAGATAATCCGAATGTTCATGACTTACTCAAGCAAAAGCATAAGACCTTAGCAATTATATATAGTAACCGCATTGGGTCTTCCATTACAAGTCCAATGCATATCTAACCTACACTAATTAGGGTCTATTTTCTTCAATAGACTTTAAGCCATCAAACCAGATCCTTTATCGGGTTACTATATTATCTTTAATTAGATCAAATTTGATTCGCTTAATAATAAGATTGTTAAAATCATAAAATCGTAATTAATTGTTGTCTAACTTAGGAAAATTACTAACATTCTCTCCCTTGGACAATAATTAATTACAGTAGTTGTAACAATGATTAAACCAATAAAACATAATTAAGCCAAATCCATGTATAGGTTGGCCAATTTCAAGAAACATTTGATCCAAAGACAATAAAAGTCCATCAATCTATCCCGAAAGGCTTTCGATATTGGAAAATATCAAATGCATGTGTTATTTATGACACAGATCCAATATAATTATGCATATCTAATACCTTACTAACATGAATAAGAAAATAGAGTGTGACAAACTAGGATGATACCTGTATGATCTGAAATGTATCATCT
>JANTPM010000006.1:29707840-29729110 GCA_025434745.1 Erythroxylum divaricatum
GAATCGCAAAACCCATCAATACAAGGTGCAATATGTGAGGAGAGACCCATTACCGCATCTTTTACTTCATCATAAGTAAGCGCTCTCATCAAAGAGGCATTATCCACCTCATCAACTAGCGGAGGGATGAAACCGAGCAAACGAGCTGCCGAAGTTTCATCCATGTCTGAGCCTTGACAAAGTAGTTATTGGAAGAAAGCGATTGCCTCAGCTGAGATGTCAGGAGGGGAATCTAGCCACCTACCGTCAGCTGCTTTTATGGAATGGATTCCCAGAAATGTTCGTTTTTCACATAAGGAGGCATGAAAGTAAGTACTGTTAGCATCACCCTCCTTACACCAACGGATTCGCGACTTTTGAAGCATAAAATTATCACGTTTACGTTCTCTTAGAATCAGATTCGCCTTTGCTTTGTTTAGCTCAGCTAGAGTATCTGGGGAAGGTAATTGTTCATAGGTCGTCTCATAGTGCAAAACAAGGTTTTCGGAATCTTGTAAATTCTGAAAAACATCCCCAAAATGAGACTTATTCCAAATTTTTAGAGCCTCTTTCAATCGTCTGAGCTTTAAAGAGAATCTCAACATTCCAAAGCCATCAATTGGAGCCCCTCAATGTTCTCGAACCACATCATGAAAACTGGAGCGATGAAGCCACATTCTTTGGAAACGGAAGATTCTAGGCTTGGAGTCAGTACTTATATCAAATCTATGCAAAATAGGAGAATGATCAGATTGAATTCTGCTTAAGTTATGAACAGTTGCCACCGAAAACCGGTCAAGCCAGGCAGGGGAGAAAAGACAACGGTCCAATTTCTTTAGCACTGGGTCGTTAGATCGGTTGCCAAACTAGGTAAATGCATAGCACTGAGTAGGACGCTCCTCTAATCCACAATTAACTATGAATTCATTAAAGTCATCAATCGAAGATAATTCGGGAGTAGTTTGTCCCTGATATTCCTCCAGATATCGAATAACATTAAAATCGCCTGTGATTGTCCAAGGGGCATCAGAATGTAGATGCTGAAATGCAAGCAGATTGGCCCATAACGCCTGTCGTTCTCGACGAGTAGACTTAGCATAAACAACAGAGACGAAGAAAGGAGCAGGATGCTGATGATGAGTAACCCGTAAATGTAGAACTTGGTCATCGCCACCTAGGCCATCCACCTGATAGTCAGCTGAAAATAAAGCCCAGATTTTATTCGTAAGTGATACAAAAGTGGTGTTGAAATGCAGTGCCCTCCATACTGTAGACAAAACGGATAAATTGCCCATAGGTTCGAGCAAGAAAACAGCCGTCACTTGATGCAAAGCAACTAGTTTTTTTAAACGTCGACGTGTGGGCTTGTTTGCCACACCCCAAATATTCCATGTTAGGGTACTAATCATTGAGAGGATTTTGAACCGTTACCAGTAGGATCTCTCATGGATCGACGAAGAGAGGCCTCATTCACAATAGGAATCTTATTTTTGGAGCCCATAGGCCGACCACGTAGACGAGAGTGCTATAAATCAGCATGCGGGGGCAGGACAAGTAACATCTGATCAGAAACTAGGCCTAGGATTGAGTCATCACAATAGGCAGGCAAGACAACAGTGTCAAATACATCAGATTGTGGCAATGTAGCATGATGTAAAGGCTGATTCAATTCTGCTGGTGGAGGATCACAAGGTAGTTCAGCATCAATGGGCTCTTGATCAGCCACAGACGGTTGTGGTAGTAAGTCCCCCTGATATGCTGTAGGTTGCGGTAAGGGTGGTAGAAGTTCCTTAGTAGAAGGCAAGACAGAGAAAGCAGACGATGAGGGTTGCAAATTCGGCTCATCTCGCAAAATGGAAAATTGAGGGGTGGGAGCAAGCAATTCTGTCGATGGGTGCGGGACGAGCAACAAAGTTGGGCAGACAGGGCCACCATCATCAGCGGGAGATTGTGAGAGAATGTTGAACCGGGACGATAGTTGGAGAGTAGCAGAGGGCGAGTCCTTCGATTTGGGTAACTCGAAACTAATAATTGGTGATTGATCCGAAACCAGCAAGGGAGAATCTACCAGAACAGCAACGGCCGGTGGCACTGGGGGTAATGTAATCAGGGCAGAGGAGGGAATATCAGGAACAGAGGCGTTCTTCTCATCGATTGGTAAACCAGAGGAGCTGGGCAGAGAGTCTTTGGGCTTCCATATTTGCGGGGCGAGGGGAACACTGGGTTTGAAAGGCAGCGATTTAGACGTAGGATCGACGGTCGTACTCGGGAGCAATTGACGGCAATGATCCACGGCATGTCCGACTTTGTGGCAGTGATGACAGAAGGCCGGGAGATCTTCGTAGATAATCGACTGGAAAAATGGTTTAGAGTATGTGCCCAAGTGGATACGTTTAGGTAACTCCTTCAAAAGATCAATTTCAAGACATACCCGAGCTACCGATGGCCGTGAAAGATTCAAAGTAGGAGTGTCTATTTTCAACAAGGTACCAATCGGAGCTGTCATACGCTTCAGATACTGTTCGTGGAAACCATAAACAGGGAGGCCTTTAAAAGAGACCCAGATATGGATGACGGAGGATTCAAGATTTGGATGAAAGTTCGGGGTCCATGTGAACACACGCATGAGGTGGGTATCAAAAGTCCAGATCGTGGGCAACCAACATCTCTGATAGTCCTCTTCAAGATCAAAGCTAATTAAAACATGTCTGAAATCAATCAACCCAATTGTAAAAGCACCGATAAATCCAATCCGATCGAAAGCTGATCGTAGAAAATCCAGTTTAGGGTTGCCTTTGGTGAATTTGCCCACGAGAGAAAAGCGGAAAGGGGCCAATAATTGGTCTTGCTCCGCTTGTGTCAAGAAGAACGTAGGTTCGCCTTTCAGAAGTTTCGAGGTTGAAACAATGTCCACATCGGCAAGAGGTCGGAGTATGGAGCGAGGGGAGTGTTTCGATCCAGATACCGCTTGAGCAAAAGTACGAGTGCCTCCCCATGGCGGAGGCGTCGGGATAGCGCCAGTCATGTGGCAAGGCAAAAGGCGGACGGAGGAGCCGGACGCGCCTAGCAAAGTGGTCGGAGGATCACTCAGTATCCACACATTGTATGGCATATGTGTTTACTTAGTACAAATATCTTATAAGGACTAATATCATAATATATTTAATACAAAATGAAAGTTATGTATTAAAATGTTAGAAAATTAAGTTTCAAGTAATTTTAATAGTTTTATTAAACGTAAATTGTATTTAAAATCCTAAATTTTGTCTTCACAACACTAATTAAAAATGTTAAAGTAGGAATAAACTCGAACTTTCAATTTATAACAAAAATAGCGTTTCCCTAATAATATAGTTAACAGTATTTATGTGGCACACCAAGTAAGTAAGAATCTTTGACAAATTAGTAACTATGTAGCATATAGTAATATCTACAAAAAAATTAACTTAAAAATAAATAAAAAAGGCATAGTAATAGAGGAATTCTAATTTTCCAATCCCCACATTTCCCCATTTCAATGCCTTTTTATCATGGTAGTCCTTTATCTTCCTCATTCTCAAATTTCATTTAATTTAATTCAACCCTCTTCATGTGTCCTCTCCCATTCCACCATAATATAGATTCAATCTCTATAAAGCTTCCACCATATAGAATATCCAGCAATGCTCCTGTAACTCCACTCCTTTCTTCCCTTATTAGGAATTCCATCATCCTTTTTTATTGCTTTTACCCCTTTGCACACTACACAGTTCCATCATCTCACACCAACTATGATACTAGAATCTGATGCATCTACTACAAAATTAGGTAGTAGGTGACTTGTCATATAGTTATATGATAAGCAATCACATCTTTGTTATCTTTTAATCTTATTGTGTTCTTCAATATAGAGTTAATGATAGATGCATATTTGACTATATTTTTATACCCATATTTGATGTATTTTGCTTGATGTTCTATACTTTTGAATATTTGGTACCTAATTTGTTCCAAGTTTGTATACAGATTAAAATTGCCTTCATGGACTAAAAGGAGAAGAATTTTGATGAAAAAATAACATAAAACAAAGATTCGATGTATAGAAGAGACGCACAACCGTGCATCTACCTGTATAATTCTCTCAAGCCGTTCACAACCGGTCTGATACACAAATGTGCATCAGCCTGTGCATTTCTTAGAACCCTAAATTTTTCCATAAAAATGATTTTGGGGATAGATAAAGAGAAGAGATGAAAGGAGAGGTTCTAAACATCTCAAGGGTGACTCTAAGTGTGATCGTCAGTTAAAGGATCAGGAAACACGAAGATTTTATCGATAGATCCATTAGAATATGAAATCAGATCTCTACATATGAAGAATATGAGATAAAAGACAATCAGGGAGATTTAGAATTATGATTCCGTTGTTTTCAATTTATATTTCTATTTTTTTATGTTTGATTTCATATTCTCCAATATGTCACTAAATATTTTGTCAGTATTTAGGTTAGATGAACCATATTTTATTACCTTAATATATATTGACTTTTTCATTAACGCAATTGATTAATCAATTTGTTGAGATCCAATTACACATTTTATTTATTTTCTAATAAACCCAGGAATATTATATCATAATTTGATTTCATATAGGAGTGGATTGCAACCTTAGAGATAGGATGACATAAATCTTTCGAATTAGGGTCACACCTAATGGAGGGATTCACAAATCGGTAAAGCAATTCTATAAAATTTAACCTGAGTAATTTAGTTAGGAACTTTATGATTAGTTGTTACTAGTCTCAAGGTTAGCTACTATCATACCATAGGAGTTTCAACGGTCCAATAAATTATCAAAACTATTGCATAACAAAAGACCTCCTCGTTAAGGTTTTGGGGGATTTGAAACCTAAATACTAATCATTGATATTGGTAATTTTCTAAGTGAATTCTTAATTCTCTATTCAACATCGGTACTTATTTTATTTTAATTGCTTAGTTTTAACTTCTTTTATTAAATCCAAAACTAATCCGTGGGCTAGACAATAGGAAAAATGTAACTACTAGTACTTATTGTCCTCATAGGATCATCCTGTACTAGTCAGTACTAGCTACAGCTACGTCATGCATTTATGATTATTACAATATTGACCAACTCACGAAATAGATTAATCAAGTTTTTTACGCCATTATGGGGGATAGTGATATTAGGAAAGCCTATATGTTATTACTCTAGTCATTTTCATTATTTTGTTTTATCTTTATCTTTATTTTATTTCATTTCATTTTTTCTTTTGTGTCTATTTTATTTTATTTTATTTTATTTTATTAATTGTATTTTTGGCGTATTAATTTAATTATCCTTTGAATTTCTCCACTTGATCTTAAGTTTGTGGTTTATTGTAGGAATTACGATTCATTATCATAGCCACAGGTCGCAATGGAAGGATGAAGTGGACAAAACTTTTATGGGAGCCAGAATATATCTTCACAAACTATGACATCACCATATGGGAGAGATAGGTTTCATCACATGTTTTCAAAAGCACAACTGATGTTTAGGTTGTGTCATGATATTGGTAAGAGTTACCACTATAATCATGAATGTCGAGCACCGACCTACATGTAGAAGTAACCAAACTCATTCAATCAACCTCAAGGTGCATCATACGAGAAAACTACAATTTAGAGTAGAGCAACTCTTATGCCTATAGATCGAATGCTTATGCTACAACTAAATATCCATAGTAGCAAGCACCTCCAGTTAACAAGCCAACTTTGGAAGTTATAATGACTGATTTCATTCAAGAATCAATCATGAGGCATAAAAAGCAGAGACTTATATACAAAATTTGGTGAATTAGATGTGCACATATTATCTTACAAGATTCAAGGGAGTTTACCAATTCTAATAAAATCGATGCTATCAATCGAAAGGCAATTACCCTAGTAGAGAAAAAGAGCTTCTAATAGAAAAAGAAGTAGAAAAGGAAGAGGAAGCAAGTCTTAGAGATAAATTAATAGAAATTCTTATCAAAATGAAAGCTGGCCGATGTGAATTTGAGAGTAAAGAAAAGATAAAGGTTATTTTCATAAATGGAGGGACATTCCAAAAAGAGTTTCTAGAGGAAAAATAAAATACTAGAGATAAATTAATGGAATAAATTATCGAACTTAAAGCCAGCCGATGTGAATTCAAAGAAAGGGTTTCTTCATCTGAATGTCTTGAGCATAACACAGAGTATTATTTGATCTTATTAATGTAGTAGTGTGAAGAAAAGATGAAGGTTAGCTTTATAGATGAAGCAGCATTCAAAAAAATGAGGAGGTCATTGTTGTTATTGTAGAGGAGGATGAAGATATGACAAAGACAACAAATATAGAATAAGAAGAAATTTCCATCCAAGAAGGGAAAGTAGAGGAGTGCCAAAAGGTAATCAAAGAAGATAAGTTAAAAACCTCTACACAAGGAGAAGAAAAAGAGTGAACAGAGGTGGTTGAAGAAGAACTAACAGAGGAACCAAGTAAGGAAACTACTCATAAGGTGTTAGTAGTGACCTAAGTCCGGAGCCCATTTCCTCCAAGACAAACTACTTGAGCTAACTAACAATTCAAGGAGTTTCATTTTCCCTCATTTTCTTAACAATTTGTCATTAAAATGGCACTAATGGACTCTATTGGTTTTATTAATCTAATCAATTATGTCCTTAAGACTATATTACAAAAGGTGCATTACTTACAGGCTACGAAATCTTTATATGGAGAAAAGGTTGGAAGAAAGCCGCTGATTATTGATCCAGGGTGAAGTTGAGCATAAATGGTACGATGAACTTATGACAAAATGAAATAAAACAAAACTTATCCTAATTGATAGGTTGCATAAGAGGCAACCTATGAATTAGGATAAGTTTTAGTTTCATTTCATTTTGATTATATTCCATGCGTTAGAATAGGATTTTATTTCATATTATTTTATGTTATTTTTATTCCTTTTATTCTTTTTTATCTTTTTCTTTAATATTTTGCAAGGATTTAGTTCACTATTGGATGGATCTGAAATCAATAAATTTTCACAATTAGGAAAGTATCAAAAACACTCTCTTTTATTTACACTTGTATTGTGTACATTGGTGACAATGTATAACTTTAAGTGTGGGGATGGGTTTAATGAATCTTTAACTAATTTCTTCAGGCTTATTATAATCTTGATTATAAGTCTTATAATTGATATTTTGAATTGGGTGAATATGTCCATGAATAATATATTTCCTTGTTGAATATTGTTTGAATTGGTGTGTAAAGAGATCATTTTAGAATAAAATTCATTTTTTAATATCATACTTTTAGTAATCATTGAGATGATCAAGTTAAATGATATTGCATATTATTTACAGACCTAGTACCTTTTTTAAAAATATTTTTAAAATATATTTTAATCATTTCATTTATAAGGAGCTAGATAAGAGAAACTCTCATGTTTAGTTATTTAATTTTTAATCTTTTTCTTCATGTGTGTTGCCAATGTGTAGTACAATAGTTCTAGAACTTGCTTTTATTATGCATATTAAGAGCATATTTGTTAAAATAGAAGCATTGACATAATGAAGGCGCTTAGATAAAACAACTTGCTTTAGCCTATTTCTTTGAAAATTACCACACCCTTCGATTTATCTTTAGGAATAACCAAGTTGAGCCTTAGCCATTTTCATTTATTTAACCCACATATTAAACTTTATCATATTTTCTGTTGAAGGCCTTTTTATTTTTGAATCTTGAAGGTTATTTATATTCTTTACTTTTTGAGAGTTTAAATTTTTGAAAGGTCCAATATGTTTATTATTATGGTACTAAATATTATGATCAAAAAATAAAATAAAATAATTATTATAAAAAAGAAAAGAGAGAAAAGAATAAGTATATAGTACCAATGGATTTACAATGGAAAGACCTGAATGCTTGTAAACAAGTCTTGTAATTTCTCTTTAGTAAATTTCCTACAATTTAACCCTTTTTATACCACAACCGTACTGTACATAAAACTCATTACAACCTATATAAAGGCCTTTTAACTTTTACTTCTAGTTTATAATTTTATTGCAAACTTATAGTAAGAGTTCTACTATGCATTGATTTTTGATACTTTTCACCCTAAACACTTGAGTGCATTGAGTAAAATCTTGATAAGGGTGTGAAGATATATGTTTTTTTTATTTCAATGCAATTGTTGACGCGATCACTATTAATATTACTTTAGGAAATAATTTTAGGATAACTTGACTCTAACTGTATGCTAATTTCATTCAATAGGATATGATGATGTATAGTATAAATGGACAAATTGATGAAGGACTGATGTTATAAGATTTATAATTTTGATTATGGTTTGTTTCAGGACAAGCAAAAACTTAAGTGTTGGGATAATTGATAAATGCATATTTGATTATATTTTACCAGCATATTTGATGTATTTTACTTGGTATTCTATACTTTTGTTATATATTTGGTACTTAATTTGCTCTAAGTGTGTTTACAGATTAAAATTGCCTTCATGGGCTTAAAGGAGAAGAATTTGAACATAAAACACAACGTAAAAGAAATATTCGATGCACAAAAGAGATGCACGACTATGCATCTGCTCATGCACTTCTATTAGGTTATGCACTTTCATCATTTTTGTTTGGCTATGCACAATCTGATGCGCGGTTGTGCATTAGCTCTTGCATCTCCCAAAATCCTAAATTTTTCCATAAAAAAACATGTTCAGGAACATATGGAGAGGAAAGACAAAAATAGGCACTCTAAACATCTTAGAGGTGACTCAAGGTGCGATCGTGAGTTAGAGGAGTGGGAAACGAGAAGATTTTATTAACACGTTCATTGGAATACAAGATTAGACCTCTACATCATAAGAATACAGGATGGAAGACAATTAGAGGGATTTAGAATTATGATTTCATTGCTTTCAGTTCATATTTCTGTTTATTTATGTTTGATTTCATATTCACCAATGTGTAACTAAATATTTCATTAGTATTTATGTTAAATGAACCTATTTTATTACCTTAACACGTGTTGACTCTTTTAATAATGCAATTAGTCGATTGATTTATTGTGATCCAATTACACATTTTATTTATGTTAAAATAAACCCATAAATATTATATCATAATCTGATTTCATATATAGAGACTAAGAAACCATACGTTTGAATAAATCTACTATAATTAAAAGGATTTGATTGCAACCCTAGAGATAGGACAACATAAATCTTCTAGATTATGGTCAAACCTAATAAAGTGATTCACAAAGCAGTAAAACAATCCTATAAAATTTAACTTGGTAATTTAGTTAGGAACCTTAGGATTAGTTGTTAGTAGTCTCAAAGTCAGGTACTATCATACCATATGGGTTTCTATTGTCCAAGAAATTATCAGAACAATTGCATAACAAAAGACCTACTCGTTAATGTTTTGGGGCATTTGAAACCTAAATACTAATTATTGATGTTAGTAATTTTCTAAATGAATTCTTAATTCTCTGTTCAACTTTGCTAACTATTTTATTTTACTTGCTTTAGTTTTATTTTCTTTTATTACATCCAAAATCAATTCGTAGGCTAGATAATATGAAAAAGGTAACTACTAGTTCTCATTGTCCTCATGATATCGACTCGTACTTACCAATACTAGCTACAGTTATGCTGTGCACTTACGATTATTACAATATTGACTAACTCATAAAATAAGTCAATCGGTTATCAAAATGTAAGGCCATAATAAGTTGTTGTCATAGCTATAGAGAGAGAGAGAAACTTAAAGTTTATATTTGAAAACATCATAGTAAAACAATTGAAGGGGATAAAATTTATGAGATAAACACTTATCATATTGAACTGACTCTTAGGAGTGGAAAGGTTCTATTGGATGATCTTATTTGGAGATGTGAGAAGTTTAGAAGCTGACTAATAAAGTTCCTTATCAATTGCCATTTTCACTTATTTGTAAGAATTTATTAACTATATGCATGCATTTATTAAGGATTAACATAGAAAGTAAAGAGGAAAGTGCTTAAGATTTTATGGACATAGAGAGGCTAAACTCTTCCTTAAAGAGGATTTCAAGTTTTACATTGCTCTCCATTAAGACTTGACAAAAGAGAAAACGTCCTTATATGTGTTTAAGTTAAAAGTTAGAGTTCCTCTTTCTTTTTTTAATTTCTAATTTAATTCTTGATGTATATTATTATATGTCATGCAGGTGTTGACCTATTAAAAGGCCTTACTTACGTGGCAAGCTATGTCAACACTGTTAACTATAGAGTTAACAATGGGCTAATTATACAATAGATTAAAAGTTTGAGCATTTTATTGTTATTTTTGTAATTCTTACTAATATTATAAAATTAGGAAAATTCATAATTTTAAATGTAATTATCTTTTTATTAAATTTTTTATTTGTAGATCATAAATATGTATTCTCTTATGATAAAATAACATAATTTGTGTTTTTAGATGTATATAGTAATGGGGGAAAATGGTAGTGGATTTAATTTATGTGTTATGCTATATTAACAAATATAATGTTAGGAGTTAAGTAGTTGACACTAAAATTGTATTTATAATAAATTAAACATTTATGTTGTATTTAATTAACCTTTTTTAATTGTAAAATTGAGTAAAGTTCTCTGTTTAAAATCCTCTTCACTTAAACATCTTTGTGTATTCTAATTAAATTCATAAACCTTCCTCTTAAATATTTTTATCACCAAACTTTTGCATGATTTTTAATATAAACTGTTAGCAAATAACGAACTTACATATTATTAAACTGTATCATTAAGAACCCTCGCTACAACATAACATGCTTTTAGCTACGAATAGTTTTGTCACAAAAATTTCATAAATCTTTGTTAAAAATATTTGGCAACGATACAAAATCGTCGAACATATTGTCACAAAATCACCGGAGCAAAAACTATAGGCAACACTTTTTTTCAAATTCTCACAAATTATATCTCGCAATGAGAATGATACGTAGCAAAAACGAATAGGCGATGATAAGAAAAATCATTGTTGATGATATTTTGTTATGCTTCCGTTTCATGGAAAATTTTATTAGCAATGTTACTATAAACGTAGGTAATAAATTTTATTGACAAATTTTTTATCGTCGCCAAAATTATTTGCGACGATTATATTTTTGTAAGTAAATTTTTTAGCTACATTTTTAATTTTTTAACAAACATTATTGGCAATGTTTTACAAAATGTAGCCAAATATTTTAGCTACATTTTTTATTTTTAATAAACATTATTGTAAACAATTTTATCATGTTAATTTTATTTATTACTCACATTTTTAATCGATGTTATTATTTGTAATATTTAGTTTTTTTATATTTATTATATGAAAATATAATTAAAAATAATTAAAAATTAAAATCATTTAATATAAACAATTAGATATCATTAAATGTTAATTACAAACATTAACAAAAATATGTGTACGAAGAGTCGTTTTCATCTTCACTACTACTTACATAATTTGAACCCATTATTTGTATGACTATCTTTGCAAGCTTAGCTAACTTTTGTTTATTATGTTCTAATATTTATTCATTACTTTCTAATTTAGCCATAAGCGACCAATTCTCCTCTTGAAGACGATCAACATATGCTAGTCTTAATGAGGATGAAGCAATTGGCTTAGGGCCAAACTCAAGACCTTTGATGTAGTTAGATCTTGTATTAAACACGTTGTTACAAATGTCATATACATTTGGCTCATTTCCATTAGACAATGATCTTTACAACAACTTTTACAACTTATTCTAAAATTTAAAAAACAAAATTAATATTTAATTCAAATATTATTACTTAGTATTACATAAATAACTAAAGTTAAAATTTAAACAATTTTTTATCTTTAAATAATTATTATGTGCTTTTTCAGATATCTAGCCTTGGCCTTCTTTGTAATGTGTTAGTTTGTAGAATGTAATCCTATCACACTCTTCTCCATATGATTCATTTTGACTCTGTTTTATGAAAAAAAAATTGAAAATTGAAAAATAATAAATAATATTATATTTACTAATATAATTATAACTTCTAAACAAAGAATTTACAAATTCATTTTGTATGACAATAAACGGGCTTTCATTTTTCCTCTATTAACCTTAGCTTTCTCAAACTTATCCTAAATAAAGAAAAGAAATAGTCATTAAATTGTGTAACAAGATTAATTGAAGCATATATCAAGAGAAAGCAGACAAACTTTAACATTGTTAGAAACCCAACAATCACACATTTGGCTCCAATTTTCTGGAGTCACCTATTCGGGAACATGTCTCCTTGCCTCCTCATCTGAAGGAAAAGATTTGTAGTATTTATGTAGTCGATAATGATGAACCTTAGCCCTTTGTTTCAACAATGAACTCACACAACTTAAAACTTTAGGGTTATCAATATCGACTATGTTGACCTTCATCTGTGAACAAGAAAAAGTTAAATTAATCCTTAAATAATTAAACAAAATTGCATTTTATAGCAAGTTGTCTTGCTTCAATTTCTTAGCATGCTGAAACCAAGGCAATTTAGTCCTAGCAATAACTGTAACTCACTGGACAATTTTGTTGATTGAACTTGTCAATAGGACAACCTTGCGAGGTATCAATATACACAAACAGCTTGCTATTCATTGCAACATTCATGCATTGCAACTCAAAACTTTTAGTCATACTTCTACCTCTTTTTTTGATGCCGATATTGGAACCTGATAACAAAACAATAATGATAAGAAAAATGCATTAAACATGTAAATATGTATTTGAGCATAAGTCTAATTATAGGTGGTAAATATTAACAAACCTGAAGATTCCCCTTTATTAGTTGAGGTAGACAGAGGTTGTTGCTAATTGGTTTCATTGGTGGATGAAGTCAGTTAATGTTGTTGGCTAGGGTTAGATTTATCTAGTGATTGTAAGGGATGAACAACTTCGTTAGTTGCCACCTTCTTTCCCTTGTTTCTACCAAGTGCCATTATATTGAATATCTATAATGATATTATAAATGATTTCTCAATGGTTTTCCAATATAAAAAATAATTAGAATAACAACATAAGAACTTGGATCATTTAAAGGAGAACTTCAATATACATTTATTGTTTATTTTATTATAATTTAAATATGTATCATAAGTTCTTTTATGTCTCTTTATTTGGAGACCACGTTTATTACAAAATTCAACGATCTTAAATTTGTTAAATGTTTTGAACATTAAAAATAGAGCACTCAAATAACATTAACAGTCTAACAATATTAATATTTCTTGATTGTTTTGGACACCAAAAATAGAACACTCAAACCATGTGTGGAAAGGTAATTCATTCCATATCAAAACAAAACATTAAAAACATAAGAGGACTTTCATCAAACACCTCATAGGCATCAAAAATTAATCAAGATGTGCAATGAGGATCGTATCCATACGATTAACCCTAACTAATAACAAATAATCTTTCTTTTCCGTCTCTTCACCAACATTAACACATACAAACAACATTAACAGCCCATTTATACGTAAATAACTCAAAGGTTCACCTAAAAACCAACCATGAACATACCAATTAACAACAAAATTAAAAGCAGAAATAAAACCCAATACGAAATCAAACAAACTTCTTACTTCGACTACAATTGTAGGGAGATGATGGAAGATAAAATGAAGACGATGAATGGATGAAGAGAAGACAATATGTCAAGCTAAGGTTCTCCCAAAAAATGTTGAAGGACAATAGAAGAGAAGAGGAGGCAAAACAAAATGGGAAGAAGAGGGTCGAGTGGGAGAATTATATTGTTGACAAAATGACATCATTTGTCATCAAACAAACAACGTCATTTTTGTCTAATTTTTTTAAGCGTATAACATTACACAATAGGTTATGATTTTACATAATCGTCGTCAATAATATAAGTTTTTAAAATTTTATAGTTTTGTTACTTTTGTAATATAACATTTTTATAAAATTGTAAAGAATTTACACATAATAAATAGACTTTTGTGAGACCACTTAAAATTTTCATATCATATATATTAAAAGTTCATGATAAAAATATAAAGAAATGTAGTATGCATAAATTTTGTGTTGTTTTGTTTTATAAATTTTTAAAATGAAATTGTTGTTAAGTAAATCTATTTTTGTACTTACAATTATTATGAATAATATTAAATTGGTAGCCGTGTATTTGGCTACCAATATACGAAATTGTAACCAATATAATATTTTTTTATAGATTTTTAAATTTTGCTAAAATTTTTAATATAGCATAAACATAAATTACTATAGGAATTATATACAGTAAATAAAGTTTTGTAAGTCCATATGAAATTATATATATTAAAAATTAATAAAATTTTAAATGACAGTTTTGTTCACTAATTTTATTTTTACACTTATACAATCATTGTTTTATTGTTAATAAATATTAATGATTAAGAATAGTAGTTAACTTAAATTTAGGATATTAATCTTATTAACATTAAAATTATGATTTGTCACCAATGAAAATGTAGCCAAAAGTCCCATATGTTATTTTTAATTAAATTGTTATTATTATTATCATAAATGGTAATTAATATAATGTTATATGAATATATATATATATATATATATATATATATAATAGTAATAATAATAATAATTGTAGCTAGTATAATGATTTATGAATTATTACATAATTTTTAAATTTTCTTATATCTTACTTATGTAATATTTATTACTCTATTTAATAATAATAATCTATTTATTATATAAAAATTTTGTAATGTAACATATAATTTATATATTATATATAATAATATTTATATTTAGTTAGCCAAATGGTAGTGGCAAACCA
Source organism: Erythroxylum divaricatum (assembly GCA_025434745.1). NCBI lineage: Eukaryota > Viridiplantae > Streptophyta > Magnoliopsida > Malpighiales > Erythroxylaceae > Erythroxylum > Erythroxylum divaricatum. The sequence goes on from JANTPM010000006.1 coordinate 29,722,693, forward strand.
TTTGGTGACAGGTTTTTGAATCCTTACTAAATGGTTAATTTCTTCCGATTTAATCGAAAACAACATCGTTTATCTTAATAACAAGTGATGTCATTTTCTACTAGGTTATTAACACAAAAATAATTTTTCGTATTAGTCGTCATATTTCCTCTTTATAATTTGTTGAAGAAGCATCATCTCCTCTTTTGCCATCATCTCCTGTCTTGTGATCCTCACCATCGATGAAGCATTGTGCCCTGTGTTAGTACTTATTATTCTTCTTTTTTGTTACCAAAAACCATCCATATTGTGCTATATTTTTCTGCTACATTTTAGAGTTAATGTGGGTTTTTTGTTTTGCAAATGGTGTAAGGGTTACCCTTTTTGTTTGTGTTTGGAAGATAGTGAATATGTTTCTGTATTGGACGACGATAGGTAGATTTTTTCCCACCTTTAGTGTTTATTTGATGAAACCCTACTAACTGTTTGATGGAAGGTCTGTTAGAGATCCAATGCACAATCTACAACAGATGATTATGTACATATTTACCATATGATTACTTTTATACCAAATCTGTACTACTAGTGAACTGTAGTACTTTGACTTATCATCGACAAACTAGCATAACATATCACAAAGACCTCGTAGGCAGAAAGGGTCTTTTGAATCAATTCATTCCATGCTTAGAATTTGTGGGATTTGATTATCAAATAAATTTAATTAAACATAATGAATTTTATGTTAAATTGACTTTTTATAATTAAAATGTTAACATCAATTCATCGAGGAATGCCGATGTGGTGACTAGTTTCCAATGGTTGAAATGAGCTTCGCTAAGAGAAATGGGAAAATTTCTACCTAGTAAAGAACAAATCAACACATAACAAATTTCCTCATTATATACTAATTACTGCTTGCCTTCTATGGTCGATCTTCTTCTTCAAGATTTTTAGTATCATTTGAATTACTTCTCTTCCTTAATTATTTGTATCTTATTTACATCATAGTAAGCTATCAGATGAACGTTTGATTATATATACTTTGTCTTGCGTAAAGGTTACTCGAATCTCCAAGAGAACATAGATTAAAATGAAAATGGTGGAAATATCTCAATAGTTAGTACAGGATTAGGGCAAACGATTATTTTGGTACAATCATCGATTCCAATTACTATGTCTATTCAATCAGGTATGCAAGTGTTCAAATTTAGCTATACGGGTTGACTTAACTAGCTATTTAAGTTCTATACTAATTGTGTCTTAGATGAAACACATCATATTGGTAATTCATCTAATTTAATGATCCATACTGCATTTGGAGATTCATTCACTATATCTTTTACAAGTTTGGTTGTAGTCAAGAAGTTGGAAAAGGATGTCAATAACCTAACACTTGAGAAAAGATATTTTACTTTTTCAATTAGTGCCTTCGAATAAACAAGGACTCTTCTTGGAAATCTAGGCATAACAAACTCATTTACCTTTACCGACTCTCATATTAATTGTAATCCAAAAAAATAATTATTTCATTTTCTTTTCACTAGAATAAGCATGAAACTTTATTTATTGTTATGCTTGTAAGATTTTTGGAAACATCTCCATTACTTAGGGGTAAGACTGTGTATACCTCCACAAATCTTGCATATCAATAAGATTTATATAGGATGTTGATGTTGTTGTTGTATGTCGGTAAAAATAATTGTTAAATTTCTAATTAAAATCTTGTATTACTTGCGTATATCTTTATATTATATAGGTTACAATTTTAAATATTTTATGTCTTATTATTTTATTGTTAATAAATATTGATGATTAAGAATAGTAGTTAGCTTAAATTTATTTTTTATCTTATTAATATGTAAAATTTTAGGTATGTTTATCTTTTTATATCGAAAAAGATAATTTATAGAGTTTTAACACATTAACTATATATTTAAACAAATTTATAAAGAAAATATAATTAAAAAATGTTAGGATATTTTGTATATATCTTTTATTTAGTATTAGCATTTTAATTAGACATATAAGATATAACTTGTGGAGTCTATCATCATGGTGATATTAGGATTATTTTACGAGATTGGAAATTACTAATGGACATGCGGATTTTGTGGATTGAAGAAATTAAAAGGATAAGGTTGTTGCATGTTTGAATTAAACCGGAACTCTTATTATGTGAGGGAATTGTGCGTATCTTCAATCTACGGTAGAAGTTAATCTTTTTGGTGTATGCGGTATTGAGTTAATGTGGGAGTGATATAGGTGAGATGCGTGTTATTTGTTAATAAAGAAAAAGAAGACGATGGTTGTTGCATTTTGGTAATGGGAACATTGTTATTACGTGGTCAAGGTGGACTCTCTTTCATTAATTGTATTTGTGTCATAAACATCTACTAGTAGCAGCTGTATGGAATCTTCAATGTGCATGTTGTCTACATCTTCTATCCATAGTAGAAGTCTATTGCTAACATGGGTGTGCGGCAACTGAGGTGATGTGGGTGTGTGTCACAGAAGTGAAGTGTGTGTGCGGCAACTGGGTGCATGTGTGCGTGTGAGACAGGCATGAGTGAACAACAGTGCAGCTAATGACGAGCTATTAGTGTTGTACACACTTCTTTGAATTAACAAAGTTGAAGTTAAGATCATATAGTAGCTGTGTTGTGTGGCAAAGAGTGGATATGATGCGTGGGTTTTGTAAAAAGGAGAAGTGGGCATTAATTACATAGCTGAGGTGATTGTTTTTGGGTATACAAGAGTGCACTGGCTTGCGTGGGTGTTTTCGATATAAGTTGTGCAGTGGGCGAGGACCACATGTGTGTTCTTTTTATTGTGATTTTAGCGGCTACGAGGACGAAATTGTTTAGGCAGCTACATGGGTATTTAAGGCCACCAACCTCTCTATTTATTGGATTTTATGAAAAAGAGAATATCAATAGCTTGGAGAATGTCTTGTACGAGAGTGGTAGCTTTGCTGAATTCAAATGGGATGATAAACATACTGGTATAAATATTCTATGCTCCAAGGATTTTTTTTAGTGAAGATATTGAAACCTCGCCACAAATCTTTCGATGGTCAATTTCCCGTTCTTTCATTGATGAAGCGGCATATTTAGGAAAGTTTCTTTTTATCTCAAGTGATGTCTTTGTTTATGTTGGTTATTGCTTAATCACTTGATTGTTTATTTCATATCTTTATTATCAAAAGTAGTTAAGAAAAATCCTCTGTTGAGGTTAACATGGGTCGATCGTGTTATTGTGTGTGAAATTCTTTTACAGGAAGTGACGTTAAGAGATAGTATTAAGGGTTGAGAGGTGTTGGCTTAGTAAAGCCTTGGGTAAATCTATTGTACTTCGGTGAAAGTTATTAAGTTGGGTAAGGATCCCGCAGACGTAGACAAGGCGTGTCAAACTGCGTTACCAAATTTTTGGTGTTAATTTATTTTTTATTCTTTTAATTTTTTATTTTTTTTATAAACAAATAGAAATGTTTTCTAAACAATTACCCCTTCGATTTTTTCAATTGGTATCAGAGCCAGGTCATCAATTCAGAACTTAATAAAAATTTGGTATAGATCCTAGTTTTGCAAACATGGCCATAAGAGAAGGAGCATTAATTATCCGGCTGCCATTATTGGATGATTCTAGCTATCCTGCATAGAAATCACGAATGAAAGTCTTCATTCAAGCTTAAGGCACGAGAGCTTGACATTTGATAGTACATAGGTGGATGCATTCATAATTACTAATGATAAAGGAGATGTAGCTCAAAAAGATCCATCTGAATGGACAAGATTTGAGGAAGAAAGTATACTCATAAATTTACAAGCAATGCATGCGATATTCAGTGTTATTGATGAAGGATGATTTTCAATGATTTCAGCCTGTGAATCGGCTAAAAAGAAACATGGGATGCTTTGCAAACTATTCATGAATGGTCAAAATCTGTGATAGCGCCAAAGCTACGGATGTTAGTTCTGCAGTTCGAAAAGCTGAAGATAGATGAGAATGAGACTATCGGAGACTTTCATGAAAAACTGCGAGTTATAGCGAATCAGGCACATCTAGGGAAGAAATACTTCAACATGAAATTAGTCAAGAAATATTGAGATCGCTGCCTTCAATATTTATTCCAAAATTGCAACAATAGAGGAAGCTCACGACATTGATAATATGTCATTGGAAAAAGTTATTAGAATCCTTACAAACTTTGAAATAAATCTTTTGAGAGGTAAGCAAGAAAGAAGCAAAGAGTTGGCACTGCAAGTGGAAACTGAAAAAACCACGAATGATGCTGAAGATGAATCAGATGAAAACAAAGACTTGGTACTACTCACATGAAATTTTGGTAAATGACTGAAAAGAATGAAGAAGGACAGACCCGACTTTAAATAATATGGTTGAAGTTTATCGAGTAATAATTTAAGACAACAAGTCAAGACACAAAAAGGTGAACAAAAAGCAAGGAGAATCCAATGTCATGAATGTCAAGGTTTCGGACACATTCAATCCAAATGTGCTATACTTTGAAGAAGAGAAAAGGAAAAACTTTCACAAGCACTTGGAGTAAGAATGATTTCAAGAGCGAATATGGTAACGAAGAAGAAATAGTGAATGGTGCTGTGTTGGTTGCCTTACATAGCAAAAGTTCAGTTGCTTACTTAACATTAATTGAGAAGTAACTGAAGTTGGAAAAGAGGGAAAATCAAAAAATTTTGAAAACAAATCATCTCAAAACCTAATATCAGATTATGAAAGTGATGGAAGTGGCCTAGATGAAAAAAAAGGGAAACATTTACGAGGCTTACAAATTAATGTATAAAAAATGGGTGAAAATATATAGAAAGAATGAAAGATTGAAGGATGAGAATCTCTTCATAAAAAACACCATCCAAGAGTTAAAAAAAAATTGATGTTGACGTCAGATGAGCTTGGTGAAGCTAGAATGAAATGGTAAGTACTAAAAAGGGATTGAGAATGTTGAATGGAAGCACAGAAAAACTAAAAAAAAATGAAAATTGGTAAGGGTAAGGTTAAAGGGGATCTTCAAGGTATTGGCTATAAGAGTGAGTGCTCTACAGTGAATGAGGAGAAAAATAATTTGTCCACATCTGTTTGAGAAGAAGAAACATCAAGAAAGAATCAAAGATTTGTACCGACGTGTCATTTTTGTGGAGTTATCAGGCACATAAGGCCAAGATACTACAAGATGTTACAAATGATATTTCAAAAGAGTCAGAACCAAAAATTTAGACACTCTCCATTAAATTTTCAACGGCATCCTATGTTATCGAAGCACACTTGGATTAAAAAAGGCCAATTACAGACACAAAGATAATGTGAAGGAAAAACAAGAAGTTGTCTAAATTCACAGTTAGTTACTATTTGTAAAGAAACTGGCCAAATAGAGGACAAGTCGATTACTTCAAAAGAAGAAACCAATGATAAAGATAATATGAAGAAAAAAATACCAGGTCTATTTTTCTTCAAGGGGCACAGGGATTGTGTACTTTACATTTTTGAAGTATTTTTTTTGTTTAAAAAAAGACGAAACGTAAAAAAAAAATTGTCTTCTTTAGTTATTTAGTTTTTTATGTTGCCATTATCATCCCATCTTTTTAGTAGTTTGCATTGTGATTTTTATTTGGCTCTATCGAAGACCCTTCAACTCTCTCATCAGTATGGATCTATCTTGGGTATCTCTCTCTTTCAAGCATATCTCTCAATGTTTTGAATTGTGGTAATTTGTTTTCTTGGCGTTATTATGATTCTTTTGCTGCACCTATTGTTGATTATTATGATTATGTATTTTGATATTGTTTTGTTCTAAGGAGAAGATATCAGATTGTTTATGGTGAATGTTCCATTTTGGAGGAGATTTTAAGGTATCTCCATGACTATTAATCTTGCTTTTTGGCATTTTTTTGTCCCCAGGGAGAGAAATTTGGATGATTAGATAAACTTGATGTTTGATTAAAGGGGAGTATTTGTTGCATGAATTGTGAATTTGATACTTATATGTCCAATTATGATTATTTATATAGAATTCTAAAGTTGTGACAAAAATGCCAAAAAGAGGGAGATTGTTAGGATATATTGTATATATCTTTTATTTAGTTTTGACATTTTAATTGGACATATAACATATAACTTGTGGAGTATCATTATGGATATGTTGGAAATCACTGATGGATTTGCAAATTGATGAAATTAAAAGGATAAAGTTGTTACATGTTTGAATTAAAGTGGGACTCTTATTATGTGAGGGATTTGTGCATATCTTCAATCTACAGTAGAAGTTAATATTCGGTATTGAGTTAATGTGGGAGTGATATAGATGAGATTTTCGTTATTTGTTAATGAAGTCCAATGGATGGTTAAGCTCTTCCTTTAACCTTCTCCTTCTTGAAACCCTTGAAATCCACTTAAAAACTTAAGAAAA
>JANTPM010000006.1:29778990-29789108 GCA_025434745.1 Erythroxylum divaricatum
ATCTTCAACTGCTTCTTGATAACTGCTTCTTTCTTCTTGATTCTTGATCTTTAAAGAAACGGTTATTCAGTTGAGTTATGTAACTAACTCAAACTGATTTGATTCTTTGTCTTCGACTCCTTCGTCTCATTTTCACTTCGCTTCCGTCTCATTTTGTTTCGGTTCCGTTTCATTTTGCTTCGCTTCCGTCTAATTTTGCTTCACTTCTGTCTCATTTTGGTTCGCTTCCATCTCATTTTGCTTCTGTCTCATTTTGCTTCGGTTCTGTCTCATTTTGGTTTTGTTTCTATCTCATTTTTTTTGCTTCCGTCTCACTTTACTTTTGCTTCTGTCTCACTTTGCTTTTGCTTCTGTCTCACTTTGCTTTTGCTTCCGTCTCACTTTTCTTCAGCTTCATCATTATTTGGTTTTCATCAAAATTAATCGTAAAGTCATTTTGACTTAACAGATCTCATTGAGTTGCCCAATGGTATGAAAGCCATTAGATGTAAATGGGTATTTAAGACAAAGAAAGACTCACGAGGCCACATTGAGAGACATAAAGCGAGAATTATTGCTAAAGGGTTCACTCAGAGGGAAGGAATCGACTACATGGAGACATTTTCTTCTATATCTAAGAAAGATTCTCTTCGTATAATCGGAATTGGTAGCTCATTTTGATTTTGAGTTATATCAAATGGATTTGAAAATAGTGTTCCTCAATGGTGAACTAAAGGAAGAGGTTTACATGAGACAACCTGAAGGATTCTTCTCCAGTGATGGTGAGCATTTACTCTGCAAGTTTAATAAATCCATATATGGATTAAAATAAGTCTCCCGGCAGTGGTATTTAAAATTTCATGAGATTATCAGTTCATTCGATTTTGAAGAGAATATAATGGTCCAATGTTTATACCAGAATGTCAATGAGAGTAAGACTATTTTTCTTGTGTTATACGTGGATGATATTTTATGTGCAACTAATGATAAGGGTTTGCTATATGAGGTGAAACAATTTCTCTCAAAAAATTTTGATATAAAAGATATGGGTGAGATATCTTATGTCATTGGCATCAGGATCCATATAGAAAGATCTCGAGGCATTTTGGGTTTGTCTCAAGAGACTTATATCACCAAGTGTAGCACCTATAGTGAAGGGTGATAGATTCAATTTGAATCAATGCCCAAAAAATGGTTTCTAATGGAAACACATGAAGAACATATCATATGCTTCAGTTGTTAGAAGCCTTATGTATGCTTAGGTCGCACCAGACCTGACATCGCATATACTGTTGGAATGTTAGGTAGATATCAAATAACCCATAAGTTGACCACTGGAACGCTACAAAGAAGGTTATGAGATATCTTTAGGGCATAAAAGACTGCATGCTTATGTACAGGAGAATAGAGAACATGGAAGTAGTTGGACACTTTGATTCAGGCTTTGCTAGCTGCATTGATTCAAGAAAATCAACATCTGATTATATTTTCATGCTAGCTGGTGGAGCTATATTTTGGAGAAGAGCCAAGCAAAACCTGATTTCTACTTCTACTATGGAGGCTGAGTTTGTATCTTATTTTGAGGCCATCACGCATAGTGTATAGCTGAAGAGTTTTATATCTGAGCTTAGAGTTGTTGATTCAATTTCTAAGTCATTAAAATTGTACAACGACAACTTATGTGCGGCCTTTATAGCTAAAATAACAAGAGTTGACGTCGAAGTAAGCATATCTACATTAAGTCTTTAGCCATAAGAGAACATGTTAAGGAAAGAAAAGTTGTCATTAAGCACATTAACATTGAGTTGATGATTACAGATCCTTTAACTAAAAGCATGCCTCCTAAACAATTTAAGAATCACGTAGTAGGAATGGGACTTAATTCCATAATTTTATTTTTATTGTACATTTGTTGCTTCAATGGGACTCTTATTTAATTTAATGTTTTTTTATATGGTTTTGTGCACATATATTTGATTGTTTTGACAAATATCATTTAATTTGGACCTAGAATAAATATATGGTTTATTCATTAAGCTTAAGGGCTAGTGATGAGAGATTTTATATATTGTAATACATGAAATATAATATTCACTAAAAGAGAACCTATCGTCATGATTCATATATTTGGTTTCTTGTTATGTTTGATATTGGGTTAAATGGACTAAGTGAGAAAATGCAAGATTTTTTCCCGAAATCTTCCTACTGTTTAGAATTTGGTCCATTTAATGGTTTAACCAATTAATCACGTAAAAGCCCATACATCATCATTTTCATCTTCAGTGATAGGCAAAGATGATGAAGTGATGAATTATATTTTTTTGAGTCCCTATCCTCGGCTTCACGCAACAATCACTGGATACCATCGAGTTGTGGAGATCAAAGGCTAAAAGGTTCAAATTTTTTTGAACATTGCTGGACAATATTGGTGCAATGGCTAGAGGTATTCTTCTGTTATACTTCCGTTGCTGAACATTGTGAATAGCATGCATGTATCTTGTTTATACGTAAATGATCTTGTATTTTAAGATACATCCGTGGATTTCATTTTATATAAAAAAAAGTTTATATGAAGAAAGTCGATCGAATGGTGGTTGCCTTAAGAACAATAATCACTAAAAGGTAAAAACTGAATGAAGAAAGATTCAGTTGAGAGTCGAGACTAAATTAAATGCTACTCCCTCCTATTCAAAATAAATGCCGTTTTAGAGGGATACAAACTTATTAAGAAAGTTAATGAAATATTTGATATACACTTATTAATTGCATGTTGAAAATATAATCCGTGTAATTAAGATATGAGAAAAATTAAAGGATAATTTTATAAATAAAATTATAATCATGCATAAAAAGTCACGAATGACATTTATTTTAAATAATTAAAATCCCTCTAAAACGATTTTTATTTTGAGTAGGAGGGAGTATATTATTGTATTAGAAAGTATCACAATCCTTTCGGATAAGTTTGCATTTAACAACATATCAACAGATCTAACGAGTAAACATGCAGCAATTTATTGATCAAAAGTTCTATGACTGAAAATAAAAATGCTTTGGTTACAACATAAGGTATGGTAAAGAAAATTCATCATTCAGTTTCTAGAAATGTTTCCCATAAAGACCTGATTTAGTCTTGCTACAAAAAATAAAAAACATTTAATATAATCTTAGCATATGCTCATTACATGCTAATAAATTAACATTTGGTGGTTGATGATTTGAGGATAACAAAGAACCAAATGATCCAATTGTAAGAAAACTTAATTATATCGTAGGAGAAGTAATTAACGGACATAAAGCATAGAAGGCATCGCCAGTCGTCTCATTCCTTTAACAGGAAATTTGCAAGAATCTATTCCCAGCAAATCTACACTTGTCATATAAACATCTACATTTGCTTTTTGTTCTTTTTCAAGTGGATCAAACCACGGATCTATTTAAGTATTTAGATGTCACTTGAATTGTGTAAATGAGCTTGCGAATATAAGTAACATTTTCAAAATTCTCTAATTCTTGAGGTTGGAATTAGCATGAACAAAACGTTAATCAAGTCATTAGCCCTCAGATAATTACTTACAACCAAAATGAACACAGCTGAGAAGAGAAAGGAGTTAACTGGGTATGAATCGAAGCTCTTCTCTTCCCATATGTTTTAACGATAACGATAATTTGTGATTACTGAGTGGTCAGAGAAGATGCATTCTCAGTAGAAGCAGTAGCAATAGTAGTAGAAGAAGGAGAAGAATTTTTATGATTGTGCATCCAAACCTTAAAAACCTGTCTGCTCACTCCAATCCCTCTACAGAACTTCTCAACCTCATCTTCCTCGTCTCTCGACCTCTGGAGCTTCCACCCCAGCTTCTCCGCAAACGTCAACATTTTCTCTTTCTGCTCCATCGTAAACTTACTCCTGAATCTCTTCTTCCTACCCGAATCCATCATCATCACCGCCCTCCTGTCTCCGCCATACTCGATCATTTCCACGACTTTCGTTGTCTCTTCACGGCCGTAGGTCACCTTACGGTGGAAGTTGCGGTGGCAGCCGCAGGCTGCGCAGTGGAGGGTGGGTGGAGAGGAGGAAGCGGAGGAGTCGAGAGTGAACTCTCCACATCCGTCAGTGGCGTAGCTGCCGATGCTGGCTGCATGGTTCCTGAGACATTCTTTGTACAGATCGGTTACGTTATGACCCTCCATATCTCCTCTCTTTCTCTCTATGCTTTATGTTATATTCGGTTATAAATAGCATATGGTTAACCAGAGTAAGAGGCTGTTATCTTTTTTCATATTTTCTTTTTGTTTTTTGTGATTGATGATAGTGATTCTATCTTTTATACTATTGTTTTAGACTAAGGAATTACTGTTTATCTTTCTGACTCATAATTTATTTTATCTCCAAGCTAAGCAGCTAGCATTGCCAATCTCAACCGGCTGAGACATTTATGTAACAGACCTGAGCTAAAATTGGTTATAACATAAATTGACTTTGCAGGGATGATTGAGATTGAATTAGGTCACCGCCATGTTGAGACTAGTTTGCTAACTAAGCCATGCTGAGATTGAACTAGTTGAGCCCCTCAATGATGAGGTGGGTCCGCTTGGCTTGCCTGTGGGATGGTGTGCCAATTGAGCCCTTAGAGAGGTGTGCCCGCTTGGCCCGCCTACGGAGTTTCCTGTAATTTTAAAAAAAAAACTTGAGGATATAATTGATGAGATTCGCCTCCCTTTATTTACTTAGCTACGTAAGCTTTTTCACATTTAATGACAATAATAGTCATGCCTGAATGGCATTGGTAAATTGGACAACATTTTTGGTAAAGCTATCTATGATTTATTTAATTTTGTGTTTATTACTCTTAAGTATAAACAACTGATCATTGATTTTTTACGTTTGGTGTTCCCCAACTTTTTTCATCCAATTGTTCTGAAGAAGTAATCAAAGGCAAAATGCAAATTTACGTTACTGAGAGAATATAAATTAAAAGGTCAACATGTTTTAACTTAAGAAGACAAAATTGAGTTAAGCTAAGTTTGTTCTTTCTTTCTTTCTTTTTTTTTTTTTTTTGGTTACTAAAAAGTGCAAAATCAGCGTTGCGATAGAGGAAAAAGATTTAACTGTTTCTACCAACTAAATTGGATTTTAAAATAGCATAGATCTCCTCGTATTTTGTGTTAAATGTGCATTTACTTGAGGACTTATCGTACTTCTGAAACCAAAAAGTTTGGAAATGTTGGAAAAGAAAACTGGCAAGAGAGAAGAGAATAGGCAAGGAATAGATTCAAGAGATAGACCTCCCTCCCCCTGTCCGTCTTGGCCCCCTCAGGAAATATAACCGTTTTTTCTGGTTTTCTAAAAAAGCACATAACATACATAGGCTGCGTTGTCACGTAATATTATATTGACAGATTAAAACTAAGTGCACACAGTTGTGGCCTGTGGTGGGTTTCAGGCATCATGTATGGGACTAGTTCAATAATTGAGGTGGGAAATGGTGAGCTCCTCCTCGGGAGTCGGGACTTCACAAGGTGTTGATTGATTCAGTTTCCTCACCATTCACCAACTCTCTCCCTGTACCTCTGGTGTACACTTGGGACCTCATTTACTCTTAACAAATAATAATATGTAGTATTACATAGACAAAACCTTATGATGATAATTAAGTTTATTAATTGACTCATCATTTTCTAATTAATTATAAGGTTAATCTTAAAATTATTACGCACATTTTTTATACATATAAGGGCAGTTGAAAAGAGGAAGGTGACGCAAAGTATGGTGAAGATAAGATGTGAAAAGAATAGTGGGGGAGACCATTACAGCTGGTGTGGAGAAATTGTGCGAGTACAGGAGGCTCGGTTGCTATGTCTGTATCTTGTCCTTAGGCTTTTGGCAGCATCGTCTTTGTTCCCTTTTCTGGGCTCAGTGTCTTGTCATTTCTATAACCCTCACAGACATCACAGGCTGCACCAGTGCATAGGGACCCAGGTGAAGAAGACCCGCATAAATGAGAAGGTAAAAATTAATAGCCACTCTTGTGCGATTACAAAATAATAGATAAGATACTTATAATGCCCTAGTCCATGACGGACGCAGTCGCATGCAAGATTTTAGATTACGGATTTTGAGTTATGGAAGTTATTACAGTAACTATATAGTGTTGTTATAAACAAAATGTAATAAATAAATTTAAACGCAGCCCTAATTTTACATAATAAGATAATAGTTTTAATTTTAATTTTAAAAGGATTAACGAGAAACTTTAGAGTATATATATAACTCGTATATCCTCTATCTTTATTATGCAACTGCAAGACAGGTGCCTACTTGTTCCAAGACAACCTAATTTCTTTATGGCACACCTGGTTTGGTTGGCATTTCAAGAAATGAACTTAGAGCTTCATGCCATGTCCATACACCTTGTTTAAAATCGTAATAAAGCTTTTTCAGCTTTCAGAAAGTTTTGAAAAGGCATTATTTACATTAAACAGTGAAGATACCAATTACGCGAACTAGTCAAACAAAGAATGAGAAACAAATCACTTGTTTCTATTACTCTATTTCTATCATATTCTAAAAGTATCCACCTATTCAATAAATAATACTTCTTAAAAATAAATGGATGGATATACGTTCATAAATTAGAGTTGAAATAGGACGAGGACAAGTAATCTAAATCTCAATGAATGGTACGAATAATAACACGCTTCATAACATCAGTAAATATCGTGTGGTGGGAAACGGGGAAAGCTTTTGGCCATAAGATAAGCTTTATAATGTGAATATTGTTACTGGAGTTTTGTTTACTTGTAAACCTAATAAAATGTTGATGAGGTGGAACTAGCCCTAATTAAGTTCCCTTATGCATTAACGAGTAAACCCGTCCATCATAAAATAATTTATAGTGGATCAATATTTATTATCGCCTAGCCAGCACAAGTAGGATCACGTGAAGTTGTCAAGGGATGTTTATTGACAGGCAAAACCTGAATGAGCGTCATCGGCTGGGTAAAATGCGTTTAGAATCAAGAACCATGGAGGACTTTATCAAGATATTGCACAAATGGGTTCATCTCTCGGAGGAGAACTGGTGAATGTGTACAACCTATAACTTATTCAACTCTTTCCATCTCAAATTTCTTTTAAAAATCAAAATTTATGCAACTACATTCAAAGTTCGCCTAGTATATGTACATAAAGTCAGATAATACATATTAACTAAATATAAATTATAATAGAATAAATATAAAATCCACCCTTTTATTTAATATAACGAAAATATTTATTTTATATGGTATAATCAATTTCTCCATAATATTTTTTAGATGAGTTGTGATTTAAGTATTTTAAATTTTTTTGAAAATAATCATATTAAATATAACATATAATAATGTCAATAAAATCATACAATTTTATGTAAATTTTTAAGATAAGTGCAGACTAATTTGTTTGACTAATAGGCTCATACATGTCAAATTTTAGTTCCTGATTATTTGTTTTAGGTAATGTATTGGTACACACTCTATTTTATTCCCAAGTCATTCGTCTTATGATAATAATTTGATACGCACCCAATTTGATTTTGAGCGATTTATGTCGTGCAATGTGATGGTACATGCTCTATTTTGGCGTTTGGTTAATAGGGTCTTGTCAACTATTACACTCAGCAAGCACATTCACACCTTTTTAAGGCCTTACTTTACATAATATAGATCCTCTGTCCAATTTTATGGTGTCTTATTGTGTCCAATGAATCTCAGTCATTCATTTATGTGGGTCTCGCATAGATCCCACATAAATAAACGCAGATCTTGTATAAATAAATTGTTGAGATTTAAGGAACAAAATAAGACACCATAAAATTGAATAGAGAATCTTGTCCCTACTTTACATCCCAACTTGTACGAAACAAGTCACATATCACAACATTTACAAACAGGCACCAACACCATACAATGCAGTCATATGCAAAAAAAAACTCTTCGATCCTCAAAAACGGACTCTGTACCAACATTAATAACTATATATCAAGGATGACCAAGCCAGGCAAATTAAATGGTTTTGATGACTTGATTGTATACTACCATTGATAAATACCCAAATAATGTAAACGATCTAGAAAAGGGGTTGAATAGATCTTTAAACCTTTTCGTAAAGTTCTACAAAAAATCAGAAGTTAATTCACACAAAAACAAGTTAAACAAATTTAAATGCAAAGAATAGGCAAGAAGAGCAAATAATGTTTTTATAGAGGTTCGGTGCTAAGACCCACGTCCTCTACCTAAGCTCCCACTTAAGATTTGGCAAACCACTTTACTACACACTTTTTAGTTTAGCGTGAACTCTTACAACACCACTGGATTTTCGACTCATGCTACCCTTACAATAGATTTGTTTTCTGACACAAATCCTACCTTACAAGTAACTTTTCACTAATCACTCAACTCAAAATAATAAAGAGATAAAAATGAAAGAACAATGCTCAATACAAATTTGAAACAAGCTAAGAACAATATAGAGCAAGTTTGGAACAATAGTGGAATTCTTTTGCTTTTTGGACTTCGGTAATTTGATCCCTTGATTTTCTACTATTTATCTAGAGACTAGAGATGAATATAGCCGTTGTAAGTCCTCTTCTTGTTGTTGCTTAATTTCTTATAGACATTGCTAAACTTTCTCCTTTCCATTTGTGAATGATTCGGATAAATTTTGTTCAGCTCTATCTGATAGTCAACTAGTCGAGCTGTTATAGTCGACCAGTATCAACGTTTTTCACTGCAGGCTTCAACTCCGCTCTTCGATCAGTCGACTAGTGTCATGATAGTCGACTAGTGCATCTATCTTACTGATTTATAGTCGACTTGTAATGCTTTAGTCAACTTGTTTCAAGCCCCATACTCTTCATGTGATATGTTGGTCGACTTGTGCTGACTCCAACGGATATATTTAATCAGATCTTCTCAAACTCTTCATGTTTAATTCTCTCTAGCATGTTGAAGATTTTTTCTTTCTTGATTTCACTATAATTTATATTGTTGTCTTGATTTATTTCAATCCAAAATACTTGAAAGAATTTCTTAACCAATTCTATACATTTTATTATTATCAAAACATATGTGGATTTAATTTGTCAACCACCAATAGTCCAACAATCTCCCCTTTTTTGATAATGAAAAAATAATTAGAAATTGTTTAAGAAATGAAAACCAAGAAACATTGATCAAGGTTTTAAGCCTTGTCTTTTTGGTTAGAGTGTCTCCCCCTTAATCATATAAATCATTGAATTTAATAACTTTTTAAAAACAAAGAATTTTTATAATTCAATAATTGTAACATATATTCAATTCAAAGACAATTTAACATACTCCCCCTTAATCAAGTAACTAAAAAATTATCCAATTTCTAATTTTACTCACCCTTTTTGTCATAATCACAACAATCAGTATGAAGATAAAATAGAGGAAACACAAATAGTCATCGACACAAATATGAATAGAAAAAAAATTATCGCAATGACATTACATAGAAGAACAAGCCATCAAATACCAATAGTCTTAAGTAGCAATCCAACAATATGAAAACAATATGAAATGTTGGTCCAAGCGAAATGCAATAAACATCAAGATGAAGAATCATCATGTCTACAACCGAGCTTATAAAAAATTTTCTTAATACTCTTCTCCAAACGTATAAACATGCTCTGTGGTTCACCAACCCGATCGTTTAATTCTTCCAATTGGTCTCTAATCTCCCGAAGTTCATCGTGAAACACCTCACTCCATCGAACACTACTTGGTCGGGAGCTGCTAGGACGATCACCTACCCTCTGAGAACGTTGCCTCCTAGGCACTTGTTCACTCTCTAAGGTCAAACCCAGCTTTTATACATGGTATGAATAAACCCATCCTTTCTCAACTGTTCTGACTAATTTCATACTGCGGAGATTATAAGGGGTAAATCTCCAACTTTGAGGATAGGGATAATAGTCATAGGCATTCAGATTGCATTTTTACAGCTTGGCCATGTGAGTGATCAATGCTCCATAGGGCATTCCTTTATGCTTTGTTGTTTTTCCTTTCAGCTCACCCCTTAGTAAATTGGCCTTCTTTCTCATCATCTGTATAATCAAGCTTGGAAAATTTAT
>JANTPM010000006.1:29887241-29909330 GCA_025434745.1 Erythroxylum divaricatum
CTTAAGAAACATGTGTTTTATAAACTCAATGAAAATTTTCTATGACAAGTAAAATGGTTTCAAAAGTTTTGCTTATCCTCTTTTTATTATAAACTGTTACTCACAAGTTTTCAAATTCACCCCCTTCCTATTCCCACCTACAGGTGATGAGCAAGAGATGGAGTGAAAGAGAGTCAAGGCATCACTCCAAATTTGCTTATGCTGTATTTTGCGTTTTCGAGTTATGTTGTAAGGTGGCTTAAAAGGCCATTATAGCTGTGTAAAACCCTTTTGTTTTGAAGGTATTGAAATGTAAATGAGGAAAATTATTTGTATATAATGTATTAAAGAGCATGATGTAGTAAAGATACGCTCAAGTCTTTTGATATTCACAAGAGGTTGGATTCTAGAAACGATGTCTAACAATTTTGGTTACTATTTTACTAATCACCAACTTTCATCAACTTCACCCGAAATCCGAATGAATTTTTTCAAAAAAATCATCATAATTTTCTCACCACATTCTGATACCACTTGTTGTGAAAATTAACTAGATTAGAGCAAATTCGCAACTAAATAGAATTGAATGAATAGTAATAAAGAAATATGTACACAGATTTTTACGTGAAAAACTGACAAACAAATTATGATAAAAACCACAGGCAAGAAAAAGAAACTTTATTGTGAAAATTTAGGAGTTACAATCTCTCTCTATTTTCTTAGGAGAAATACTAACTCTCTGAAAAATAGAAGAAACACTCTCGAAATTATAGAGATTAAACTAAAGAAGAAAATATTTAAGATGAATGAAAATTGATTTGGGAAGGCCTTCATACGCGCATCCATAGCTGATCTTTTGCTTTTCTTCTTCATGCATGTGGATAGTTGTCCACATGCAATATTCTTCTTTCTTTTCCTGACTTTGTGCAATCGACAGCAGCACTCTAAAATGGTTATAAATATCAATTAATCTATGATAAATTTTGAATAAACACAAACTAAAAGAAGGACAACAAAATCGCATATGACTTACCCACTCCTAACCGCTTTTCGATAGACTCAAAATTTTAATCTCCTTCAAACTATTCATATATTTTTTAATTCAAGTATTACAGTCTTCTAAGTTATATTCAAATATCAATTTAACACAAAGAATCAAGAATCTAGAAACCTCTATTTGAAACTTATAATTTTATGCATAATTTTTTCAATAGAAAGATAACCCAATAGATTCTCCAAACATGTTTTAGCAGCATGGATACATTTAGAAAGAGCAGATGTCTTCTCAAAAATTAGAGAGAGATAATTTGGTTTTCCATCTTTTTCCCCCAATTTTTCTCTTTAGAAAAAGTAAACAAACCTCTAATTACTAATTTTAACATCTTAAAAGTTTATTTTATCAAAAACAAAAAAAATAAGCAACAGAAGCTTTTAAATGAGTTTTAGGTGATTTTAGTGAGAAAAAAAAAGATAGTAAAGAGGGAAAAGAGGAACAAATGAGAATGAGAAAATAAAAATGGACAGGGTGAATCGTGTGTCTTGATTTTAAAAGATTTCTTTTAGAGAACCGGCTATTACAATTTGTGGTAAAATTAAGAGTTGGATTAAATATTTAATAAATAAATAAAAAGGTTCCTAATTTCTTTCCTACCAAAGCTAGAAGTTGCATCGTCAAAGAGGCCCATTTTAGGACGTACAGGCGCATAGACCTAAACAACTGTTAATCTTGAATGACGTAAATGGATCTTGAAGGGTCTATCGTGATCTGCCGTATGGATGAAAGATTGGGGTCAATATTCTTGAGAGTGCCTCTAAACTGCCCTAAATGATTTGTTTTCGTCACTAAAAGAAGGTTATCGCTTTAGGGTTACTTTAGGCCCAAATTTTATGGTAAGTTGGTAATGGAAACGAACATCTAAGACCAAGCAGGACAAAACTGGTCAGACGAAACGGAGATGATTATTTTTTAGCAACAAGTAAAAATCAAATAGTGATTAAGATATCACATCCTTTTTTCATTGCGATATGCGCTATCATATCGGGAAATTGTATTACTACTAAATAAGCCTTGACGAGTACTAAAAACAATAGAATCTACATTGTACACTATTATTTAGTGTAATTACAGGCTTAAACATGGGCTTGTTGAAGTTTTCTTCTTCTTTTATTATTTGTTTGAGACAAATGTTTTAGTTTATGCAGAGCATCTTCTGTTTTCTTTTTTATTTTTTCGGTTGAAGGTGTGGAGCATGTTCCAAATGGGTATAAGAGACAACCGCAAAATTATTATACTTTTGGTTAAAATTGGATGCTAAAAAGTTGAAAAACTTTATAATAACGCAAAGAAGAAGTACTACAACTAATGATCGGTTTCACAACAATTTAGTGTTTTTTATTAATTATACTTGTGGAAGTGGACCGATTCCTAGTGATTGTGATGCAAGAATTAATTGATATGAATCTTTTAAAATAAATTTCAAAGCACACAAAAGTGAAAGGGATCGGATGTATTACGTTGCTTAGTGTATATATGTACTTCTACTAGTTTTAGTGGTTCAACTACACCAAAAACTCGATTAATTTTAGAAGTAGTTGTCTATATGTAAATATATATAAACCACTAATGGTCAGACATTTAATCTAGTTGTTAATTAGTTAAGGGGAAAAAACAGTGATGAGGCTGTAAAAACACAATTAGTTACATTGGAAGGAGTAATGATGGACTCACAAAAGAGAAAGAAGAAGAAGAAGTATTTTATGAGAGGACAGGGGTCCATGCTATACTTCTATCTTGTTTTGTAGCTGCTTACGTGAAATGAAGGCTACAACATAACATTACCGCACCAGTGGTTCCTTTTGTAAAGGTGAGGGCTTTTCATCTTTTGGATTTGAATGCTTTGACTTTTGGACTTTGCACAGGCAAACTTCTCTTTTTGGATTTAAAGATAAGTCTCCCCACTCACATGGTTTGTTTCTCGAGCCATCACTATTCAGCTTTGTGAGAGAAATTTTGTATGTGGGAAAAGATGCCTAAAATTAAGTGGCCCCGTCGATGATTAGGGTTTGTTGGGCTTAAACTTTTTTCCCATTAATTATATGTTTTATGAGCAGCAGAAAAATGAACTTAACTTCCCCAAATCCCGTCCTCTTTAATTTAGATCCTTCCTTGCAAAAGCATATGTCAATTCTAAGAGAAGCTACATATAGCTAGCTTTTCATAATTTTGTTGTAAATATACAGCACCTTTATCCACTTTATTCTATTGAGTGACATGTTACCACTTACAAGCTTCTTTTTTGTCACTTTTTGTTTGTTTTACTTTCCTATAGTGCTTTACAAATACAAAGATAGCACACAAGTTCCATGCTTTTGCAGCCAAAGAGTGACAAGTTATGTAAGACCTATAGGGTGTCATCATGATTCTGCATTTCTTGGTAAGAATATCATCATACTTTTTTAGGTGTTTGTCTTTCATGTGGGATGATCCACTACCTTCGTTGATGGTGAAGGGGGCACATGGAGACTAAAAGGTCATCTTCCCAGAAAAGGGTATAACATTACAACTAAAAAGTTAAAGAGAAAAGAGATGGAAAAGAAGATAGAAAAAAAAAAAGTATATATGTAAAGGAGAAACAAACCACGCTCCATGTCTGGTGAGTTAGCTATAGATACTTATAATTGCACTTTTTAACACTAGTTGGTTTTGATTTTTCCTAGTAGGAGCAGAATAAAGGAATCATGATGAGAAGGAATTTTGTAATAGTCTTTCGAAAAAGAACAATTGCTTAGCATAAACACAAAGCAGAGCCCACCGTTTACTGTTTGGAGAGGCCAACCTTTTCCTTCTTTTTTTTTTTTTTGTTCCAGGAAATGACAAACATTTCCGAAGAATTCACTAGAATTCATCCATTTCTATCTGTCTCTTTCTTTTTGGGCTCTTCACCGTTAAGGTTCAGGATCAAGATTGAAAGCACTCATTATTATCGTTTCTCGCGCTTCTTCCTTTATATTTCTTCCGTTGTGTGTATGTGTTTATTTGTACGACTGCACGTGAGCCGTTTGTGCATGGAAGTCATTACCATTCATTTACCATTACCAGTTTACCACCAATGCAAAGTCGGATGAAATTGCCTAGAAATTTCCTCTTCTGTCGGTACCATTCGTTATGGTATTTTATTGTGTCAAATAAATTTTAGCTATTTATTTATATGAGTTCTATGCAGGTCTTAGTAAGTTCCATAAATTAAATGACTGAGATTTTATAAGACAAAATAAAACAGGGTAATATTAGACAGAAAATTTTGTCCACTTTACTTTTACCCTTTAGTTTAGTTTATTGAAACCTAAACGCTAAGCCTAACGGTTAACATTTAATATATTGTGGTCTTGATGCTCTCTCAAGTCACGAAAAATAATATGTTTATACAGTAAATGTGCAGTAATTAGATCAAGCCCGAGTCGAAACATTCCTGTCAACTAAAGGTAAGTGGAATAGAAGCCTAGCTAAAGAACTGATATACTTCCGTTGTAATCGTATGAAATTTTGATTTTATACATGAGAGCGATATTGCATTCGGTGAACATCAAAACCTTACGTCAGAATTTCTTCCAAGGCAAATGTGCAGTTGCTCCATTCTCATGCGAGGCGTACCTGGAATTCATGATGTTGCCATGTTATCTTCTTTTTCGATGAATAAGGAGATACTGTATCTGAGCTAATCAGATGGTTTAAATACCTCATCAATTTAGTCAGCTCATGATTGGCTATAAAATATTTTACTTTTTAACTTCTAATCCCATTTTCTTCAGTTCTTGGAGTAAAAGAAGTTGGAGTATCTCATTTTCTTCAGTTACTAAGTCGTATATAAATTCTTTTTTTTTAAAAGAAAAAGAAAATACAATCACGGTTATTTTCTCTTCTTTTCTAGCAAAACAAGAAAATCTTTAACAAGACATATAATGCTGGGTGAAAGCAGCCTACAAACCAGTGAAAATGAAGCCAGAAAAGATATAGAGCGTCAACAGTCTGTTTAGGATAATTTACAGCACGGCCTGACAGGTGCGCAAAACTAATGAGAACAACCGTGTCCTTCATAGAGATATAGTCTGCACAAGAGTTTAGAATAATTCCATTTCCACATATATTCGGGATTCTGATATATGTTACTTTCCAACAGGAGACTGCCTTCTTCAGTCCCTGCTCTCCATTTATCAGAAAGAAATAATTGTTCTGGAATCACAGGCTTGGACTGGGGTTAAAGGATTGGATAGGAAAATCTTCTTCAGATATGGAATAAGTTAATAATCTAAAATGTATGGGTTCCATACCATGCCCAACAAACACTTCCCCCCCAAATCTATCTCTTCACGTCACCTTTGTGAAGAGTAGTTTGATACAATTATGTGTTTGGCTTTGAGCGGTGGGATATTGACAGTATCTAAATAATATTTGTTTGGATTGATCAGAGCTATCTCTTATGTTTGTCTATGCATTAATGCAACTTAGATGAGAACAAAGAAATGGAAACTATAGAACAGGAGGAAATCAATACTGATGATGATAATGATGATGATGGCGGTGATGATAACATGAGAGACATTTGGCTTCAATCACCACATATACATCCAAGAGTACCGGCCTATACAGACGCACAAGTTGAATGATCGATCTAACAAAAAAGAGAAGAAAAAAAAAAAAAAGAAAACAAGACAAGTTGAGACATTATGGTTTGCAATATTTTTTATATTTATATTTCCTCCAGATTTCTATGCGACCACTGAATCCAATACATCTCCCAACCCCACCACAAACCAAATTTTAAATAACATTTGTAATATAAAAATCTATCTTCACCGGAAACCCACTCATTGCATGCCAAAGACATGCTGCCTCACCGGTATTTAGCTAATAAACGCATACTTAGCATTCTGTTGATAAAGAAATTTCCAGGAAATGAAAACCACAAAAACTAGTATGGACCCGTATTATTCGTGGATTCATGAAGATAATTTAGATAAAGTGAATGTGAATGGAAACAGTATTGTATAATTCATACATGACGAATAATTATTGATCCCATATAATTGCCATGTCAAAGAAGTTGAAATAATCTAATATTTTCTATGAACAAAAGCAAATATTTGACACCCTTATGGTCCACTTAAACCTAGCTATGTTTTCAAAATGATAATTACATTGTTGAAAACAATTAGAAACAATAATTATTTGTACAAATCAAACCAGATAGACCTTGGAAGAGAACTTTGAAGTTTTTGTATGGAATGATTAGTACAAGTGTAAAAGTACAATGCGTTTGCAAAATGATTAAAGGGTTAAGATAGATATTGACACAATTAATAGAAACAAGAAGAAAGAAAATAAAAGTAGAAGTAATGTAGCAAGATTGCCATGTACTGGTCTTGGGTAATTTGCAAGTTGATCCCCTTGTACATATGTCGTTTGTTAAAGACGACAACGACAAGGGAAACTTCTGAAAATAGAAGAAGAGGCCAGGGAAATAAGGTTGTAAGTGTAATTCGAAAAGAAATAGGTGGAGAGGTGGGACCCAAGAGGGAGTACATTTTGGTTGTTTGATAATTACCCGACCAACGGAAGATGCACGAAGCATCATCCCAACTCCGTATGTTCATTCTTCATGATGCTGACAGCTGGACAGCTGGGCCCACTTAATGGAGTATCGGATGGACAATCGTTACGTGTATGGCATCTATTGGTTTTGTTTTTAAGTTAGAAGGATGGGACAACCCTAGACGATCATCGATTTTGGGTGGAATATCTTTGTTCTAGGACTTCATCATAGGCAAAGTGGTCCGAAATTAGCCTTATTACGCTGATTTTCATTTTGAGGATCGAAATACCTAAACTTTTGCATTACGGTAAGTTGTTAATCATATAATCAAGAAATTATCTTAAAAGACAAAAATTTTACATTATTAATGAAAAAAAGTGGAAGAGACCTAGTCAAAAAAAAAAAGAAGAAAAGATTTTTGATATTTATTTTAAGTGCAAAGCTTAATTTCGGAAGAAGACAATATGAGAAAAGCTGTGCGTCTCAAGAGCCATGCTGAAACTTACATCTCAAGTAATCAGAGCAGTGAATCCTTTACTATCCTGCGATTTTGACAGAAATACATAGACCTATGCTATGCGATGCCGGCATGGGGCATGTAGGTTCCTAGCTAGCTAGTTTTGGCACATCTTAATTTATTTATCGTATTCAGCAAATTATTTATTTCTTTGAAGGTTACTTAGTCAACCAAGACATGAGTATATAAATTAAATTGAGAAGAATACTAAAGCCACATAAATGATTATAATTAAGATCCGAAACTGAACTGAAAGTTTACTTATTAGACATAATTATAATAATAGCTAGACGATGAAATAGGCGTAAACTTGGTATAAATAGATTAATTAAGTAGGAAAAACGGAGGTAGATGATAAAACTCATTGTATCGATCCTTCTTAATGGAGCAGGTGATCGTGCAGCGTAGAAGAAGAAAAACAAATCCCTATTCCAAATGAATATTAGTGGTATGGTAGAGCCCTAACAAACAGACAAAGGCATCAGAGAATAGTGGCGGAGGGCCCGTAGTCTCTGCCTACCCATCAAGAAATTATTAGGGGACAGAGATACCATTATGCACCCAACATTCATACTCTCCCCATCTCCTCATACACATTATCTATCTCATTCTGATTTATTTGGAATCACAATGTATCTGTTCTAGGACCTTGCATATTTTATGCATATATAGAAGATACAAACACTATATCTAATTAAACAATCAGACTATGCTTTTGGCGTTACTCTATTGTAATAAATAAATGAAACTTCTCTATATATATATATATATGAGATGATGGGAATGTCCCATCGTACCCTGAGATGACTAGTTCATTAAATTTAACGTCTTTTCCATTGGTTAAACGCAACTGTTTATTATATGTAGAGTAGACTGCTATTAACAAATATTACTTAGTTATTAATTAAATGATTGAGGGAGGAAAATAAGAATGAAGAGAAGGGTGGTATACTGTACCAAACTTATGAACATGAAACATGAATTTTTTTTTTTACTTAGTAAAAATGTGAGTTGACAATAATGGATATTCTTACCTATCACTTTCGGACACAACTTTTCAGATTTCAACAACCGATTGAGAACGAATTTTCTCACCATATTTGGTAAATAAGGATCAAAATGTTTTAACATTTTGTTACTTTTCTAATAAATACTAAACTTTATATTGAATGGACGCTAACCTGAAATCAATGATTAAACTTTAAAATTTTGGAAGTATAAAAATAATCTTTTTAATTATATTTTAAAGTTTTAACCAGTTTATGTTTAACTTTTGATTCACATTTTAAAAAGATTACTTGAAACCATATTTAGGAATAGAGAAAATACATGTCATGTGAAAAGTTACTGATCATTGTCCAGTCAACATAGACTTCTCAATGGAGTTTACTCAATGTCTTGACGCTTTTTAGCGATGACGTGAAATTGTAGTTGTCATACATCACGAAGATCAATTTAATTAGCTATTCCTCTTCAATTATATGTTACTTCTGTTATTATTTCTCCTCTGGGCTCTTGCTTGTTTTAAGCAATCCTAATGTCCTTCAAAAAAGTTGTCATGATCTTTTGAGTTTGCATAAAAAGAATAATTATTAATTACAAACTCTCTACTTCAGGCTGAAGTACTGCCACCGAGTAGTATAGATTATTAAATATGCCCATCATTTTCCTAGTAATGTTAAAACCATAAATTTAAGTGTTATATATCTAATCATTTTTTATTTAATTTGAATATAAATTTTTATTTAAATTTTACTATACAATATTCTGTGAGAAATTAGGATAAAACAACAACAACTTAACTTTACTTTTTTTAAAAAAAAGAACAAGTTTAAAGTAACCACTATAGTTGAAAACAAGTTGAAGACGACACATAATAGAGTCAAATTGATGTTTAAGCTTGGGTTCGTTACATCATACTCCTCCATCCCATATATAACGTCTTTATTTTTCTTTAATTAGTAACTCCTTTTTTATTTAAATAAATAAATGGTGATACTTCACCGGTGATTTAAATTATAGATTTAATTAATTATATAAAATTAGAATCAATCCACAGTGAGAATTATATTAAAATTCATATAATGCGTGTGAATTATAAAATGAAATGTGATTAACCCTATTAATATTTTAGAGTTCAAGTTTAGACCCTGGTTTCTTGAAAAATGAATAACAGTATTAAATTGGAGTCGTGGAAACTGAAATTCTTAGAATCTAAAACGCCCTTTTCAATTACGCATTGAAGTAAAAAAAAAAAATATAAAACATAAGTTTTGTGTCTACGAGAGAGAGAGAGAGAGAGATGCAGATTACGCTGCTTTTCAGTTTTTACACGATGGAAGTGTATGATATAATAATGAAAGATGAAGGAAAAAGCAAATCTGCATGCCTAGAACTTAAGGTTTAATTATAATTGTAGATCGAAGGAACTGGGGTGGATGATTGCTTTAGGATTCTCAAACACATGCAAGTAATATATATAAATTCACCTTTGCAATCATCTTTCTCAACTCTTAATCCCATCATAAACCATATCTAAAGCTAACCAATTACTTTTTAGTTCTTGTCTTTTTGTATTACATTTAATTAAAACGTAGAAACTGAACTTAACATCTCTTAGGCATTTGCTATTCAAATCACTAAACCTACGTGCATAAAGATCTTCCTTAACCTCTCTCCCAAACGCTTCAAAATGTTTTTAAGTTATTGAAACATTTGGCACTATTTTTTCTTCTACAAGCATATATAGGACTGACATGCTAAGCTTCCATATTAATAAATACATATCTAGTAAATGAAGGGGAAAAAACAAGGGTTCAAGTATGATGAGGTGGTGAAATTATGGTAGAGCTTTTGAGATGGGTCGTCGTTGCTTTCCAGTAGCCAACCAAACAAGAGGCCTGCATTTTTATTTTTACTTTTATGCCTGAGTATGTCACATTTATTTTTATTTTTATGCCTGTGGCTGTGTATGTCACATTTAATCTCCGCCACCCAATTCGCTTACTTTTCAATCACAAAATGATTACATCGAACGGCCAGACACTGTATTATCATAAATGGGAAAAAGAGGAGATCTTCAGATGGCCAATGACGTGGGGGTCCACACAACCCAAAGAGCCGTCCGTTGCATATACTAATTTATTGTACTACGTGTCAAGCAATGATGGTATGCACCAACACTGCCGCCTGCATTCGCATACACATATTATAATTTGCTGCCCCAGACTTCAGAGTACGGCTTAGAATGACCGGGAGGAAATAAAAAGCCAATCGGAATAGTTATCCTGTTGCTGATTTATTCTTACTTATTTCTTCGTTTGATTAAAAAATAATACATAGAATAATTAATCCTTAGTTTAGTTATTTCTATATTTTTAAGAATAATTAAAAATACTATCCTCTATTTTTACTTATTGTATGAAACGTATAATAGGTATAGACAACCTTTTTCTTTTTTATTATTATTATTATTAATTTTTTCTTCTTATCACCATTATCATCATTTTTTTATTGTTGTTATTATTATTAAATTTTTTCTTTATTATAATTAATTATATTATTTATTTTCTTTTTCTTCTTATTATTATTATAAAAATTAATAATAATAACAAAAAATTAATAATAATAAAAATTAATAATGATTATAAGGGAATTAATAATAATAATACTATAATATTATAATAATAAGAAAATTAATGATAATAAAATAAAATAAAATATTAATATTAATAATAATAATAGCGGTAAAGACTATAAAGAATATTTCGATCTTTTTGTTAGTTATTTCTTTGTCATCTCAAATTTATGTTTTTAAACCAAACATTATCATATATCATCATTAGATAATTTTATGAATAAACAATACTTATTTCATTCTATTCCTTGACTTTTTTATTATTAAAAATAATCATTCTATTTTTTATCTATTCCTGAAAGTAAACTAAATACTCTCAAAATAAAATTTCAATCTTATTCTTACAAGAGACTTGGAAGGGAAACAAACTCCTAAAACTATCTAGATTTTCAAAATATATTTCTAAAGAACAATATTATAGGTAATAGTTTTTTTTGTTGCCCACGAGATGTTCTCAGAGGGTCTCAATTATAGAAAGATATTTTTAAGTCATCCATACCTAAACTAATCCCCGCTCAAATCGGATAAATTTTACGGAAGATAAAGCTCTAACCTCAAATTTTAAATAGCTGCATACATAAAAAGAGTTCAAACTCATGATCTTATTTAATTTAAAAAAACTTCTTATGAACTCACATGGAGTGTGAGATTTAGGTAATAGTTTTATTTAGTATTTATATTCGTTTGGATTGTGCTTTGTTTGGCATCTCCTTAAGATGTTCTCGGTGTTGATTATTGAATGGCAAGCGCAGAACTTTTATTTATAGTCCCGATACGTACAGTACACACTGAAGCCAGAGAAATGATGTTATATAAGAATCAATAAGTTGTGGGTTAATTTTACACGTAACAGTTCAAATTGCTTTATTTAAAAAAACCTATCATAGACATATATGTTATTTCTCAGTCGTATATTTACCAAATATATTAAGAAAAACTGTCACATAATTTTATTTATTATGTACCTTTATTATGATATTAATTTCAAGCCAAATTGGTCATCAAGTTTTAATTTGATCCGTATCTTTACGGGTTCTCTTTTCGTCTTTTAGATTTTGATTACATATTTATTACTCGGTCTCACGATATTCGCATATTGAAGGGTCGGAGCTAGTCCGTCCAGCAATCACTTTAAAGCCAACTTCTTTAACAGATGAATGATGTTAATCTTTGTAATAAATTTAGTAATTATCTATATCATAGTTTAATTTTTATTTTTGACACCAATAACATTTATTAGTACTTGTTATGTGTACATATATAAACCTCGCTAGTTTTATAGAGGAAGTGCGAATCCATTGATACAATCCTCTACTTAATTGATTTATTTTATTTGGAATGAAAATAAATATGACTTTCATTTCTTACTATATTTTGGATATGAAATATTGCTCAAAAAGGGATATAAAAGTATTGTTCATCCAATCCTAATATATTACCAAGCATCTTTTTTCATTTTTTACTCGGTTTATTTTTTCTTGTAAGTTATCCACGATTTGGTTGCCCAAAGATTGCGACAGTGAAAAATTAATGAAGGTTTATGATAAGGTTTTTAGGAACAAATTGTAAGTGCAATTATATATTTATTAGTTTATTTATATTTGCAGTTAGTAGTCATGTTTCACATATCTATACAAAACATTTCTTTTCTATATTGCAATCACTGAAATAATTTTGATTATAGTCTAGTAATGCATTTGTTAACTTCCTCTTTGTCAACTGTAATTTGACTCTGATTTCAAATTTCAGCATGAAAAAGAACTTGTTTTGAATATTTACTCAGCATACAAATAAAGCACACCAAAAAAAGAAGATAACAGTTCATAGAAGAACTTGTTTATATATACGAACATCACTTTTTTTTTAATTAGTTATTGGGATTTGCTATACCAAAATTATTATACATGTAATGTGGATATATTTTTAGTAATAATTAGCTTCATTTCTAGATGAATTGCTATTGATTGATTTCTAGTTGAGCAGGTTAAAAAGTAATTTAATATTTTTTTGTATTTTAAATATTAGAACATATTGAAAACATTCATCTTGTTTTTAAAAATTTACAGGAAATTAGTTATATATCATATAGTTAAAAATCACATCTTTAATTGTGGTAAGAGCATTGTCTGTATAGTTTTTGTGGCTACTGTTATTTAAGCATTTTATCATTTATTAATCATAATCATGGCCACATTCACACCAATAATCCAACTAAAACATTGAAACTTATGTATATATATTGTTGTGCTAATTTGGTGATGAATGATTAAATAAGCTAAAAATGAATACTTAATTTTATCTTTCCAGGTTTTCAATTTTATATATAATCATAACATGTGCATATATTGAATCCACGTAAGATTAATTATTAGTTGAAATTAAATATAAGTAAAGCAACTAATAGATGTAAACATACTTGAGAGTTAAAAGAGGTTGACGTATAATTAGGGATATGGTTTGTACTTGTGCATGCAGAAGCTTGCCTTTTCTCTATGTTTCTATGGTTTATATATATATATATATATATATATATTTTTACAGAGATAGCTAAATTATGAGTCTTTTGTTTCCTTGTGGGCATGTTTTCTTTTTATGGCCCATATTTCTGGGGGTGGGATCAAGTGGCCATCAAACTGATTAGCTTTCTCTCTCTATCTCTCCCCTCCCCTTTTGACGATGTTTATTTAGCCAAGTCCACAAACAATACCTGATGAAGATGATGAGTGTTACAAGAAAGAAAGAAAGCTGCTGACAGAAAAAGCTCATCTTTTTAAAGCCTAAAGAAAGCTGATATAACCGAAAGGAGCGAAAAGAGAAGACCTTTTTCCTCTCTATTTCATGCTCCAGTCTTCCACACACACCTCTTCCCCTATCTATCTATCTATCTATCTATCTATCTATTCCAACTAGTTTCAACTTTCCAAATAGTGCCTGAGAGAGAGAGAGTGGTAGATGACAGGTAAAGCGTAGAGCTAGACTTACTATACGTGCTACTTACTTGAAGTTTGTACTGTAGACTCATATATAGAGAACGGTATAATCAACCCAGCAAAAAAAGCGATACTACCACACCCATGTTACCCAATAACTCATCTTCAGCTCCTTCTTCTTCTGAGCCATTTTCTTGCTTAGAAAATGGAAATATGAACACCAATAAGAGGAAAAGAAGGCCTGCAGGTACTCCAGGTATGTGCATATATGTATTATGAACCACTTCATTTACAACTTTGACGGTCTGCTTAATTGTTTTTATCATTTTGTTGTTGTGCAACTGTTTGAGGGTAGATCCAGATGCTGAAGTGGTTTCTCTATCACCAAAAACACTGCTTGAATCAGATCGTTACGTGTGTGAGATCTGCAACCAGGGGTTTCAGAGAGATCAAAACTTGCAGATGCACCGGCGACGGCACAAGGTTCCTTGGAAGCTACTGAAGCGAGAGACTCCGGTGGTGAGGAAGCGTGTGTTTGTATGCCCAGAGCCTACTTGTTTGCACCATGACCCTTGTCACGCTCTCGGCGATCTTGTTGGGATAAAGAAGCATTTCAGAAGAAAACACAGCAATCACAAACAATGGGTCTGCGAGAAATGCTCTAAAGGTTATGCTGTTCAATCTGATTACAAAGCCCATCTCAAAACCTGTGGCACCAGAGGCCACTCTTGCGATTGTGGCCGTGTTTTCTCAAGGTTCTTCACTTCATCCCTTAATTCTCATCGCAGTCGCTTTGTTGTTTTCTCTTCTTAATCTTTGTCCATTAAACACTCTTCGGGAGTTGCATAATAGATCGATCTATCTTCAGTAATTGAACTGAATGCTGTGTGTTGTACTCGATTACATTTTTGCTTCAAGTTTCAATCTTTTCGTTTCTGCTTATGTTCCATACACTAATGTCATAAATATGCAAAGGAATCCAAATCCATGATCTTTTTTTTTTTTTTTTATAATTCAACTCATCCCCTTATCACTTGTGTGTGTGGAAGACGGAAAAAGAAAAACTTTATCAAAGTGGGGGGAGAGATGAGTAATAAAATAATATTTAGTATTTGACTGATGGAACCTTAATCTAGTTTAAAACAACTGTTTATTGACAGTTGTTGAACACGGTTCCCAAAATCAGTTGCCCTTGTCTTTCGCTGTTTGTTTCTCGCTCCCCAAACTCAAAACTTCCTCTTTCTTTTAACTTTTTATTCCTGTTGAATCTGTATAAGATAGCTACCTGTCTCCAGTCAATTTCTAATTAGCTTATCAGATATATCTATTGTTCGATTCTTCTTCTGTAATGAGTTTATGACTTGATCTCCTCCTTGCTTTGACTCTTTCATCTCTTTTCATCAATAAAGACGACACAAAGATTAACCCTTATGTTCATCTTCTTGTTCCAGTATTTTGCTACCTAGTTGCGTGACATCTGGACAAATTCAATAGCAACCCATTGTTGAAAGTGTGCGTGATGATTGTTTTTTTATAATTAATGTACTTGTTTATTGTAGGGTTGAGAGTTTCATCGAACATCAAGACGCTTGCAATATGGGTCGCCTCCGATCTGAATCGCATTCTATACAACCTGCATGCTTGTCAAGAACTGCTTCAAGTCCAAGCCCTTCTAGTGAAACAAATTTCAGCAACACTCCCTGGCCTCCTCTCATAATTCCAAGGACAACAGATGCCATGTTCTTGAGTAATAATCCTAATGCTGAGACCAATTCTTCCAAAAGTGCACACTATCATAATTTAGATCTTCGGCTCTCAACCACATCAAATCCTCTCGAGACCTCAGGTGATCCCAAGAGAGATGGTGAGCAGGATGCTCAGCTACAGCTCTCAATGGGGTGGTCGTCGAATGGCTTCAGTGATAAAAAAGACTGGTCTACCAATGAAGAAGCAGGAGGCAAAAATTCCTCAAGGGAGAGTGAAAAACACATGGCAGCTTCGAGGATTATCGAACAAGCACGAGAGCAGTTGAGGTTGGCCAAGGCAGAGAAAGCATATGCTGAAGAGGCAAGGCAACAAGCTAAAAAACAGATTGAATTTGCGGAACAAGAATTTGCCAATGCCAAGAGGATTAGACAACAGGCTCAAGCTGAGATAGGCAAGGCACAAGCGCTGAAGGAGCATGCGATAAAGCAAATGAATTCTACTATCATGGAAATCACGTGCCATGCTTGCAAACAACTGTTTCAAACAAGAACACCTCCAGATGAGAACTCTTTAGTATTAAGTTACATGTCGTCGGCCATCACAGAAGGTGAAGTAGGAACCGATCTAGCAAAGGTGTCCAAGTTTTAACATCATAAATATTTTGATTTCTGCTGTTATCATGGATTGATTGTTTCCACCACTCTGTGCAATATTAACATTTCAAACCCCGGGTGCTACGAACTGTGATTATCTCATGTTGGGTGTTGCAGTTGTGTTCTTCAGAATATTGTGCTATACGGTATATTTTGTTAGTTAAGAAAGCTATGAAGATCTTGGTTTTGTTCTTGTAATAATGTAAATTTCCATAAATGATAATTGTTTCTACGACCTTTGTAGAGATGTTATTTGCTTACAATAAATATTCTTCAACGAAAAAGGGTGTCATTCATTAGGTTTTGCTGCTCTCTGAAAGTATTTCATTCAATAAGTTGAGAAGCACTGGCATCTTTCTTTCCCTCAACTTTTGGTAGTTTTGGATTTTCTGTTTGGACTATGCGGATATGTTGGTAAACCGAGGTGAAGGAAAATGAAGTTGATCGTGACTTCTCCCACCAGCATTAAAGAACAATACTGACTAAATTTATAACCTAAACTTTCAAATACTATGAGAGAGAGGGAGGTAAGAGATGGCCCTTTTTTTTTTTTTTAAATCCTCTTAGTTCTGGTCTTCACCTATAAATATGAAGGTAAAAGCGCCATGTTTTTCAGTGCCACAGTTGTAAGGTTTAATTACAGACTCACTCGTCCCTCTCAAGGTCCCCAAACAGAGAGACACGAACAAACTCCATTCAATCAATGTTATTTCGTAATCTTTTCTCTCCGCATAAGAATCAGAGCCAGGCGTAGCCATAGAGAGAGGAGGAGGAGGTTTATGGGGGGGGTCCAGTGGCTGCAGACTTCTCAGAAGAAAGAAACACAGCATCTTTCCATTTATGCAGAGACCACCCAATGGCTTTTCTCAACACTGCGACCGAACTTTGCTTCTTTGTTAAAACCTGCGTGTGGTTGGTACTACTCCTTGCAGCTATATTTTAAACTAAAAAGGCAATCAACATTGCATGAAAATTCAAAGCCTAGCTAGTTGTTTGCTTTCTGTCTTGGAGTTTGCGCTCCTCTTAGTACTGTTAGCTGTTTTTTAGTAGTTGTTAATTTTCTCGGCTGCCTTGGCTGTATACTGTTTGTTGTTAATCATTGCATTGAGTAGCTACACTAGCAACCAGTTAGCTGGCTTTGTATAACCAAGCTCATTAACCGCTGGGGCAAAAGCTAGAGGGGTAAGAACCGCTTAAGATTTGTATAACAACGATGATTCTCTGAAATATCAGAAAAATTATTTCAGGGCAATGATTAGATAAATGACAGTAAATATTCTTGCTCACTGCAGCTTTGCACATCACATGGTCTTTTGTGTCCTGTCAAGTTGGGTCAAGTAGTAATCCTGGAACCAATATGTGTGGATGAGTTGTTCATGGTTAGTAGAATTATGCCATACTGACTTGGTAAAAATTTTATCCTAAGTTCCTTCCTCTTCTTAATGTAAAATGGTGTCTTCGTCAGGAATCCAAAGTGCTTCTGAAGCTTGAACACAAAGTCAGCCCGTCAAAATATGTGGGATTTAGTGTCGAGGAAGAGTGCAGAAATCAACTGTGTACGCCTACTATACAAGGATTTGTTCTCCTCAACGTTGTTCGATTTCTGCTTAGCCCAGAAAACAATTCCAAGACAAAATCGGGGTTGGCCTGCACCAAATGCTTCGCTGGCCAAGTTCCGACCCAAAAACTTCAGACCCAACAGAATCTGCATTTGCACGTGCAGGATCAGAGATGGCCTTGCCTCTGTCTAATATACACATTCAAATTCTTACCCAATAATATTTTCACATTTCAAAAGACATGCTTCTTAATTTCGAGACTAACGCCATACTTTTCATTATTTCTAAATGAAGGTCAAACTATAGGTTGCTTTACATATTTAGCAGAATAAATAAAATAATTTATGATTTTTCTTTAATTAGATAATAAAATTAATTTATAAAGATAATAAAAAATTAAGTAAAATATCATATATTTGACAAATGTAAACCAATATTATATTTTAGATTTTATTGACACATATCAATATTTAATTAAAATAATTTTAGTTCTAAACAAACTTTAAAATTAAAAGTATATTCCAATTAAATTATTAAAAAATTCAAAATTTATTATAAACACTACAAGAAAACAGTTATTGGTAAACGACCATTTTTCGTCCGTTAAATAAATTACCGACGGAAATCGAAAACGGACGAAATCGTCGTTAAAACATTCGTAATAAAAATTACTAACGAACTTTTTATGTTCTGTTTCGACGGTAATTTACCAACGATCAAAAATGTATTACCAACGGTTGATATTACGTCGGTAAAAATTATCAACGGAAAAAAGTAAAGGACAGTTCCGTCGGTAACATGTAGCAATGGATGCGTTTCCGTCGGTAAACCGAAAGTAATGGACAAGAAACGTCATCATACTTACCGACGTTGACAGTATTTTCGTCGGTAAAAAAGATTCAATTTTCGACGGTATTTATATTCTGTCGGTAATACTATGGTAAGAAATATTTTTAAAAAATTACAGTTTATTGTTCTTGTGATAAATGCATAATGTTAAGAGTTACCAATTTTCTGTGCATAATAAATTAATTTGTATATATATATATATATATATAATTTGATTAATTAGAAAATTAATTGATAATATAACGTTAAAATTATTTTAATTGATAATAAAAACATTATAGTGCACATAACTTATGTTTGTAATTGAAAGCAAATGACAAGGATAAGCTAATGTCGTGGTAATCTTGGGTGCTCTGAACTGCTAAGCCTCCCCTCCAATTGTTCTATCTCTTGTATAAGCTGAGCCATCTGTTCCATCTGCTCTCTCATCTTAGCCATCTGCCCCATCTCCGCTCTCATTTTAGCCATTTGCCCCATCTCCGCTCTCATCTTAGCCATCTGCTCCATCTGCTCGCTCATCTTTGCCACCTGCTCTATCTCCTCTCTCATCTTAGCTATCTACTCTATGTGCTCCATTAGTTCATTCACGTTAACCTCTTTCATGTGAGTTAGCTTGATTACTTCATTGTTGTGCGTTGTCCTAGCAGATGCTGCTATATTGGACAGGGAAGATCGCGAATAATATGTGTTCGCATATGAACCTAGCTCGAATATCTTTCCACGACGATCCCTACCACTCACAACATCAAGATACGTCTGAGTCGCATCTACAGGTTGTTCCTCTTGAGACTATCATTGAATGGTTTGTTGTATTTGGTCCTATTAGCAAGGGATTATTGTTAAGAAATTATAAAAATATATTAATTTCATATACATTCAGCTCTCTACATTGGGTGTTGATGAATGTCACACTATCATGTTTCTTCGTGTGGGTGTGCAAAAACAGCTGAATAGGTGCAGGCTTGATGCCCAATGACTTTTCCTACATGTATAACCTAAATTGTTGGATGTGAATAACAATTTATAAAAATTTCGGCAGAGTTTCTTTTATTTTTATGATATTTGCCCCCTGTTGAACAAAGAAAATAACTTAACACAGTCATATATGGCACTAGACATTTATACCATAATTATTATGTACAATATAGCAAAACAAAATATATACAAAATAAG
Organism: Erythroxylum divaricatum; assembly: GCA_025434745.1. NCBI lineage: Eukaryota > Viridiplantae > Streptophyta > Magnoliopsida > Malpighiales > Erythroxylaceae > Erythroxylum > Erythroxylum divaricatum. The sequence goes on from JANTPM010000006.1 coordinate 29,906,836, forward strand.
TGTTAAGTTTAGATACTTACAAGTCTATGTGCATGCTCGTAGTGGGTAATTGATCCTCCCGTATGTACAGGAAGACTCTCTCCCCTTGGCCCTCTATGTCTGTTGACAGAGTTACGCTCTGAGGTGGACATTGCCGCAGGTGATGTCCAGTACTCGGTCCAACAACTTCAAATTTTTTTCGAAATATAACGGAGTCGTGCATCAACCTTACGTATCGCATTAATTAAGTCGCGATAACGTGTACGAGCTTTCTTTTCCCATACTTTATACATGCTGATGTCGAAACAAGAATCCCAGTAAAATTCTTTCTGAAATAAGAAGAAAAAAATAATATATGTAATTTGTGTATATAAATCAATATAAAAAGAAAATAAATATTTATTGTACCTCAAACTCCTGAAAGTAAAATTGTTTTGTGGCCTCAGATGTATTCTTCCACACATAACCCTCAAGATCAATCATTTGCTTAAATGTGGAAGTCATATTTCTAGAACTCGGTCCAGACGAAACCAACCTAATATATCAAGTTATTTTATACCATGAAAAAACTGATAAACCTAAGACTTAAAAAAATGGTGAATAATGTGATTTCACTTACTATTCATTGACAATTGTTATAAACTTTCTTCCATTAGGTCCCTCAACTGCAGGTTGGTGGACGTCTTCTCTATCCAATAAATAGGTATTCGATGATATAGGAGTTTGGGAAGGGGATAGTGTAGCATGAGGAGTAGTAGGTGATGTCTCATTTAGAACTGTCGGCCTTGGAGGCAGAGGAGGTGAGTCAATGCAAGCTGCAGACTGTGACGAACCACCTTCACAGTAAGTTGCTCCAAACATGGCTCTAAACTTCGGTTGTAAAATCTCAAATTGACTCTTTGGTCCCATTTGTTTACCTGAAATTCAATTTTTTTCGAATTCTCTACAAATATAATACTTTGAAATCAATATTTTACACAATATATGGAGAAGAAAATAAGGCAATGGAGTTCAAGGTTAACAAATTCTTAACAATAATAAATCAACTTTAATAATGATATAATTATGCATTGCTTAACAAAGTCTTACAGATACAACAATAAATCAACTTAAAAGCTTAGTGTAATAATGTATTGCATCAAAAAATCACAATGATATAATTAATTTATTTGATTTCATGTAACATGAGAATCGGTAAAGGTAAATGAGTCCCCAATCTCTGGATTCCTGAGAAGGGTCCTGACATGTTCAAACGCACCAATAAAAACAGTGATACTTCTTCCACCAGGTGTAGGCTTTTGAACACCTTCTTGTACTAGTTTTGAAGCTATAGCTATACTTGTAGATGAAACAGCGAATAAGTTGCCGCTCTTAGTATGAAAGACTAATTCTCCAGATGAACTACTAACGGGAACATATTTACCTAAAACATAATCAATTAAGAAGTTTTGAAACTGTGATATTAGAAAACTGTTAAACCAACAAAAACTGGATATTAATGCATACGTGACTGTCTAGAAGAGGTTTGAGAAATTGACGACTTTTCGACAAGAATCGATCTCTTTAATCCTTTATAGGCCGTTGTGATATCGCTCTCACCTCTATCGACATACATGTCCTCTTCGAGTTTAAAGGAAGCGTAAACATGTAGGATAGACAATCAAATGAGAACATGTATAATAATATCAACAAAAGAAATGAGATGTACATAATAAGGAAAGAGACGTTGTCCAGATCATACTAAACACCTTCAAGTAACAGATCAACCATAGAAGGTAAACGATTTTTAGTGTATGATGCAGCGATATTTTCTGCAGTTTTGATTCCTTGAGTTGGGACAATTTTGCTACATTCCTTCCAACGGAAAGAATTACTACCATCCAGAACCAGTCACCATATCGACATTCCTTGAATAAGAATTTCAATGAAAGACTTTACATAATATACTGAAATGCAAATAATGTTGTTTTTTTATTTAAATATTCAATTACAAACACAAATTAATCGCTATCAAAACTTAATTGTAAATTACAATCATGTTCTTTTTCAGAAGAATAAGAATCAAACTCTTGCTCCTCTTCAGATCTCTGACCGTCATCATCCTCTACAGAAGAAATATCGACATATTCGTTAGATAGATAGCTCAAAGGTTCATTATCGTCATACGTGACAGATGCATTGATAAAAGTGACATCTTCCTAAATTGCTTCACTTTCAATTCTATGCTCTTCTTTTTCGTGATTCAAAAATACTTTTAAGTTTTACTTTGCAAACTGTCAACCAATCTGTCTTATCTCGTCGTAAGCTTAGAAAAGGGACATAACAATCCTATTTCGCTTGCATAACCAAGACGAAAGGTTCAAATTGTCTTAATCTTTTCAAATTGTCTTAATCTTCTTCGGTAGTTAATTTCAACTAGATTGTATTGGCTATGCACTTTGTTGGATCGCGTACGGTCCGAGTATTCACAATACGCTGCGGAAAAAGACCATACAATAACATGAGTATAATCGAAA
>JANTPM010000006.1:30008393-30019219 GCA_025434745.1 Erythroxylum divaricatum
AGCTTTTAACGCTGACCAATATCCTTTTCGTTTCCAAATCATAGTAGGAGTCTTGACTCCCAGACCTATTATTCAGATAACTAGAATTCCAATAACTATAAAAATCAATTTCTAATTCACTCATAAAAGAATGATGATTTTCAATCTCAAAAACTTGATTTTCTTCTTCCCCATTACTTAGAAAGAGCGAGCCATCGGTTCAGGTACAAGATACTATCATTACCTCCCGAAAAATTAGACATCCAACCCGTGAAAGTAGGTCAGCATTTGTATTGAAAAATAGGAGGTTTCTATGTCTATGCCCAAGTACTTATCACTTCTTGAGTTGTAATTGTTATCTTATTAGGTTCAGCTATTGTCGTTGTTTGGTTATTAAATACCTAAACATATTAGCATCCATTTGAAATTCAATTTTACCATACATTGCCTAGGTTCAAAATTCACATACCAGTCATCATACTTGTCTTAGGATGTTCTAGTCCTATTTGAGAAATATGGTTTCCCCAATTCACCTCAAAAGAAGGTATACACTCTCTTAACTTTAGCAATCCTGGGTACGAACTCCTAAATTCATAGCTCTTGAGCCTTTATACATAAAAAGGTTACGTGTTTAATTATTGACATATTTAATCATTTACACTTAGCGATTATTGACATAAAATTATTTAATATATTCACTTTAATTTATATATGATTTTAGGTATAATTTGGAAGTAAATAAATTAAACTGAGTTAGAGCACTTTATTTAGGCTATTTTCTGAAGATCAATTTTTACTTGTCTTTATGGAGCAAGAAGAAGAAAATTAAAAGATAAGAAAAATGAAACACAAAGTAGAAAAAAATTAAAAGCAAGCAGCTGAAAAAAAGAAAGAGACAAAACATGTAGCATCTGTGTTTCATGCTTTGCATGCTGCATCCCAGCGCACAGGCAGAATAGGAGGGCAGTTGCTGTGCGTTTTATTCAAAACGCAGTGGAGAGCAGAGCAGGCGCAAGAAGAGGCATGAGCAGAAGGATTTAAAGAGAGCTATAAATCCTATTTGTCCCATCATAAGCACAGTAGATAAGAATCAATAATAGAAGAAACAAGAAGTGTGGAGGTCTGCATTTATCGAAGATTTTTTTTTGCGTTAAACGCAGAATCTTGTTCGTTTTGCTCCAAACGCACAAGCAGGAGGCGCAGAAGAAGGAGGCACAGTGGAGGTGCGGCTGGAGCAAAACGCAGGCGTTGGTGTGTTGTGCGACTTGGTGGCTGTGCAGGGAGGCTGAAGGTTTGGAGAGCTAGAGAAGGGATGCAACGCATAAAGATCAAAGAGGGACGAATTTAATTTGCCCTAGCTACAATGAACAGTGAGAAATCAAAGGGAGTTTTTAGCTAGGGATTAAGATGGGGTTGAAGCAATTTTTCAGAAAATATCTATGAAGGGCTAAACATCTCGACATTGGTTTGGAGGTGACATCGACGCCGATGACCTAGGTTAAGTAATTTTTTTTATTTTGTTGTTTCTTTCTCTCATTAGGAATTGATTGTGTTATCCTATTTTAATTGATTTGGTTATTATGTATGGATAATCGGATTTTCGTTATTATTCATTTATTTGTGTATGAACCCGTTATGAGTTGATGATTTTAATGCATTCAGTGAATCGTTAATTTCAAACCCATTGGTAGAATTTTGATATAATCCGTAATTATTATGTTGAAATTCATGTGTAGCGTCTAATGATTCGTAGTCATTAGGGATAACATGTCCTAGGTTAAATGATACATTATATGTGGTTGTTGTCTTAATTAATTGGTTTTCCTAATTCATAATGCTACTGCCTAATTAAATCTAGAGATTGTATCTTAGGTTATTCGGTGGTTAGCTTTAATTAACGATCGTATCTTGATTAAACAAAACCTAAGGAAAAACTTGAGTTAATTGTTAACCCACGATTAATAATTGCTAGGAAAGGTTAAAGAACAACAAGTTAATGAAATATGCTTAATTAGAGAATAGGTCGAGATTAAACCAAAGAACCGGATCCCTACCGAATTTTCCACTTTTATCATTTTTCGCATGTTTTCTTTAATTTGTTTTTATTAGTTAGTTTTATTTTATTTTCTTCTTTGAAAAATCCAAAACTCTGCATTAAGTGTGAACATCGATTAATTTTATTTCATAAACATTACACACACTCTCTGTGGGATCGACCTAGACTCACCACTTCTATAGTAATAGTCTAGTTATTTTATTTTAACTAGCGTAATGACTCGCGATCAAAAGGATATACAATGAAATTACTACCTAAACATAAATTTCATATTTATACACCCTCACATTGGTGTATAAAGCACAATATCACTCCCTATAAGCTATAGAATTTGAACATTAAACTTCTTATAAGTTTACTTTCTTACTAGTCACATTAGCCTTTTCTTTTGCATTTTCCAAGGCATTTAATGCCTTTAATTCAATACTTACTCATTTCAAAACATAATTAAGCACATTTTTATCCAATCACATTAGGCCATTATTCATCAATCTAAGCAACAATTCAAGTTTACTCTAAGTAAACATGAAAGCCTCTTTCTAATGCACACCATCAAAATTCTTAAATCCTAAGCCAAGTTCACTTAGGCATTTTGTCAAACACCTAAAGGCATAAATTTGAAAGCCTTCTTCTAATGTACTTCCTCATTTTCCATCATCAATTCACCTCATACATACATAATTAACATCATGAGTTTATTTAAACCATCAATTTTAAAAGATATTCAAAATTTCACAAACTTTCACCAAAAGGGGACAATTTCGATTTTGACTTCAAGAATCCTCTCCATGGAACATTTTATTCATCTAAACTATGTTTCATGCATATTCAAGCATGGAGAACAACATATCTTAACACCAAACTCAAAATCATAATGTAGAGAGAGATGAGACAAAATTTACCTAAACCTTCTTTTAGTGATTTCTTCAAATATTTTGAGAATTTCTCAAATCTAATGATAGATTTGAGTTCCTTGACCCCAAATTAGCTTAGAAAACCTTGGTTTAAGTTGAAAAACCAAAAAGAAGAGTGAATTTTGAAGATGGCCAAAACTTCCTCTTCTTCCTCTCTTTTCTCCTTTCTTCTCCTTCTTTTTAATTGAAGCAAGATGGTTTAAGTCTTAAATGGGGGGGGCACGTCCTTACATGGAGAAGGGTCTAGAATATTGACTCTTTTTTGACCAAAAGGAGGTGAAATCATTTTGTCCTTAGCTTATGTGAAATTACCATTATACCCTCCAAATTTTCTAAATTTACAATTAAGCCCAAAGTTTAGGAATCTCCAAAACTTTTATTTTTATTTTTGTCCTTGGACTTTTGGAAATAATAACTAAGCCCCTTAACTTTATAAAATTACATATTGGTCCTCCAAGAATTGAAAAATTATGATTAAGTCCTTTGACTTTTAACAATGTGCAATTAAGCGCTTATGTACATCAACTTTTCCAATTAAGCTTTCTAAGTGTCCAATAAGTCTATAAATCATGTCTAATCACCTATAAGGCATTAAAACACATTTAATTTAACCACCATGGTCATATCCATCCAATGGACTCGGTTTTTCATACTTAAAAGCTTATATGTCAGAAATCTCAAAGATTTCATATACCGATGAACTCTAAGTTCATGTAAGGGCATATAACATTATAAATCATTGACATATATACCAAAAGGATTCAAATTCATCTTTAAACTCATATACAACCATGTATATATCAATATACAGCGGTATCTCCAAATACAGAACAATCACCAAAGGGCTCTGAAATTCCGACGTTACATAAACAAATGTGTAGATGCTTTTTAGAGAATAAGTTCACTAAAGCAATCTCATATGAGGATTTTATTTAAAATATTACTTATATGTTTATGAACATTATCATTATGATGCTTGTATAAGTGATTATTTGACTTGAAATCTTCAAAGAATCTTTTATAAGGATTTCTATATTTTAATACTATTTATGACCTATTATAGTCAATATTAACTCAATCGGTAGTCATTAGATATAGCATGAACTATATGTAGGTAGATAAGTGAATAATATAGTATCCATCTTCCTGAAGTATGTAGATAGAATGTTTCATTATTTTTTATTAATATTGATTTGGAATTCCCTGACCAAGGTGGAACCACACTTTGTAAAATAGTTTACAAATGTCATTAATAGAATTAACTTGATTAGTATTAATTTAGAAACCATTGGCCAAGGTGGAATTACAGTTCGTAAAGTAGTTTACAAATGTCATTAATAGAATTAAGTACTAATGATGAAGATTGGACTCAAATAAAGTAGAAATTATTTATATACCATATGTCTAATCAAAACATTTTATGATTAAATTATTGAATTCTACAGAAAAATCATGAGTGAAAAAGTTAATCAAAACCAATTTTTCATTTCTAAATATTTCAATGATCATAACATGTTGTTAGACAATAATCTTGATCTATAGACATAAATTGTTTAATTAGAGAATTAAAAATAAAATAAAAGAGTTTAATTTATGTAATCCTAAATATGATTTATGATTATAATTATATTCATTGTCAACATATTTAAGAAACTATTGGTTCACATATAAAGAACAGGTTAAAGAGAAAAATAGTGTTTAATCATACCGGAATTAATTGTAAAGTTTAAGAAAATTTATGATTAAATATAAGATATGTAATAAATAAGGATCAATATGAGATACTGAATCTTAATTAGACATAATAGATATTTAATTAAAGTTAACTATAATTCTTTAAAAAGTTTAATTGAAATTACAATTTTATTTCCATTAAACTACTAAAATGTCAAAAAACTTATTATAAAATAACAATTGTAGAACTTTCTCAACTTGTTATATAGATACTATTAAAGGTTAGATACTTTTGTGGTTATGATGATTGAGATAAACCAATTTAAAAATAATTTGAGAGATACGATAAGAATATGATCTAATTTTACAATAAGGTACCAATTATGTTTTATGCTTTATTATATTTTATATGTTAATCATATTATAAAATTCAAGTGATCCTGAATTTTACAAAATCAAACGAAAATAATTTTGTGTTTATTCTATTGCACACAACTTCGAATCCTTTCTCGATTTTTCAATAAGATATATCCCCAATTCCCTTGAATGTGCCAGCTCTATATCCACATGCAAAAATCTTTGTAAACACCAGCTTCTCTTTAAAGCTTTATCAAAATGATATTGTTTCTATGTATGAGTTAGGACTCGAAATACATTACTTATAGCCGAAACCTCCATGTTAATTAGCGAAAGGTTTCTATAGATCTTTAGCTTACTTTAAGAATGACACCAAATACCCGAATCCATGCTTGTTACTAGCAAAATTGGCCCAAAACTGTCTGAAACTTGCAATTGATGCTTCTGGGAAAGTTTGTATTGAATCCCTTTTGGCTTCTATCAATGTAAAGGAAAAGCTATGCATTTACTTTCAGTTGTTGCTCTAAACTTCATGATTTCTTTAAATTATGTTGCATGGCCTGTTGGATTTATCATTTTTTTTGTACATCTCTGATACCGGTGACTTGAAATTTCAAGGTAGAGATTCATTCATTTTTTCTTAGTATTAAGTGACCATTTCACCACAATAGCTTAAGTTGTTGTGTGAGGTCAACTTAATTGGTTTTATATATTCTCTAACACACCCCCTCGAGTGAAAGCCCTTTGGGCTTGAAACTTACACAATCCTACTTTACCTTGTGCCTAATTTAATTAGAATAGGTAGGTGGTAGGATTCGAACCCATGACCATTTAGTCATAGAGGCTCTGATACCATATTAAGTGACCATTTCATCACAATAGCTTAAGCTATTATGTGAGGCCAACTTAATTGATTTTATATATTCTCTAACACTTACTGAAAGGGTTACTTGGGTCTACACCTAATTCTTCTCCTGAGGGGTTTGTCCTTATTGGGATTAAGGTACAACTGTGGTTTGTGTCTCCACCATATGAAGCTAGTTTATTATAGCTTTTTTTTCCTCTGATGCTCATTTATTTTGATTAGTCTACGTAGCTAGAAGGTATGGTGAAGTAGAAGATTCTGATGTTAGGTCTATCTTCTTAAGTATGGTCAAATAAGTTAAATTGTACAAGATTCAAATCCATCGCTTTGGGCTATTCAGCACCAATGCTTGCAAGATTATATTGCAGAAGAATCCAAATTTAAGAGTAGGCTGGACAAATATAGTCTAGGATTCAGACATCAGACCAGCTCATATATGTTGATTGGATATTGTTGAAAAATAAGGACTGACCTTAATGCGAAAGTGTGGATCAATTTGCTTCTTACTAGTCTTCGGATTTCGGTAGGCTACTAGAGTCACCGATTAATTCACGTCTCAATACTCTAAGCCTTTGATGATTGCTTCACGTGAGAGAGAATCGAAGAAGACGAAAAACGTATTTTCTTTGTGTTTTGTTATTTTCTCATCTGATCTGTTTTTCATCCTTTTAATCCCCCTGGTTAGGACAAATAACTGATACGGTAGTTATATAAAGTGGTCGTTATTTTGTAAACTGCCAACAGATATAAATCTGACAGCTCAATAAAGATAGACTAAAGTTCCAAATTAGCGATCTATGAACTATGCAGAGCAAAGTTAGAAACTTAAAAAGTAGTTGCTGTTTGGATGTAGCTTCAACAAAGAGATTTGGGCACGACTTCACATTGCTAGTCCTGCTTCTTCTTGGGAGGAAACTATCAGCTGGCTAGGGTGACTGAAACTATTAAATCAAGCAGATTATAAGGCAATCAAGATCATCCAGAGCGCAATGGTTTACAGCATTTTGAAAAAGAGGAACTATCGGACTTTTAGACAACAAAACCGAAGCTCAACAAAGGTAATTCATGATATTGTTCTCCGTGGTAAACTGACCTTCTTAGCGAGAAGAATAGTAAGTAATTTATCTACTAATATGAAGGTAGTGTATATTAAGAGATAATTTGTATACCCGAAATTAGGAATAAGTTGTTGTATGTTTTGTTCTCCGAGGCCTTGATTGTGAAAACACAATTATTCTAAATTTTCTGTATTTACATGTACATGTATAGTCTGAATGAAATACCAAATTAATTTTCAAAAAAAGTGACCGTGATCGACTCTCTTCTTGGGATGATGATTAAAGAAGTCATAGTTGCCGAATGCACGTGTAAGGCGTTCAAATTACTTGGATGTTGTCGGAACAGAGAACACGGGGTTAATAGCAGAGGCAATTTGAAATGGTCCGTACGTATAATAGCCAGTGGCCGACTGGCCGGTGGTTTTGGAAAACGTCAAAGCTCTTAATTAAGGACATCTCCAACCATTGCACCAAATTTTTATACCAAATTTAGTGTAAAATAGAATATTCCCAACATCTTTTTACACCAAATTTGATGTTGCTTCAATTATTTATACCAAATTTTTACAAAAAATATACCACAATAATTTAGTTATTAACTAAATTAATTTATATTTATATAACTACAACGTCTTTTTCAATTACGGGTGCCACCTTGCTAAAACAGAAATAGGGGGTCCATCTCGACGTCTTTTTCAATCACAGGTGCCACCTTGCTAAAACAAAAATAGGGGGTCCATCTCAACGTCTTTTTCATTCACAGGTCTCACCTTGCTATCACAATTTGAATTCAGTGGTCAGTGGTCACGCGAATGGGACCAATTTTGCTTTTCCTTTTATTCAATACCAACCCTATACCATAGCCACAAATTTTAGTCGGACCAACAAAACCCGTCGAATGATGAAGACTGCACGTTTCCTTTGTTTTGTTGTAAGCATTGAAGCATTGATTTCAAACCTGGACCACCGGTCTCATCGACAACCGATCGACTATTCGGTCCGAGTGATTTATTAAAATCGATCCTTAATTGAATTAGTAAAAATTGGTAAAAATTGGTCAATTGACAAGTCGAGATTTGACCGATTCGATCACTGGTTTAATAAATTTTTTATTTTTAATTTTTTATATTTTTATATTATTTGATATTTTTTATTTTTTTAATATTACTAATATTATATATAATTATATATAATTATTACATAATTATGACATCACACCGATTTGACCGGTGGTTAAACTGGTCGAACCGGTGACCAGTAAGATCTCCGATTCGATGTCCGCTCCGAGTTTCATAACATTAGATTGAAGATTTGTCCCACATTTACGCTTTAATATGAACATATATTTGGTTAATTCCATTAAATGTGCAATCTAAAAATATTAACTCTTTTCACAAATTAAAAGGAATAAAATTGTAAGTAATGCAGTATATAATCTTTCAATTATTATTCTTAATATTATTATTATTATTTTTATTATTTGTTAATTATTATTATTCTTACTCTTATTTTTATTACTATTATCACTACTGTGACAATCACTTTTACCACCACCACAACAACTATTATTATTGTTGTTGTTGTTATTACTACTATTATTACTAATATTTGCATTATTAATATTATTATTATTAACTCTCTCATCTTCCATCTTTTTCTTATTACTATTATTATTAGTATTTTTATTATTTATTTATTTATTTATCCCCCCCTCCCTCTCTCTCTCCCTCTCTCTCTCTTGCTTTCTTTCCTGGTCATTTAAAAATAAGCTCTCTACTATTTAAGGATGAAATTGCATACTATCGGACCTCCCTAAATCTCGCATATCAGCAGGATTCATAATGTTGGTGGTGGTGTTGTTGAGGTATAAACTCTTATTCTTTTAAGATTTAAAGACAAGTTTAAGAGACCAAGTTGAATAGGACATAAATATATTATAATAAAAGAGTTTTAGAGTATAAATAACTTTCATCTACATTCTTATTAATATTTGACTTCTAAAATTTACTTAGGAATAATATTGATATATATTTGTGTGTGTGTGTGTATGTGTTGATTTGTACTCAATTCTAGACATTATAGAGAAGTTTTTGAGAGAAAGTTAGAAAAAACTTTAGTTGTGATTATCTTATTAAGTGTTCTTTACTCGAAACCTTAACGTTTGTATCTTGTTATTAATAGATTTAGTAGATTTCTTGTTGGGTTTTTATGTCCAATTTTTCTCGTCATCATTTATATTGTTTAAGTAGTTTGTTATTAGTTGATGATCTCGTTGATTGTGTAAACGTTATTGCTTGAAGCCCCAACAAGTGGTATCAGAGCCTTAATTATAGAGAGTGGTAATAGCTCTATAATAAATTTGACATCAACCAACTATTTTATATGGAGACATATGATGAAAGATCTCTTATATTACAAGGACTTATGCGATCCAATAGAAGTGGATAGAAGTATAAAAGACAGTGTCTCGCCTAAGGAGTGGGAGAAGCTGATGTGGAAGACCTTAGGAACTATTAAATAGTGGAGTGATATCAATATATTCAACTACGTATCCTAATAGATGAATTCTTTTGAGCTGAGGAAGAAGTTAGAGAGTCTCTATAAGAGGAAGATTGCTCACAACAAGGCCTCCTTGATCAAAAAGCTTGTAAACCTGAAGTTAAAGGATAGGAAATTGATTTCAAAGCATTCAACAATTTTACAACATCATCATCAAGTTGACCACTATGAAGATTGTCCTTAATGATAAATTACAAGCATTGTCCCTATTAAGTTCTTTGCTAAATACTCAAGAAACATTGGTTGTAACTATCAACAATTTCACTCCGTATAGTGTGTTATCTTTAGATGTAATCAAAAAGAACATATTCAATAAAGAGATTAGGATAAAGGAGATTAGTATAGACAATGAACATGCTCGTATGGTATAAAACATAGGAAGAACCAAGATCAGTGATCTCAAAGGTCAAGGCAAGTTGAACAATAGGTTCAAGTCGAGAGACGACAAGGAGACCAAGATATGTCATTACTTCGCCAAACTTGATCACATAAAGAAGTTTTCGTTGTAAGTGAAAGAGAGACCAAAATAAGAAAGAAACTAAAAGGATGGAGGCCACAACAACACTATAGCAATGACATCTAGTACAAATGATGAAGTGCCACTAGTATGTGTGACTAGGGAGTGTCTACACATTAGTCACTTAGATTTAGAGTGATTTGTTAATATATAGGAGTCTTATAATTATGTTCCAAGGTGAGATTACTTTACTAACTATACTAGTGGTGATTTTGGAAGTGAGAAGATGGATAGTCAAAGCTCCGTTAAGATTATCGACATGGGAGACATTCGAGTTTAAATTGATGTTGGGTGCAAGTTGACCTTGAGATGTGTACAATAAATTCCAAATTTATGACTCAATTTACTATTTACAAGTGTGTTTGACTAAGATGAACACTGATATACATTTGAACACTGATATACATTGATATGTCTAAGGTCTTATTCTTACAACAATCTAACTTCAAAATACAACATAAGATGCCAAATCTCAAAATTTCTCGAAGTACATCCGAAGCCTTGTTTTACAACAACTACTCAAAACACAACCAAAACATATAAATCTGAAGTAATATTTTAACTTTCTTTCACCCGATTAACTTGTCATGACTGAGAGATGGGAATGAAAGGGGGTGAGCTTTACAGCTCGTGGGTAACATGCTTATAACAGAAAAATAAGCAAAAATTATTTTCAAAACTCATTGCCATTTCATAAAATTTCACAGTAGAAATCATCAGATGCTTATTTCTCAAAAATTTTCAATTTATCAAAATAATCGATGAGCAACTTTAAATCATGTATGCATCAAACTTATAAACACACACATGAGCACATAAGCACATCAGAATGGTTTGGGTTGGTCCA
>JANTPM010000006.1:30046968-30080598 GCA_025434745.1 Erythroxylum divaricatum
AATTTTGTATTAAGATTAGGTCAATTTGTAAAGTCAACATACTGAAATAAATTGTATTTATGAAAAGGGCCCCGAGGTCATTGAATTGTTTATGTAAGTTGTCTTTCGCATAAATTATAATATGTGTGTGTATATGTTAAAGAAAAAAATTGTACTGAGTTTTGACTGAGTGATGTAGCACGTCACTCTCACAGGGCACGAATTCAGATATCACCATCAATGTCGAGTTCGGGTTATACGGGAGTGGGGTGTTACAAATTAGGTATCAAGATCAGGCCTAAACCATTCATTCTTAGCTCAATTCTAATCAAGTTTCACCTGAAGTAAGGCCCAAACTGCTAGGCTCCAAACTTGACCCAGTCTAACTCATTAAGAATTCGATACTTAATAACCCCTCTCTATCAAGGTCAACCTCACTAAATACTATATTTATCATTCCATTTTGGTTGACCCTATGTTATGAGTTATTAGTCAAAGAATAATTAACCTTGAAAGCATGAAGAAGATCAAACTACAAAACACTCTCGAGAATATGGGACCAATTGCCAAAGCTTTCAAGGAGAATGCTTATTGGTGTCATTGAAAAAGTAAATTTGTGGACAAAAGTATCGTTAAAGAACTGGAAGGAAGATGGGCCAGATCTGAATGCCAAAGATCAATCCTTTTTAGAGCAAAAAAGCAATTTGTAGGGCTCAATCTTAAATGTATTGGGTTGAAGGTTTTGATTAATTCCATTGGAACAATGAATGAATAAAAAGAAGAGAATGGTGACGATAGGTTGATCAGAAAGGATAGGAAGTTAAGGGCATATAAGCAAAAAGCTTTTTAAGTGTCATTCAAGTATGTAAACAAAATGACGTCATTTTTATATTGAAGAAATTTAAGTTTGAGACTGGATCGAGCTATGAAATGCGAACCCAAACCCAACTTGAAGTGCAAAATTTAATAAAAAGGCCTAAAGTCTAGTTATTTTGAGTTGATTTTATTGACTTTGAGTTGGACTTTCTAAAGTTAAGTATGTGATTCATTAATATACAAAATAACATCTTTTTTTCTTTTTACATAAGCAAAACAATATCATTTTGCATACGAAAGAAGTTTAAATTTCAGATTGATTAAGGCTATAAAATGGGAGTTCAAACTTGGTCTAAAGTTATAAAATTTAATAATAAAAACCTAAAATTTAGTCTACTTTCACATGTAATGACTTATATATTAGTCTATCTTATTTGTTAGGTACACTCAAAATTTACATAAGTAAGCCTAGTACATATTTGAAAATGATAACTGTATGAATGTCTCTTTGGACTTAAAGCTTGATTTAATAAAGTAAGTTTTATCGTGTAATTCAATATCGTTCCATACTTTTGTTGTAATATATCAAATATTAATTGTTAATAAAAGTTTATAATCATTATAATTTAATTGTTCGATACTTACTATTCTAATTTTAGAAAAGTAAATTTGTTATTAAATATTATTGATAAATATTAATTATTATTTAAGTTATGATCACAGTAAAAGTTTTCATAATATAAATTACCCTTATTGGTCATATAAAATATTAAGTACTAATATTTATCAATTATCATCAATATTAATTGAAAATTATATAATAAATAAATAAAATTATATTACTTTCATTTTTAATATATGTTTGATGGTCTTTATCCTTGTAACAACGAATTTCTGATGCTATCATTTTCTTTTTCAGATGCTACGCAGCCTCACCTCACCCCATGCACCTGACTATTGATACACGAAAATGATTAAAACAAGACGACACCGATCTCAAGGAAAGAAAAAGTAAACCCACGTCCATGTGCGCACACCGAGCCAAAACGAAGTAGTGACTGTTGTAATATGTATGGCTTTTTATTATGTTCTAATGTTCTTTAGCCCCTCCGGGCTCCGGGTGTGTGTCGTTTGCCATTACAAGATAAAAGTTGGAAAATAAAGGATCGGTCTCGTGTGATAATGCTAGGCCTGAGAAAATCTGCAGCCCGGACTTAAAAACCCCCAAATTTGTCAAGTTTGGTTTTTGAACATTTTTGACTATGGAATTTGCACTTGACATCCTTTTCTTCTCGGAGAATCCCGTCAGCTTTCCGCCATCTTCGATCTGTAAGCCATCTCTTTCGTTTTTCAGTTTTCATTTCGCACATTCAGTGTCTCTTCTGGGTCGTTCTTGGTTTTTCTTAAATCTTTAGATTTTATTGAAAGTTTCGTATTTTGGTTCCTATCTTTTGTTGGGCTTGGACCTGTGGTTCTTCTTAGTTGTT
Organism: Erythroxylum divaricatum; assembly: GCA_025434745.1. NCBI lineage: Eukaryota > Viridiplantae > Streptophyta > Magnoliopsida > Malpighiales > Erythroxylaceae > Erythroxylum > Erythroxylum divaricatum. The sequence goes on from JANTPM010000006.1 coordinate 30,049,251, forward strand.
GAGGTATTGAATTGGTGTTCAGGGGATAATTTTTTTCGGGTTTTGCCCTTTGGGGTTGCTGGTTGTAGATGAGTTAGGTCAGGTGATTGTTGTATTTCCTTGAAAGCATTTGTTTTTTATTTTCTTTCTTCACTTAACAATGTATTTATTGAATTTTTGGCGGGGAAAGAGGAATGTTGAATGTGGATTCTTTTTTATTTTTTCTCTTTTCTCGTTTGTGATCACCTTACGTTTTCCTTTTTGTTTTTCGGGGTCCGGATTTTCTTTTTTCCCCTTTGCCGTGGCTGAAGTAGTTAGTTCTCGTTTTGTACTCACATGAAAAGTTGATTCTTTACTCTCTTTGTAAGTCACTTATTTGTTTCCTTTCGTCCTTCATTTGCTTCAATTTTCTTACAGGCTTCATAAGAACAACTTTTTAGTAGCTGGTATTACACCTTTAAAATTTGATTATGGCGGAATCAAGTCCAGTAGATATGATTCTCGAATATTTGCAAAAGAATGGTTTCACAAGAGCTGAGGCAGCATTGCGCAGTGAACTCGGTAGCCGTCCTGATTTGAATGCGTTTCTCAAAAAACTTAACATTGATGACAAGGACTCAAGGAAGATTTTGGAAGATGAGAATGGGAGCAAACTTGTAAATGAGAAGCAGAGCTCAAGTTCTCAAAACAGTGATGGAATTTCCAACGAACTAATTGTAAAAGAGATAGAATGCGGGACTGGTAGAAATGGCTTTAAAACAAAATGGAGTACTGCTTGTGTTGGGGAACAGGGTAGCAAACCTAATGATGAAATTGGAGCAGTTGATTCTGAGGATACTGTTCTTGATTTATGTTCATGGAACTTTAACCCTACTAATGGTTCTTCTGGTACTTTTCAAAACGATGGATGTACTGGGGCCAACAACTTCTCTGTTAAAACAAGTCCAAAAACTGGAGAAGTTAACTTTTGTGGTGAAAATAGAAGTTGCTGGATTGGAAGCGCTAGTACCAGTATTATTAATCTCAATAACGAATTGAAGTATGAAATGTGTGAATCAAAGGAACTTGATCAGCAACATAATACTACTCCTGTGTCCTCTGCAGATTTTCTATGGTCTAGAGGGGAGGTGCCTACAAGTTCTGTAGATTTATGGAAAGACTGTTCAGTCAAGACTGTTTTGCCGCTTCCTAAAGTGGATGAGTCAACCAGTTATGATGCAAGTGGTGGTTTGGAGAAAAAAGAAGGAAAGAACAAAGCAGATAATGTTGAAGTTAGAGCAGGTATCAAAGAACAGGTGGATGAGGTCGGAAGAGCTTTATACTTTGGAAAGTCTCAAGGATGTAATGAACCAAAAAATTTGAGCAGCTTTGATTTTCCACTTGCATCTGATAACACGAGGGAAGAATTTCCTAGACTTCCCCCAGTTAAACTCAAGTCAGAGGAGAAGTTATTGAATGTCAATTGGAAAAAGTTTGAGCGTGATTGTCCAGGTGCAAAGCTTGGAAGTGCTGACAATGCTTTGCTGATAGGGTCATACCTTGACATTCCTGTTGGACAAGAAATCAGCTCTTCAGGTCAGCATTTAAGCTAAAGATGAATAAACATACCCTTCTTTCTTCTCACTGTCTTCCTACAAGAAACTTATGCTTTTTACTACCTTTTCATAGACTTATGGATGTAAGTAATAAATTCAGAACCCAATAAATGGCTAAACAGTTGTTATGTATTATTATAGAATATCTTTCAACATATAACATCTAGCTATTACCAGCTATTGGAAGTGATAATTTTATTAACTATTGAAGGTGGCTATTATGAAAAAAATCATATAGGCAAAAAAATCTCAAATGGATTCTACAGCAAGATTTGAAAAGTAAGTTCAACAAATAGGAATTCATTTATCAACAGATTCTTTTTCTTCCATTTTAGTTCATTTTGTAATTCTTTTATCTGCTTTTGAGGTGGACAATTAGCTAGAGTAGCAGCTGCTGTTGAAAAAAGCCAGTGATGCTGTATATGAATTGTGTCAAAAAATTGAATTTCAATTATTTCTTGTGCATGTTTAGGTTAGCCTCTTTAGAGCTCCTGTACTCTTATGCTTATCTTTATAGAAAGGGAACTTAAACATTTTAGGATCTCTTTTGTGACATATGACCAAAGCAAAAGATATTGTAGAATATAATAGCATCACCTCTTTTGTTTGTGTGTGCGTTTGTGAGAGTGTGTGAGAGAGAGAGAGCGGATGATATGGTTATGTTACTTTATTAGCTTCACTTGATTAGGAAGACCAAATAATGTGATTTTTAAGAGTGCAAAAATGATAATAAGTTCTCGACCTTGTAAACAAGTCTTTAAATAAATTTACTTAGTTTAGAGTTGAATGTGTAAATGAATTGTTCATGGCCCTAAGTTAGTTGAGGACCTTAATCTGTTTTATAAATAAACCTTATACTAGCACATTAACCGATCCGGTCTATATATATATATATATATATGATCTCTGAATGAGACATTACCAAGTTGAAAAATTAGCAGTTGGTAACGATATAAATGATGTTTGGTTGGCATTGATAGTTAATTGTTGTCAGCATTTGTTGGTGCTAGAAAAGATTTAAAAAAATTGTTTAAAGCTTAATTAGTTTTTTTTAAGTATATAAAGGAAACTATTGCATTTCAGTTGTCCTATTTTTTTTAACCATCTTTTTTTTTTTAATGGACTATTTACGGAATCCCCATAAATAGGATCAAACCCTATTCCTTGGTATTTACCTCTTTCTTATTCTTAAGCTTGGATAAGAACAAGTTACTGCATGGGGAAGTAAAAAATAATTTGACTTGAGGAGCAGACAATTTGCTGTTCAATTGTCAAATGAATTTAGGATAAGGAGAATCATCCTTCCTGTCTTGTATGTTATATTCTACATGATCTTTTTGGCCCCACCAACTTCTAAACAATCTTAAAACTTTTTAGAGAAGTTAGAAAATCATCGTGTCTGGACGTTACTTTGTATCATGCAACAAAGGTATTTTATTTCCTTCTATATGAAGATCTATTTACTGGCATATCTTTTTCCACTTATAGGCAGTCATTGTTTGTTTCTGATGACTGTTTATCATGTGCTTCTAGTTAATGTTTTGTGTATTCGTTTCCTCATTGATCGTGGTCCTTTATTATATAAAGTGGTGATATACAACTCTCTTTGTACACTTTATTGGTTAATTTGGTGAAGAGTGTGCATTTTCTGATATTTCTGGAAATGGTTGGGAGAATTAAATAGGTAATCTGGACATATACATAGTTTTAGGTGTTAATTAACTAGTGGATGTTTAAGGGCTCAACAAGGATGTTTAGAGCATCTTCCACAATGATTAGCATTTGTTGATGAGGTTATTATGTTCCAATGTGATAACTTCACTTATGAAACCCAAGGCAACTAAACCTTGCGCAAACTTAGTGAACATGAAATTCCTTGAGTCCCCTTTCTCTCAAAATGACGAGATCCTGAAGCTTCATGCTATTTACTTAGCACAAGTAGAATTGTTGCTGCAAGTTGGAACTTGCATTTTCCAGCAGAGGCTTCACACAAATTTATAGTATATTCTCATTTTATCTGTGAATTATGTGCACAGGTGCAAAACGGATTGCGGGAGGCAGTTGGTTATCTGTTAGTCAGGGAATTGCAGAGGATACATCTGATCTGGTTTCTGGTTTTGCTACTGTTGGTGATGGGATAAGTGAATCTGTAGACTATCCAAATGAATATTGGGATTCTGATGAATATGATGATGATGATGATGATGGCTACACTAGACAGCCTATTGAGGATGAGACCTGGTTTCTAGCTCATGAAATTGATTATCCAAGTGATAATGAAAAAGGAACAGGGCATGGAAGTGTACCAGACCCACAGAGAAGAGGTACAACAAAAGAAGATGATGATCATTCTTTTGGCGAGGGAGATTCATACTTCTCTGGTGAACGGTACTTTCAAGGAAAGAGTGTTGAACCAATTACAGCTTCAGATGATCCAATAGATTTGTCAGTGAATGAAATATACAAGAGGACCAATGAGAGTGATTTAATGGCTCAATATGATGGACAATTGCTGGATGAAGAAGAGCTAAATTTGATGCGTGCAGAACCTGTCTGGCAAGGATTTGTGACCCAAACAAATGAACTCTTAGGTCATGGGAGGGTCCTGAATGAACTGGATGATATTTGTATGGATGATGATCAGCGTGGTTCAGTGAGATCTATTGGTGTGGGTATCAACAGTGATGCTGCTGATATTGGCAGTGAAATTCGAGAAAGTTTGGTTGGTGGCAGCAGCGAGGGGGATCTAGAATATTTTCGTGATCACGATATTGGAACTGGTGCGTTTAGATCTTCTCACCTTGACTCAGAGAAGTACACTGGTAAACTAAACCAGTATAAAAAGAGAAACACTAAGCAAGACTATAAATATGTGACTGAGAATGACAAAGTTGCCTCTAGTCAAATGAAAATTCATACTGATGCGGGATTTTCTTTCCCTCCACCACTGATGGATGGACAACTGATGCAGGTTGGAACTAGTAAATCCTTATGGTCAAACAACTGTAATGGAGTTATTGACAATGAAACAGATGACTGTTTGAATGTTTTGATGGGAAATAATGACATGCTTGCCACGTGGAGGCAGAAGAGTAGCGATTCCTCTACTGTAAAGAGTACTAGGGGTGAAGTTAATGTGAATGCTATTAGATCTGCAAATTCTTCTCCGTCTTCGCACTCAAATTACGGATATGTAGAAGAGGAGCATGACGAGAAGGAAGAGGATGAGAAAGCAGGCAGCATGAGGGAAAAAGATCCTGGAGCATCACTTGATGATGAAGAGGCTGCTGCTGTTCAGGAGCAAGTGAGGCAAATCAAAGCTCAGGAGGAGGAATTTGAAACTTTCAACCTCAAGATTGTACATAGGAAAAACAAGTATCCTCGTTTGCCTTATTTCCTTGAAATACTAAAATGATTGTTCCTATATGCTTGTAGTAGCAAAAATTTATGTTGTTTGGACGTAATAAAAATTGTGGCAACAGCAATTCTAATTTCTGACCTCCATCCTTGTGTATGGTTTACGCCTTATCTTAGTAATTTTAGATTTGTACCTCCAGGGTAGCAGTAATAATATTTTGTAATGCATTCTCCTTACCCACATTTACTTTGTGAAAGAGTTAGCTTGCTGAAGGATAATTTCTAGAGGTCTTTGCAACTCTGTAGTTCTTTCTCTTTCTTCAATGTTATGCTTATTATTGGATTATCCTTGTCAGTGTAATTTTCTGTTGCAATCAGCATATGTTGGACATGTAGTTTGCTTAAGTCAATTTTGTGACAAATTCAAGAACGAGTTATTTTCGTTATCTTCTTGTGCTTGGATTTTGCTATCTTACTCTTGGCTTTATTTTCAAATCAAATTTACCCTTATTTACATCTTTTATTCCAGAACTGGCTTTGAGGAGGACAAGAATTTTCATGTTGTTCTGAATTCTGTAATAGCTGGGCGCTATCACGTGACTGAGTATCTTGGATCTGCTGCTTTCAGTAAAGCTATACAAGCGCATGACCTCCACACGGGCATGGATGTATGTGTCAAGATTATAAAAAACAACAAGGACTTCTTTGATCAGAGTCTTGATGAGATAAAACTTCTCAAGTATGTCAATAAGCATGATCCGGCTGACAAATACCACATTCTCAGATTGTATGATTATTTTTATTACCGAGTAAGTTCTCTTTTACCCTTGTGATTAGTTTTTTATGAATTTTTTATGTGTTTGCCATAACAAATTGTTAGTTCTGCCTCAGCTGTTAATGTCCTGCAATACTTGCCTCTTTCATATTAAATCGGCATTAGTTGGTTAAAAAGTTGTTGCAGCAAAGAATTGCAATGGAAAGGGGATTAGAACAGAAAGGAGAAAATTGAGAAGATATTTAAATAAAAAATGGGAAAAAGATTGATCCTTAAGTGGTTAACTGATGCAAGAATTAGGAAACTCAAAAACTATAATTTTTATGTCTTATTTTAAAGGAAAAAGGTAAATTGCTTTGAAGGATTATTTTGAACAACTCGTTTATCACACATTGGAGCTAGTCTTTTGCAAATTAATTTGCATCTCAACTTAACTGCAATTAGCATACTGTGAGGACTAGCAACTTCCATAATGTTAATAGAGTTTAACTTGAAATGTTAATCTAGAATATTTTGGGAACAGGGTTGTACTTATTTTAAAAGTTTGGGAGGTCTCTTGCATATTCAAACAATCACTATGATATAGAGTTAATGGATGTCTCTTTGATTCAATGAATGACTTTTATCGAGTATTGTTGGACTAGTTAATGTGTTTTCCTCGATTTTGGTTTGAATTGTCATATCTGCCTCTTAGGCTCTTATGAAGAGTGATTTTTCAGAATATCTATATTTTGTGCTTGGAAGTATGATGTGGGTGGAACACAACCATAGATTTTTGTACCTCCTGTGAACATGTGCTGAATTTTTCTGAGAAATGAAAATGTTATGTATAGTTCTATAGCATATTTGTTGTGAGAATCCAAAAATATGAAGTTATTCTAAAGCATAGTTGCGTAGTTTAAAGGTTTGGTTTCACCAGAATGTTTCACAATACCAGTCAGGTGAAACCGAAACAATTACTAACGTTCTAAATCTGTATCCTTTTTGTAACCCTGATTAAAATCTTCGTATACATTTCTGAAGAGGAAAGTAGAATTCCAGAATGGTTATTTCCATGTTTTCTAGCTGCCATTCAGTGCTCAAGCTTTCCAATGAAAGCACGACTATGTAAATGGTCTAATTTTTCCCCCTGTGGAACCAAAATATCCATGTAGAAAAATAGCTCCTGGGATTTTGTACACAGTACTGGGCTTGAATTTGTTTTGTTGTCTCCTTCTTGCAATATCCTTCCGTGTTTAAAATTAATCTTGTAACTATATAGACAAGTACTCTTGTTAATTGAAGTGCAGAAATGTTAAATTTATGGTCCATGCTTTGAACAAAACCATATTTCTTTCCTTCGTTCAGCACATGCACATTTTGATGAGTGATACACTCTTTGTTACAGTTCAATACTAGTTTACGTTTTTACCAATTTGACCTTTTTGACTTTAGATTTCAGTTGCAGTTGTGTGTTGGCACTCAAATGATGGCTCAAGATGAAGTTATTGTTTACTGATTTCTGTGTCCTAGGCTTGTTATCCTGTTCTGTTTTCCTTTTTGTTGGATAGGAGGTTGACTCATTAAACATTCTATGTTATTTACGCAGCCCTTTGCTCTTTATGCAGGAACATCTGTTGATTGTTTGTGAACTTCTCAAGGCAAACCTATACGAGTTCCATAAGTTCAACAGAGAATCGGGAGGGGAAGTCTATTTTACAATGCCAAGATTACAGGTTTGTGGAGAAATTTTTTCTCTGCTAGTGTTTTTACCAAAAATGAATAACTTTCTCTTGTATCCTCTGTGCAGTCAATTACAATTCAGTGTTTGGAGGCACTGCAGTTTTTACATGGTCTTGGCCTTATACACTGTGATTTGAAACCTGAGAATATATTGGTTAAAAGTTATAGCAGATGTGAAGTAAAAGTCATTGACCTCGGGAGTAGCTGCTTTGAAACAGACCACCTTTGCTCATATGTGCAATCTAGATCGTATCGAGCACCAGAGGTTATTCTGGGGCTTCCATATGATAAGAAGATAGATATATGGTCGCTTGGCTGCATCCTAGCTGAACTTTGCACTGGCAATGTAAGTTTTATTCATCCATGTCTTTTTGATCATTTTGTAACTTGTCCCAACTGCACTGCCCTCACAACACCCTCACCTCAACTCTGAGATAAGGGCAATATCTCAATGAGGAAGAAATCTAGGTTCAATAGTATTTTGTTCCATGCACTCGCTGTCAACAGGGAAGACTATTATCACAAAGTTCACTTAAATATTTCCTCCTATTTCATTTATAATTGAACGGTTTACTCAATGTATGGTGGTACCACAAATTGCTATCACGTAGTCTAATAAAATATTTCAAGCAACTGTGGCAGAGTACTGTTACCGACATACTTAACAGGCTAACAAGGATTAATGGCCATGGAGATGATAAACCTTGTTTTCATGGAGTCCTCGAGTTCTTTAAAGTCCTTTTAGGGAATGGACCATTTAGACTCTTTAAATGTAACCAAAATTTTGAAGAGACGTCTTCGGACTTTTACAATTTTCATGGGTGGATAAAACTCTAGATCTTTGTATCTTTGTTTAAATCTTAAAGTATTTGTCCTTGAAAAGCAACGTGAAGAGTGCCCTGCTTTGCTTTTCTTTTAAATTTAAAGGCCAAGGATAGACACAATTTCTCCAAAATGCCAATAGTTTCCCTCGTAGACTCCATGAAGTTGATGGTTGCATATTTTCACACCCTATAATTTGATAACTGTTCTTGTTGTTACTTCCCTTTCTTTGCTATTAGACCTGATTTTTTTTAGAATTTATCCTTGTATGTGATATCTGTATTGTAGCTAATCGTGAGGGCATTATGAATTTGAATTTTCTGTGAGTAATTGTTCCCAAAGGATCAAATGTAGAAAAGGACTTTTTGCCAACCCAAGACCATCAGAAGTTCGTCCGATCCTTTTTGCAAATGTTTCCTTAGCCCCAGTTTATTAGAAAGCCTGCTAAATGTACTCGTCTATGTGTTACAACCCACTGATTTGCACTGTAGTTAATCCCAAAAAAAAAAGGAAAGAAAATACTTATCCACCAGGAATGTCCAATATCAATCAGGAATGACTTAGATGATAATATAAAGTTTACTGGAACCTTCTTTGCTCAAAACCCATCGACAATATCCTCAACTTTGGTTATAATGCCTCTCCAAATCTTTCAAATCTGTTTGACAGAGGAACATAATTTCTTTCCTATGTAACTGCTAGATTAGCCATTTTCAAAATTCTAGACTCTGCTTGAACATAATCCCTACAGAAGCTTTGTTTATGGGGTGTAGGATGCACTTGCAATTGGCTGCTATTTTCATCTCGACATAAAATTCGCCGGGTTAAATGCACTTCATTTTGAGTCTTTTTCCTCAGCAATTACGTTGGAGATTTCCTTTGCACTTGTAAAATTTTGACATTATTGAAACTTGTTTCATGTAAAACATTTCAGTTGGCTTACTTTCATCTGACTTTATTGGTGCATCTTGATTTAGGTCCTATTTCAAAATGATTCACCAGCAACATTGTTAGCACGAGTTATTGGAATTATCGGACCCATTGATCAAGACATGCTTCCTAAAGGACGGGATACATACAAATATTTTTCAAAAAATCACATGCTTTATGAACGGAACCAGGTATTCTTTTTTGCTTAAAACATATTTTGTTTTTTTAATAACCATTGTCTATGTTTTTAGAAATCAATTTGTCAGCATTTAAATTGCTGTTGTAAATTCTCATGCCTCTACTATCCCCTTAAGGTGTTTGACAGTCAAACTGAGATTGAACAGAAATTTTTTTTACCTTACTTGAGCATGGTTTGTCTTGGGATGAGCTGAGCTTAGGCAGTGGAGACCTAGATTAGGTCAGTTTGACATTGGGTTTAACGGGTCTGGCCATTTAGAATTATTCCAAAACATTTTCTTTTCATTAGTAATCCAAACAAAAAAAATTTAAAAATAAAAGATCATTTATTGTAAAACTGTATTGTCTATTGGAATGTTCATCTCAAAACTTTGAATCTTTACATATCTCAAGGTCAACTATAAATTATTTGCAAACAAGTTGTAGAATTAAGAAAATTTTAGATAATTTACATTTAAAATCTAAAAGGTATCATACCCAAATTAAATTTCATTTATATAACCATAGATTATCAACTACCAAGCATCAGTTTTTTTAATGGGATTTGTCTGGGTTGGTTTGATGGATAAAATACCAAATCACTTCCAATACTTACAGGTTTTTAGGATCTGTTGGGTATTGCAGTTAGATTTTTCTTGGCTAATTATCATGATTGAATGGTTGTATTAAAAACAATTATTAGGAATTATAATGATTTTAAATTAATATATATTTTATATTAGCATTTATATTTCAAATTTAGGTTTACCAAATCTGCGACTCGAGTTTAGGCATTGTGTATTTAAATTGGAGTTGATTGCATATTTGTACTGGAAGCAAGCAGCACTATTGCAAGTGGACTTAAATTGTTTTTCTTGTTGACTGAGCTTGAATGTTGGTGAATATAAGTTTTAACTTTGAAATGAAAATATTTAGTCTGCAGTTCATGCTCTTGTTGTCTAGGCGTGCACATCCAATTTCTTAACCATTATTATCATGGAACGGTTATTTCCAAAATCAGTTGTCTGTATTTTCATACTTAATTAGTTAAACAAACAGGAGACGAACAGATTGGAGTACTTGATTCCAAAGAAGACATCCTTGAGGCACCGACTGCCGATGGGGGACCAAGGTTTCGTAGACTTCGTAGGTCATTTGCTGCAAGTAAACCCAAAGAAGCGCCCATCTGCATCTGAGGCTTTGAAGCATCCATGGCTACTCTATCCTTATGAGCCCATATCGTCATGAACCGACCTGAAAAGGAAAAGGAAGCTTGGCTGTTTAGCCGGGGATTCTGTGGGGCTCATCTTAAAACGTAGTTTTGATCTTGTGCGTTCTGGCTTATATCGAAAGCTGTCTTCTGGTATATCTCCTTACCCTAGTCACGAATGTAATTCCTCGCATTTTGTATTGTAAGGCCGTCCCTTTTTTCTATATATATATTCTTTTTTCATCTGGTGCATGGGGAACTTGCATCTTGTACATGATAATATAACCTATATCTTCTTTAGGTCATTCTAGTATTAGCATGTTGAAACTTCATTGGCTTGCTCTGGGCGACTAGCAAGTGCCAATGGTAATTGGTAATAGGTAATAGGTTTTTGGGGGAATCAGGTGTAGCAGCTGCAGCATATTTAAAACTTTGAACCTGTGTCTAGACTAGATGTAAGGCTGGTCAGAATTTTTGTATTTGCTTCGTGGATTGAAAATATTGAGTTTACATTGGAATTTTTGGTCATTACACTCCAAATTGCTCCTGAAAAGTAAAACAATTGGTTACCGTTTCAATAACCTACCACGTGTAGACAACGACAGTCTCCCCTACAGTCATGCTTACATTGTAATGATCTTAGAAATCAGAATATGATCTGACACTAGCATATATCAATTCAGTTTTTAAGTAGAATACAAGTGATTTGTATAGAATGTGAAAAAAGATAAAGAAAAAAATCTACATATAAAAGTTACAATTAAAAACGCAGAAACTCTCTTTGCCAGAATTTTAGTGAAGCTTGGAAAGCTCGTTTAGATTAATACTAACTTGAAATTTATTATTATGTTGCTCCAACCACAAAAGCTGACGACCTGAGACTCCCGTAAGAATGAAAGCATTAGTTTTAGGGCTAAAGCAATCGATTACTAGTACCAGTTGAGTCATAAGTTGAATGCGGAATAGGAGTAGTAATGAAATATTGATGCATATAAATGCCAGCATAAATGGTAGGCCGTTGCTTCACAGTTGTAGTATTTTATAGGAGGGAATAGAGTCTTCCAGCAATAACATCTACCAACTCCATATCTCAGCACTCTCGTTATTCCTAATGCTTTAAGCACAAAAAATCGATAGAGGTTTCTTATCCAAATGAAATCCTGACTGCAAAACATTCTTTAACAATTTGTTCTGAAAATATTGTTGCTCTGTTTTCTTCTTCTCGGGCACCTTCTTGAGCAATGTAGATATGGCAGGCTGGACAAGCGATTCATGAATCTTCCCTAGATTTCAGTAAGACAGAAGCATTTAAAGAGGTTTTTGGACTGTCCCTGATGTAGGAGACGTCGTCAAGATTTGTTCTGAAAAATCATTCTATTCAGCACCTTCATTGTCAATGTCAATGTCAATGGCAGAATCAATTGCATTTGTAGTTTTTACCTGCAGTGAACCAAATAGTTAGCTAATAACCTCAAGAAAATTTCAATAAAGCAGCAGTTCGGTAATGAACTTCGTGCTTCCTTTTCTTTCTTCTGCCTCCTGTTCTTTCCCCTCTTCTTCCTCTTCCTTAGCAGCATCCGGATTAGATTCAATAGAATCGTCTCCTGAAGAAACCTCTACGAATCTGTTTCAACAAAAGCTACAGATGAATTCAACCACGTCTAAATGAATATTTAGGTGAAATGAGAAAGTATACTTAAACATTAGGGGCCAGAATGCATTAGAAACTGCCAATGGAGTAACGAATACAAAATGGTGACATAAAAATGAGTTACGTGAAACACATCAGAACTTGCCAAAGAAAAAGAGGAAAACGTAAATACCGATGAGCCTCTAATTCTATACAGATACTTGGTGGTCACTTAAGCAAATTTCATTTTTCTGTGAATAATAACAGATCAAGTCTGAGACAACATTATAAAACTGTGTCTCAAAGCGATCTGGTTCACAAGTGGATACAAACGTCAATGTCCCAATCAGCTAACATCAGCAGCACCCCCTACAACGTTTCTTTCCACTTATTCAGGCCCGTAATATAGATCGTGAAAATTTTACATGACAGGTAAGGCACAAAAGAGTCCTTTTTCTAAGTGTTTCTGGGTAGAGACTGATCATTTCAGATGTAGAAATGGCATCTCCAGAAATGCAGTCCAAATGGAATTCAAAGGACAGAAGGTATTATGTGTTTCATTCATGTTAATAATCCCCAAACTGGACAAATGGGGGACCCCTTCTCTACTTCAATCCAACTAGAGCCAGGCATTTTCTTTACGTCTCGATTATCCATAAGTTCCCTCATCATGCCTACATTCTCCCAGTTACTTTGACAAGCAAAAGAGTTTGACAATAGCACGTAAGTTGAGGAATCTTTTCCATCAAGGTCAATTGCACGCTGTGCTGCTCGATTTCCTGTCTCCACATCCCCATGAAGATGACAAGCACCTAACAAAGTCTTCCAAACAAGCACACCTGGTTGAAATGGCATATTTAAGATCAAATCCTCAGCTTGTTTAATCTGACCTGCACGTCCTAGTAAGTCCACCATACACGCATAATGCTCTTCGCCAGGGGAAATCCCATGTTCATTATACATAGAGAAAAAGTACTTCCATCCTTTATCAATAAACCTACCTTGGCTACAAGCATAAAGCACGCATATAAAGGTGATATAATTTGGCTCCACATCACTGAACATCATGTCCTCAAAGATTTCAAGAGCAGCTTTAGATTGGCCATTCTGCGCACACGCCATGATCATGGTTGTCCATGTAATCTCAGAACGATCATGTCCCAATTGGAATACAACCCAAGTTTCATCCATGCATCCACATTTTGCGTACATATTGAGTAAGGCATTATCTACACAGATATCAACCTGAGAACCTAGTTTAATTCTCAGGCCATGAAATTTCTTCCCTTCTTCTAATGAAGCCAACTTGGCACAAGCATCAAATGCAGTGGCAAGAGTAAACCTGTTTGGCATTAAACCCACCACCCTCAATTCTGCAACAAGTTCAAGCGTTCTGTCAGGTTCCCCACATTCCAAGGCTCCAGCAGCCATTTGAGTCCAAGAACGCAAATTTGTTTGTGGCATCTCATAGAAGGTCTTAAAAGCGTCATTAAGCCTCTGGTTCTTTATGTACATGTTACTCAAAGAATTCCCCACGCAAATCTGAACCCCGTGACCACTCTTGACAAGCTGTGCATGAACTTGCAATCCAAGTTTAATATCAGCAAGTGAAGCCAAGCCAGTAAAAACAGTAGAAAAGGTGAAATCATCAGGCTTAACTCCCTCACCGTTCATTTGGTGCCAAAAGAATGGTATTTGAGAATAAGAATGCTGCAAGAAACCAGCCATCATTGCATTCCAAGACACAATATCTTTACTCACACACTTGTCGAAAACCACTTTAGCATCTGACAGCATTCCATGTCGTATTAAACCAGTTAAGAACGCATTCATCAGAAATACATTGCACTCGAATCCCAAGCGAATGACCCAAGAGAAGATTTGGTACAACAACATCAAATTCTGGGAAAAGGAGCACGCGTTAAGCGCACTCACAAGACTGAACTCGTTGGGAGACACGACGGCTTCACGCTGCATACGCAAAAAGAGAGACAAAGCTTCATCGGGGCAGCCGCGCTGGACAAAACCGGCGATGAGAACAGACCAAGATACCACATTTCTTTCGGACATTTGGTCGAACAATTTGAGAGCATAAGTTAGACGATTACATTTCAAATAAAGACTGATAAGGTTGTTTAGGATATAGAGGGAAGAGGTGGTTAGTTTAGGAATTCTGAAAAATCTAGCGTGAATGGCTCTTACGTAATGCAGATTGGGGAATCGAAGACATTTTTGCAAGAGGTTTATGCAAAGTTTTTCCTCTGCTACAGTAGCAATTGGAAGTGAAAGGTCGGGGTGGGAGGCAGAACTGAAAAAAGTGGTGGTGAGTCTGTGTGATACTGAGAAAGTGAATGTCAGGGACAATGGCGGCCGTGGCCTCGAGGCTATTCGAACAACACATGCCAATGCCATGTCATGTCCGGTAGAACAACACAGGTTGGGTCAATAGTCAATACCAATACAATGGCTTCCGTTTGTTATTTCATTATGTTGCCCTTGGGATTTCGTTTCTTATACACACCAACCAGCGATCCAAACCGATCTATATCCAAATTATACTCTACATTCCTTCGATTCCTACATTGTACCAAAACAATCCTGATATACCTTTCTATCGTTAATCATGATTTAACTGATGTATGACAAAATTGAAGTGTACAGAATCGTCGATGATGAATTGAACACATTTCAGTTTCTGTAGCTCCCACAATTCAGCTTTTAGGAGGATACAGCTCCCACAATGCAACAGTTGTGTCTTCTGAAGCAGAGGCCATCAACTTACAATCAGTTGAATATGAAACAGCATTACACTGGAAAATTACCCAAAAAACACGTTTTGAGGATATGGAACAAGAGAACACGCGAGAGGGTTCAAATATAATGCAAAAATAACACTCAAAAATTGACTTAAGGCTAATTGATAACAAGTTACCGCAGCATGGTGATACTTCAATATTGCAAGAGGATTTCCTTTGCGATAATTGTATATTCTGATTCTGTCATCAACCAACAAATGAGAGCAATCATGATCCCATGTCTAGTAATTTAAGAAAATGCTAAAAGTAATCACCAACCTGTGATCCCAACCAGCAGCTGCAGCAATTCTGTTATCTGGTCGAATTGAGCAGCCTGATATACCAGGCCGTTCCAAACTAATCTCTTTCTTAATCACACAAGAACCCTATCTCAAAATGAAAGTTTCAACATGAATCACACGAGGTGGCCCAATAAGTAGGCTGAGAGCAATAAAATAAGCAACTTAACAGGTAAGAAAGCCGACAAACAATATAACCAAAATGACATTAAATAGCTAATTCATCATTTGCTTAAGTTTAGTATCAAAACACCCAGCAAGGATAATGTAGATAGAAGAGTTACTGGAAGATGAATTACCATGGACACATCCAACCCATACAAAACAATTTTGTCATCGGCAGCTCCTGAGACACCCCCTTTACAGAGCCCATCAATACATAGGCTTAAAACTGCACATAGAATAAATAGGCTCAAAAGTTTTAATTTTAATGTGGATTATTATGAATGAGGATTTCCAAAAATATTTGTCTCACCTGGTTCTGCATGAAACTTAACAGAAGTTAGAGGAACCCCTGGATTTCGTACATCCCACCAAAGCATGGAACCATCCTCATAACTGCTAGATATAGCAAAAATGAAGTTAAGTACTCAACTAAAATCAGTCTTTACTCACTGAACCATTCTACAAATCGGTAAAACAAAAAGGAGAAGCAAAAACATTCACCCAGCTAGGACATTTAGAAATCCTTGCGACAGTGATGGTAGAAATGCTTGAACGGTCATGCACATCCCTGCCCATGGACACCAACTTCGAGTTTAGAGGCATAAAAAAACAAATAAACAACGTCTTTCTAAGATAAAACTTCATTCAACTTTTCTTTTTTTCTTTTCTTCCTTTTTGCGAATCTTTAAGGTTACGGGTTGCACTTTTTGTTAATGCAGAATGTACCAAAACAACCTTCCCATGTAGTGAATGAGTTGTACATAAGTAAACTTATATGAAGTTCCAAGTGTCCCATTACAAAGGCATCTCCAACAAAAGAGAGCCATCAAATAAAAGTAAAGCTTGAAGAGGGTACAATCCACTTGACAATAAGATGCTAACAGCAGGGATCTTACATCTAACAGTGACTGATAGATACAAAGCTAGTCATTCTGAGAAGAGAAATTTAATTTTTGCAAATCTGTTATCTGGTTTCAAAATATCAATAAACTTTGGTGTAATGAACATTAAAGCAAGACAGGAGAGACATTCAAGGAAACCATTTTAAAAAGACACACTAAAACGAGATATGCCCAAAACGGCTATATGTTGGACCTCAATTTACACCTCTTAGTAAGTCACTGACAAATTCAAGTCAAATTAAAACAGACATGAGATCAAAGTCAAACCTCTTTTTTCAGTAGACATACTAGGCGAGATGTCAAAATGAGTTTGAGGCATTCGTGCAATTCTTTCTGCAGTATGAAGATCCCATATCTCAACCTGTGTATATAAGTTTCAAAGAATCATCGAGTAATTAAACACCAACACAAGAAAGAAAATAGACAAACAGAAATCGCGAGAAATGATGCATGTTCACCTCAAAAGAATTCTCCCCTGCTACGGCAACATACTGTAGCCCATTATCCTGTAAACACTCTGGAAAAACAGTAAGAACAGAAATCAGTACTATTATAACAAATTTACAGTGAACAGAAAAGAAAGAGACAATACATAAAGTACACGAAGAAGACCAATATGGTGAAATAAATACTGCTATTAAATGCCATAAATCATCTCAGTTGATAATGTTGACCTTTTAAACATGAAGAATATGGACCAAATATTGTTTCCCAGGAGAGTCAAGACCCTCATATGGGAATAAGAAATTAATGTCAAGACTGTAATAGTCTGAATTACAAGTTAATACCTTTAAGGGAACCATACTATAAAACGAATGGCCATGTTGTATTATAAGTAGATAACAGTGAATTTTAATAAATGTAAATCAAGAAGATAAAAAGAGCAGCTATCCTCCAAGACACTTTATGATTCAGTAGGATGGTGCTCTTGATGATCAGTACCCATTCTTCAAAAGTTGAAGTTCCTAAGTAAACTTGCAACTTCAAAAAGAGCTAACCAAAAATTCATTGGACAAAGTCAGGTTTAAGTAGTTATCTCTTGATTATTTACAAGGCTTGGATTTCTAGTAATAGCATCGTGTCATGGCAAGCCATTTGCAACCAAAGACGACTTTATGTTCTCATTCGACTGTAATTAGTTAATCCACAAGAAATATGGCCAATCATTAGACAGTAACATAAAGCTTCAAGACGACCTTCTTCATTCTTTGCTCCTCTGCCATAGTTCTTAGTTTCCACAACCCCCGTCTTGTGTTGACAATGAGGACTATCAACTTGGTTCGCAATAGCACACGGCTTCTTCACTATAGAAAGCTTGCAGAAATGGTAAGAGTTCGTTCTGATGGTAACTGAGGGCACTCTGTCCACCAAAAACAAAGTGTAGCATTAGAGGATACAACTTCTGTCTCTGCCGAAAAATCTGATTCTTCTTTATTAGAGTCTAAGAAAGATTGGTTTTTTTAGTCTCATCTAAAGTGGGCGATTGAGCAACAGAAAGCGGTAGAAGGGGTTGGATCATCTACAGAGCTACACTATCTAAAGCCAGAGATATTATGGAAGAAAAGCCACAAGAAGAAAAGACAAGCAAAATTAATGTATAGCAGTACCTTGAGATACCATAGTCCACAATATCCCAGCACTTAACAGTGCCATCCTTTCCCTGACTACAACAGCAGATAACAGATATAATGTGATTTTTTCCATATTAAAACAAAAGCATACCTGAAAAAGATTAAAAAGTCACCTGATAACTTTGTTGTTGCCCCTCAAAGAAGTAGAAACAACTGATATAATGCCGTGAGCCGTGCTATGCACCCTTGAATTAAATCAAATCAAATTAAATTAAATTGGCTATTAGAGTTAACAAAAAGAAACAAGTGTATGGGTATGATATCTTATTTAAAAGATAAAGAAAGATGTGAGAATACCAAGCCGATGATAAAGTTCGACGCTGGATGGTATCCCAAATCCTTAGCTCGCCGTCTGCGGAGCTGGAAGACTTTTATTAAATATTAGTCGTCGTCGTCAACCATAATAATAATGAAGAAGAAGTAATAAAATACCCAGTGAAAAGGAGAGGAAGAGAGGGGTGAAAAGAAGCATCCGTGACAGAAGCGCGGTGGCCTCGTAGAACCGCCACCGGATCAGGTGGTGGTGCTGCTCCTGCTGCGGCTCCCCTTCCTTTGCTCATTCTCTCGCGCTCAGACACACACACAGACACACTTATTTGTAGAAAACGGAGAGGCAGACACAACACACGAACACAAAACGCCTTGTTTCCCCAGTATGTTTCGTCCTAAAACAAACAGAAAACGACAACGTTCGAATTCTTTAGGCAGGCACGCCTAATGTTCTTCGTTGCACACACAAACTGGAAAGCCAAAGTCGAGCAATGAAGAGAAGGAAAAAGGAATAAACTAGAATTTGTGTGGCTGCCGGAGTGTGTTTTGATTTCATTCTTGTGCCTGAGCTGTTGATGGTCATTAGTACAGGTTGGCCGTACTTCAGTTGATGTATATGACCGTTGATTCGTGTTATGTTAGCGATGTTTTTTTAATTACAAAATAAGCTACAACACTAATGTAACACTGCGGGGTACATATCGCCTTGCGCATTACGGTGGAGGAACTCCTGAATTCTAAAGGAGAGCTCGTGAAAGAAAGAGAGACCCAGGTTGTCCACTCCGGCTAGGCAAGGAAGGTGGTCCGCACATTGATTGCGTTCCCTGAAAATATTTTGTAGCTAGACCGTCCACTCCTTGTGCAAGAGTTGTTGGACACCTATCGCCGAAACAGAAATCTCAGTCAGAATACCAACAGGAGCAGAAAAAAGATTAATAACTTTCAGGGAGTCGACTTCCATTACTATTTGACAATAGCCTAGGTCCCAGGCCCTTGTGAGGCCCAAGAGCACCTCCTATAACTCCGCGATCAATGGAAACCCCGTCTCGCGTTTAAGTTGAAAACCACCCCGCCACTCTCCAGTTGAATCCCGAATAAGACCTCCGGAAGATATCATTTTGGAAGTGGGGCTCATGGAGTTATCGGAATTGACTTTCATCCAACTTGTCTCGGGCTTCGTCCACCCCACATAGGAACCCATCGGTAAGCCTTGGGCCGGAAACGCACTTCTCCAGCATCTTGGCTCAGGCGTCCACCCCACGTAATCCAAAATAACTCGATGGCCCGCATCAGGCCAAACAAAAGACAATTTGAAGATACTGTTATTCCTCTATTTCTACATGAGCCAGCAAGCAACTCTAAAGACCGTAACCCAAGTCTCCTGCTGTACCGGAGTCTGATTATGCAAAGCTCTTGGCTAGTTAACAATAGATTTGCAATTTGCATTACACAAAATGTATTCCGGAAGGGAACGATTCTGACGGTAAAAGTATGCAAAATATGAAGATTTCAAGTTGAACATTAAATACTTTTCCTTTTGAATTTAAGCTACAATCAAGTAAATGCATTGGCAGCTATTTCCTTTTCCTTCTGTATCTAATAACTTATTCTTCAACCATTAGCATTGTGTTTGATCTTGTGTAGCATTTTAAAGATCCGCATGCTCTTTGTATTTAATTTAAACCCTGGCAATTTTTGCATTGTCTTGTCCCAAATTTGAATAAGCCCTTAGAAGACTGCACTTTTTATACATTAATTGTGATTGTCTTTTTCACTGTTAATTAATTACAAGATAAAGGGACAGCCCCTTTTTGTATTTTTTTTGCATTTATTATTTTTCCCTATGTTAATTCATATTTTTAAGGAACTTAAAGCTTCCAGCATTCTTTATGTTCAAATGGTCTCATAATCTTTTTTTTTTTGTATTGTATCAATTATGTCAAAGGTTTGTGTCTCCATCCGATTTTTGATGATTATCTTGTTTAAAATTTTTCAAATGGATCTTTTGACTATCACCTTATTTTAGCCGACCTAAGTATTGGTTCATGCAACTAATTTGGATTGTTAGTAAATCTTACGAATGAAGATGTGCATAATTGAACTTTTTATATACTCGTGTGATTTTTTCATATCAACAAAAAAAATATCATGTTATTTTAATATGATGCGTTTAGATAAGCTTAATGTCTACTCTAACTTCTCCAAGTGATTGCTTATTTGATAGCAGATGTGACAAATTTTCCAGTTAAGGAAAAGCTTGCTTCAACTGCTTTCTTCATAATATTTCGGAAACTCTTATTCAACCAGTCATCTTTAAGATGATCTCAACGTGGTAATCAACAAAAGGCACCAAACATGTAACCACAAATGATGATATCCCATTATTCCGAACAAAGGGAGCTCATTTTACTCTTTAAGACCTTCCCGAGTGGAACAGGATTTTTGTAGCCATTGGGTTAGTATTTGCATAACGATCGAAATTGAAAGTACTAATTTCCATTAAGCACCTTCATTAAGTAAGCTTGTCACTTTCTGGAAAGTATAAACCGCTTATGTTGCACCATTTTGCTTAGTTGGATGTGTGTCATGATTAGAGCAACCTGATTACATAACAAAAAATTGATTAGTCTTCTATTGTACTTTCCTTTTTCAGAGTGTACTTGGAAGCGTTTACAATTGTTAGAAAAGTAAATACATGATCAGTCGACACTACTAGGTTCCAGTAAACTCCACTGATACAGTTCCAATCATTTTTAAGTAAGCAGTAGAAATCAATCGTGCGACACCAAACATCAGTACAAAATATGTAAGGTAAATTAAAAAGGGAAATTGGAAAAAGGTAAGTATAGTGTTTCACATTTCCATCCACGTAAGTTATGCAGAGATTCTATACTGAATAGGCAATTAGAGAAATTGCCATGTGAATATCAACAACATGGCAGGTAAATCAGCACTTGGAACAATGGAAGTATCTCGTCGGCTTGAGAATTCACAAGAAACTTAACCATATAGTGAAATTAGAACTTCAAAGGGTTTAAATATTAACGTGAAGATAGTTTCATTGTTAAAGAAACAACAGCATAGGCATCTAGTCTCTACAAGTTTGGTTTCGTGTTACATAGGTTACTCCCTCGAGGTATGGCCACAGTATTAGGCCATGCAGCAGAAAACATCATTCCCTCAAATGTGAATGATGAAAATATTTATGATCTTAAACCACACAGCAAGATCTCTGTACTTGCAATGTCGGTCGGTCTTGTGAGAGCTGACAAGACATGCTAGACAATGAAATGAAAGACTCCATTGTCAAGCCTAACAATTCAATGAGATTGAAAAGAGCAAACAAGTGTTGGAATTGAATATTGTCATTCTTCTCAATGAAATGACGGTGAGAGAGGTAAAAGAGAGGAAAAGTATAGTTTACTTCGGTAGGATGATCCTCTGATTCTAAATGCAACCAAGTGCAAGAATAATGCTTGACTTTATCCTATCTGTACATGGTTTGGGTTTTTACAGTCATTTCAAGTTTGGATGTTTTGACAAATTTAAATCATGTGATGATGGCCTTCAGTTAAACAGTAAGTTATGCGATGCTATGTACCGAATTAAAGATCAGCATGCAGAAAAGGACCTAGTAATTTACGAAACAGTTGACATAGTTTGATGCCAAACAGAATTGACAAGGTATAGGTTTCCAGGTCAAACCTTCCCAAGTCATGATCCGCTTTCCAATTACATTGTCCATTTGGTCGAATGACAATCTACCAAAGTAACAACCACTAAGCAATTAATAACTGAAAAGTAAATACACTTCATAACTTGAAGCATACCTTCTGAACTTTCTCAGAAATTTTGGGCACATGGAAAGGAACTTATTGATATTTTGCACATATTTGATACAGCTACACCTTCAGAAGTAAGAAACAGAATTCTTCCCCTATATCATTCAAATAGATACAAGAGGTAATAACAACAATGGTAATCCCTATGATTTCAAATTTTGACACCTCTTCTAAAAGTGAAAATAAAGAGAGTTCATGTTAGCAGAATAGTCTATACCATCTCATTCAAGGTGGGACTAGCCTCATATCATCATGGACTTTGAATGTCACAGTCACAAAATCTCCACAATCCATCGTCTTGCCTTTTGAGAACATAATGAACTTTATAGGTTCTGAATAAAGCAATCACAAGCATAAACATAAATAGAAAATAAAATAAATGTAAAAGATTCGTTAAGAAAGAAGTTGGATAATATTTGACTCAAGATTCATTTAACCAAACTTGATTTTATTTCTCCTTAATGCAGTAACTGAGAAATGCACAGATTAATTCCAAACCTGCAACCACAAAATCCTCTACACAAGATGAAAACGTAATCACTTACCCATAGTAATTTGGGTTCTTTTGTAGGGACTCATCAACTAGCTCCGCTGCTTCTTCAATGAGAGCTTCAATTTCTGCCATCTCTACTCCAAATCCAACTGATATAATATCAGCCTGGAGAACAGAAAGTTCCAGCAAAACAAATCTCCAATAGCATGACCTGGCTTTTGCTGCATCAGCCAAAACTTGCCACTGTAGATTAAAAAACAAATACAAAGAGTTGATGTATTGTGCTCCAGCATTCCTCCACTTTTAGATCATCAAAGAAAAATGCCATAATAAAGAATTTCATATGATGCAAAACATAGGTAATTCATTTCGAAAGAACAAATCAAACGTTTTCCACTTGTCCATTGCCTTATTTCTCATTAAAGGTCTCATTGTTGCCTAAATCAATGATAAAACCGAAGATCGAATCTTGAGTTTGGACCATGAAGATATCAATTATTCTGAGTAATAGTGAACATGTCTACACATTTCCACCAGGACAAGGAATTACCTATTCTATAGGTCACATTTTCTAACATAGGTCACACAAATGGAACCTCAATAAGAATAGTTATTGCTACTTTTTCATTGTCATTCAAATTCTCACAGTAGACTGATTTCCTACCGTCAACAGATGGTAGATCAACTTCCCAACCATTCGACAGTTAACATACCTGAGCCAACATTGACTCATCAAGGATTTCAGAAAGGCTCGCGACAAGATGGCTATGCCCAAGAGATTCAGCTTTAATTGCTTGCCATTGCTTCACAAGAGCTTCAGCTTCTTCAACAGGCATCTGCTTCCTTAAAACTGCTGTCTTAGATGATGACATTCTATCTGAAACTTCTGAAATTTGCAGTGATTTGGGTTCTGAATGTTTCCTAAAATTCACTTTAACCTCTGTCAACAGTTTCTTCAGTCCGTTTTCAATGCTACTTTGTTTAGTAAAAAAAGGCCCTACTTCATTGTCAAGTGCAGAATCTGTTTCCCGGAGAAGAGAACTGACATCTGCACCAGGTCTAGAGGGCAATTTGGATGGAAGCCTTCTTGACAGACCAAAGGGAAAAAACACAATGCACCCTACTGCAGCAACAATAATTATCTTTCCAACTGCAGCTCTACGAATTAACCAACTTTGCCAAGCACTTCTATGGTGTACATTAATATTTCTTTTCAGTTGAGCAGAGGGCTCATCATCACTACTGTCACTCTTACCCACTATTAACGAGCTTTGTAAGTTGGTTGGTGCCAACTGTTTAACAGCAAAGCCAAGATTTTGAGATGGTTTCACATGTGGAACTGATTCCCCACAATCCATCCGTTTCACTGCAATGTCAGATATTGATCTTCGAGCCACAGAATAATTGGTTTGAGTGGTATGTATTCTCTTCTTGCTACTCAAACTTCTCTTTTCACCACTAAAAAAGTTGACCTGCAGATGCATTTGGAAAATTCAACCTTCTGCACAATAGAACTGCGTACTTGAATGCTAAATGTAATTCTTACAAAAGATGGAGAACAATCTCTAGTATCTGGAAAAACAGCGAGGACAGCATCCTTCAGCCATGTTTCCTGCTCAAGATAATAACTCATGCTAATATCAGAAAGCATGTTCAAGAGAAGGATGAAGAGCAATATGGAACACTTGACAGCTAAATGCTTTAAAACACATTCCCATGATGTTCAGGATAACAAAGAAAAAAAAAAAAGGGAAAGAGAACAGTTATGTAGAAGAGATGAGGCTTTCAATGCTTGACAGCATGCAGCACTGCATAACTCATAACAATACCTACCACTCACTGTATATTCAGTTTCTCATTATGGTAAGGGTGTATTCTAGACTAAGAGCTACACCAATGACCATATATGATGTTTCAAAACTGAAACAACAGTTCCTCGGTGTCATGAAATCAAGGTTAGGAGCTTGAGTCCTGACATAGGGAAAAGCCTTAAGAGCAACAAATTTTAGCAAAGGGCTGAAAATTTGGTGATTTGAACTGGAACTGTAAGGGTTTATCTGAAAATAATAATAAGACATTTAAGCCGTAGAGTGTTGCTTCCAGGTGTTTTTATACTTGGTTTTTTATATTCCTTATTGATAATTAAAAAAAAATATGTTTTTTTTTAAGGAAACCTCGTCCAAATAGGAAACAATAACAAAACTAAACTTTTTTGGGAAAGGAACTAGATCTGTCAAAAAAATCCTGTATTAAAATAATTATAGCTTCAGCTCCTGCATAAGTCCTTTACAACTTTATGATAATTTGTCACCTTTCGTAAGTTCAAGTAACTTTACTTACCATTCATTATACAATATTATAAATACCACGGCCCTTCTTTGCTCTTGATCATTGATCATATACTAGTTGGAGTACCATATTTAGGTAATTTCACAATTACTGTCAGATTCAGATACTACAATTCGTAAAAGCACAGATAACTAATTTACTGCCAATGTGGAAAAAGATTTGATTGAAAAACACAATAAAAGCTGATGACAAACTTTATTGATACAAAACTTTCCAATTGCACTCTACTGGAGATTTAGAAGGTTTGTTTCTATAGAAAGATTATACTAATTTTATATCATTTTAATTGCATAATTTATAGAACATCAGAAGCAGCATTGCCCTTCAAGCCTTCATAGACTTCCTTTCACCTTGAGCAAGATGTAATTATTAATAATATGGTTTTGTTTGCATTTTGATCAACACAATTATAATGCTAACTATATTGAGTTTAACTGCATAATAAGATCAGACCTAGGGTAAGCTTATAACAAGAATACCAAGTCCAATACTAAAAGCCTTTCCAATTGCAATCTCCAACTAAATATGTCCTAATGCATGTGGTAGCGGGAAAGCCATAAGTCCAATATATGTATGAGGCATACCAATGATTGTTTTCCACTGGAAAAATCTTTCTTCTCCTTGACCGAGACTAGACTTCGTCCAGCTGAATTTGAATTCAACTCTAGTTGATGAAGCTTTTCAACAGCTTGTGCCTCATTACCCTAAACATCAAGATAGAATTACAGTATAAGTGCCATAATCAAGAAATGATAGCAAACTAAACTAATCAAGAATAAAGACTTCCATTGACAAGTTGAACTCATATTCACACTAAAAAAGAGGCTAAAAAAAGGAGAGAAGGGAGATGTGAGGGACAAGATAGTTAAACCAAAATTTACATTCCCAAATTGGCAGCAAACATTGACAATTTAAAGGGAAATCAGCATACCTGCCCAAGAAGAAACAAGCAGAAAGCTTCCTCAAATTTCAAATCAATACCTTCTGATGCAATCAAACACTCACATATGACTTTAGCCTTGTTGATCTACCAAAACAGCAAGAAGATTTGCATAATGTAGACAGAACTCATAACGGGTCCATAAAGCTCTAATACCAATTCCCTGATCCTCAGGCAAAGAAACCAAAAACTTGAAATTCCAAACAAAAGCATAATCCAGAATCTCTTACCAATTCTGTTTGCTTGCTTGAAAAACCAAGAGCAATATGAGCAATTAACACCACATAGAAACAATTAAAGTCAATCACAACCCTCTGGTTGTGTGATTCAATTGATTTCTTATTCTTCCTCATGATGGCTAAATCCTCCCAAGGAAGAAGATCAACTATTTCTGTAGCCATTAATCTATTCAGTGCTTGGCTCAGAAAATTCTGCCAATCTTGAACTCTGCAAGAGGTTTCCACATCAAGACCCTGTCTGAGCAATTCACGCAAGGCAGCAATTGCTCCCCGTCTTCGTTCAACGTGCTCTGGAGAGTGGGGCATGCCTAACAATTCCAATGTGCATGCAGGGGCAAGCTCCTCCAGAGATTCTTCTATCTAAAAACCAAGATCAAGAGCATTAGATGTCTATCACATTTGCTCCAGAATGCAGGAGACTTATGTGTCTACTTTCTTTCAGCCATCAAAATATTTATGCGCTTCTTTGATCACAACTACCATTCTTGGTAGAATTGACATAAGAGATGCAAGCATATGCTGAACAGAGTAGTCATCATTAAGGGTCAGGAGAGACACACACAGAGAGATAGAGGAAGGAAGAAGATGGGTGAGAAAGTTGAACAAACCAGTGATAACAATGCCATCTTGCCGAGTGAGATTTTACTTCTAAGAAGACATTGAGCTCGAGCAAGAGCTTCAAACCCATTAGAGACTTTGTTCTTCTCAAAACTAATCTTCGCTATGGCACACTTCAAGAAAGCAGCACCTATGATAAGAAAAGTGGGCATAACAAGGTTACCCCAACAAAATTGCTACAACTTCCTAGCCTCCTGATTATTCTTACCTCTGCTAATGCCATAGATAGAAGCACGTCATGAATGTATGGCTTGGCATCTGGATGCTTGAGAGCTTCTTGGCCAATATCCAGCACCAGCTTCTCTTCCCCAATCTGTATCAATAAATATATATTATCATAATCCAAAATCAAATTATCTTTGTATTATAGGTAATACTAATGAAAAATGCTGCACACTGGCCAGCTTGATGACAAAAGAGGATGATAATACTTTATCCAAGATGATAGCAAGAAAGAGATGAGCCAATTGATGCTGCTAGCCACTCGGTAACAGCAAATAAGCTAAAGTCTTAATAAAACCGAAAACCCACAGAAACAATACTAGTTTAGGACTAAGAAGAAAATAACAAATTTGTACCTCTTGAAGTAAGCAAAGTGCACCAGGCAACCAAGGCCATGGAATTCTAAGGGAAGATTTAGGTGGAATCTTCTCTTTCAGATTCCCTGCATATTCTGGTTCGAACAGAAGTTTATCTCTTACATCCATTAGTAGATCCTGTAAAGGAAAAGCCAAAAACTTAGTACGTAAAAAATCTTTCTTTTAACCTCATATCAGATAGATAAAATTCAAGTTTGCCTTCCAGACCCTACCTGGCGAGATTTAACAGCATCCAATGTATACCCCTCTTCAACCTCAGCATTTTTCAATTGCATAACCGATTTAACTATTTCATCTTTCTCTGCTCTATCAGCAACACCAACAAGCTACAAATGTGCTCCCAATTCATGAGAAGAAAACGAAATGCTCGTACTTGACGCGTTCGTGTAAAAACACATAAAGATAGCAAGAGAGATAGAATGGGTGCGGGGGTACCTGGAAACAAGAGACCGGGATTTCAACGGTGGCAGTGGTGGCCAGAGAAGGAGCGTTCTCCACAATGTGGGTGTCGGTGGCGTTCAATTCCCGTGGCCTTGCACCCAAACCTCTCCTTCTTGAAACCCTAGAAACAGAAACGCATCTCGAAAGCCCGGTTCCAGAACATTTACCGTTACCGAAAGCAAGCCCTACGAAACGTTTCCGATCAAAATTGTCTTTACATTTCCCGCAGAAACAACAAGAAGATGAGGGAAGAATTGTTATCAGAGTGAGATGAGCCAACGCCATGATCCCCTATCAAACTACTTTAGTCATTTTGAAGACATCTACATCGAAAAAAATTAAAAGTGAGGTTTTCTTTTTCTTTTTCTTTTTCTCCTTTTCAGCTTTTGTTCTTCAATGTTAAAAGGCAGTGGAGGAATGCTTGCAGTCTTCTTCTACAGTTCTGCCACCGTCATCGGCAAGTGCAACGTCTACGAGGTCGCGGCGTTGATTTTGTTATGCTGCTGGTTTTTGACCCTTTTCTTCATAAAATATCTACTGAAATTTGTTTTGTTTAGATTAGATCTGAAAAGAATGCGTTTACAGTTGATTTGATTTTCTGCACGTAAAAGTAAAACTGACCAAGTATGATCAACGACCTCAACTTCAACCCGCCGTGTTTGTTTCGGTTATTACCAATATTTTAAAACTTTAAAGGATCAATATTTATTTAACCATTATAAACTTGGTGTACAATAAATAAATTATATTTAAAAAAATTAAAGTTGGTATATAATAAATTAAAAAATAAAATTATAAAAGTAAGAAAATAAAATATTTTATTGATTTATTTATTATTAATTCATTATATAATAATAGATGTATAGATTTTTATTTTATTTTATTTATCATTATCAATAGATATTGATGTATATTTTATTATATAATAATAGATAAATCTAACTCTAATATAAAAATTAAAGTAATAATAAAAATCAAATTTGTATTTTTAAATAAGATTATGTCTCATCATAGTCAAAAATTCTAAATTTCTAATACTGTCTAAAGACTCGTAAAATATGCTTTCATCTAAAATATTTGTATCAACTTATTCTACTGCATTCAAATAAATTATAAATAATTAATGAGATTATTCTCAATTGTACATTTGTAATAAATTATACTTTTAACTTAAATATGATCATAATAAGATATAAACTAACCATCAGTAAATGTTCTTAATTCATTTTTTGTGACAAATACATTTTCTTCATAAATCACCTTTTGAAGTTCATCATAATCAAGATTAAACGATAATTTTTCTTCTTTGATCCAAAAATCAATGTATCAGTATAATCAATATCAACTGAATCATATGTTCTCTTCTTTTTAAGTCATCTGAATACATATAAAGAACTTATAAAGTCAATAATAAAATAAACTTAATGAAATAAAAAATAAACTATAAAATACATGTTCTTTATTCTTGTATTACATTCACAACCTAATGTAAAAGCTATTCGACGGAGTAATCTAATAACGAGTTTTATCAATGTTGGGGCACTTTTATCGAATAATCTCCACCACTCATATGTATTTTAAATTAATAGTTATAAAAAATAAAAATACATATTATTAATAAGTAAAAATGAATTAAAGGTATAAAAACTTAGTAAGCTGAATTTTTTTCATCAGTTATCTCCTTACTGATAATCTAGCAAAACTCTCTAAACTTTCATTATACAATTTATTGTCATTTATTGTTAGTAATTGCTGTTTAATAGTGAAAGTACATTTGCATTCAATCACATCAAATAGATCGCCCATAATATTATTTGTACATACGTCTCCACTATATAAGCAATAAGAATTGAGAAAATCATTCGATAAGTAGATCCTTTGAGTAAGATGCTTATTTTATAGTCGGTTAATAATATCTATATAAACCTTATACAATTTCTCCTACTCTTTAAAATATTTATAGTTTTTACGAGCTCTAAACATATCATCATATATATACCCTAAAAATGACTTCTTATCCAAGTCAACAATCCTTAACAACCTAATAAGTGGAGTCATATTTTTCACAATAATCAAGCAAGTATCCCAAAATTTATTATCTAAAATAACAGCACAAGTTTATTTTCTTTTTTTACTCTTTGATAACTTATGACTTTAAAAATATTTACTTGTCACTAAATTTTAAAGTAGCTCCCAAGTAATAAATGTAGTTACAAAAATTGCGATATTAGATGAGCATGAAGTAAGACTAGAAATATGGTCTATACCACTGATATCTTTTAAAATAATATTTATACAATGAGCAGCACATAGAGATCAATAAATATGCCTATGTTTTGATTGTAATAAGTACCCAACTGATATATAATTAGTTATATTATCTGTAATAAAATGCACAATAATCTTTGATCCAACCCACTCGACAATTTTTAAAAATAATTCAAATAAAACATTGGACTTTTTACCATCAGAAGCATCAAAAGACTTGATAAAAGTTGTTTCAATATTATAATAAACTAAGAAATTAGTCAAAGTTCTTTGTTTTCAATCAGTCCACCCATTTGCCATCATGTTGATTCCAAACTAGACCTATATATATCAACAATTAACTAATATTCCTTTTTTATTATATTTATCAACAATTAACTAATATTCCTTTTTTAAATCTTGAAGCAAAGGCACATAAATTTCATAATAAGAACGTACCTTAAATACTGGATCTATCATTGTTGCAGTATCTATTGCTTCTTGAAAATATGATGAATTTAAAAAATTTAAAGAAAAACATTAATGATTGAGCCATCTAACCTATGCTCTTTTGCATTGCAAACAACATCCTTATAAACCAAAACACTTTTTATACTAGGTTGAGAACCAAGAGTAGTTCTTGGACAAAAATAAGAATCTATGTCAATAATTGCTTTCTTTTTTTTCCTTTATATAATACTTGTGATGCTTTATCATATTCAAAAGATATATCATGAGTCTATTTATTTTCTTTTTTCTTTTTTACTTATTGTTGCAAATAATTTCCAATCCTCTCCTGTATAACAAATGATACATTTTTGTAAGAAATAATATTACTTTTAATACCAACAAGATATTCTTTCATTCTATAAACTCTTCCCCCTGTAAATATTTCTACTGCAAAACATACAATTACATTGGATATTCCCATCAAACGCTTGAGAAGAAGAAAAATAATTTTATGTTAAATCGGACTTACCATGAATAGATGATGTTATATTTATCGATTCTTTTTCTAAAGATTCCATATTTTTCATTATAACTTTAACCTAAAAAGTATGAAAAAAACAATTTACAATATATGCCAAAATAGAAAAAAAGATTAAAAGGTCTTTTGCTTTTTATATAATAACGTGTTAGTAGTGTGCCCTAGGCCAATGGATATTTGTGATTCATGTATTAACATTATGACTTGTAAATAATATATTAAGAGGTATTCCTTTATATATGCATGTATTTCGTTTATGTAATGTGATTTACATTCCATGAATAGTATTAGACTTATGTCATCAAGTATGTGACTTGATAGTAAAACCATAAG
>JANTPM010000006.1:30080698-30090845 GCA_025434745.1 Erythroxylum divaricatum
GATTATACGTGATATTTTTGTATGGTCTTTTTCGCAGCGTATTGAGAATACTCGGACCGTACGCGATCCAACATAACGAATATCTGTGACATGAATATTTATTAAAAAGGATAAAATTTTCTATTTATATTAATTGACTCTAATAAAAATAATGTAAATTAATATAAAAGTAGCCTCCTGTCATAAACAAGTAAATCAATAAATTAGAGGTTATACTAAACTTAATAGCTTATATTATAGTAAAAAAAGTAATTAACGTTAATAAGTAAAATATATAACTCATTTCACAAGTTATTATATGAGTAATTATATATTTATATTTATATTTTCTTCTAATTAAATTTTTAAAACAATAAAATTCATTGCAAATATTATAAGAGCCAATATAATTTATAGTAATATTAAATTAAATTTAATTATGATCCAATTAAGAAATTATAGTTTAAACAACTAAACAAGGTTAAAAGTAAATTATAAAAAATAAAAATACAAAGTAAAGTAATTAGATGGGCATAAACACTTGAAAAATAATCATGGATTAAATTAAAAGCCTATCAAAAATTAAAGGGAAGTATATAACTTATTCTTTCACCCTTCTTTTCTGTAATGTTACCATATAAGCAAGTAACTTTAAAAGGCTATATTAAAATAATAGTTCTTGATTTCTTGATAAAGAAATAGAATAATTATGTTTCTTATAAAATTTCATTAATATATCCTATAAGACTTAATCACATTATCTCACTGAAACTAACAAAAATAATACTTCATTGATAGCAATAAGTGAAAAGTACAAATAAATTAGCAAGATCATTTTATCAAACAAAATAAGTTAATTATTGTACCCAGATAAACTCAAAATGACCATACTTGTACACCAAAAACTTTTATAGGTGTCTTCCATTTCAAGGTCGAATGTTATCTTACCCACATATTGCAATTGTATATTTCAATTTTGTAGTTTTAGATCAACAAAATACTTCAACATAGTATATATAAGTTATAACACAACTACCAACTTAGAAATTAAAATGAAATAGAGTTTAACCATTGCAAAAAACTAATTAAATAAGTACAAATAAAGAAGAAATCTCCTACTCTTATAGATGAAGCTATCCAATTAACCTTATCTGTTATCTCTTAATAGATTAAAACCTTGAATAACACAGTATACTGAACAAATTTGAACTTTATAGAAACATGGA
Source organism: Erythroxylum divaricatum (assembly GCA_025434745.1). NCBI lineage: Eukaryota > Viridiplantae > Streptophyta > Magnoliopsida > Malpighiales > Erythroxylaceae > Erythroxylum > Erythroxylum divaricatum. The sequence goes on from JANTPM010000006.1 coordinate 30,081,904, forward strand.
TTGACAACTATAATCAGCTTTTCACTCCAAAACTCTTTCATCAACTCTCAGATTTCTTACTCCTCCATCCATCTAGTTCTTATAGCTCATACAAAACTACAATATATTCTTCCCTTATCCTTCCCAGTAAATCAATAGCAACAACACCAAAATGGCAAGTGAGTAATACCTTGCGTTTGAGAGATAATTCAACCATTATACCCATTTGTAGTGAAAGAAAGCGACAAACAAACTCATTTTTTGGCTAGCATTCTCCAAGAAGTGGTTTTAGGAGGTTGAGATTCTCCTTTAGACTCTCTACCTAATCGCGGAGGCTTGCCGCATCTGTCTTTATTGCACTGGATATTTTATTCATTTCTGCAAATAACACAGACAACTGTCCAAGTAAAGATACCATTTTAAACTCAAAACAATCACCTTTATATACCTAAAAATGGAAGCGACGAGATCTAAGAAGATAAAATGGTCAAGAGCAAAAGAGTAAAGGTGATGAGAGTTTTTAAGTTTTTTGAAGTTTAGGTATATGTAATGATTGGTTCTGATAAGTTCAATGAACTAACTAGTTTTTATATATACAGGTTATTAAATGAAACTAAACCAAACAAACTAGTTCGTACTATTCTGGTCGAATCGATTTGTTTGATTTTTAAAACCTTATTTATTACTTATTACAATTAAGTTTGTGTTTTATATCTTCTTTTTTTCTAATTATATAGTGCTACTATTCTTTTCTTAAATATTTTAGATAATCAATTCTAAAGTATTCATGTAGGATCTTGATCTGCTCCACTGATCTGGATCTGAACTTGTAAACGTTCAGACAATATAGGATCATCCAACCTGATGTTGAAATCAAGTGCCACTATAGGACCCTTAAAGGCACACATGGAACTATGACCTTTTTCTGGTTAACCCTTCGCGGCTAACTCCTTTCTAAACTACCTTACTGGTTGTATCATCGACTAACCAAAGTCGGATTGGAAGTATGTATCACTACGTAACTGTTCCAATTATCAAAGACTTACACCCCTTCAACGCCTATCCTTTGGCTAACATGGGACTTACTGGTCACTCCTTTTAGGAACCCTACTTCACTCATATACTCTTACTCATCATTCCCCATTAATGCTTTTAACAACAAGGCAGTGGAATTTGGAAGCAATAGTTCTTTCAGACTATCATAGATTTTTTGTTACACAAGATTCTTATATAAGGCGAGTGTAGAGCATACTTATCTCTGCAATCTTAAGAACTGAAGCAAACATATAATTCAAGGTTTACGAAGTGTTTAGAGAGAAGAAGAAAGATTGAAAAAAACTACTTCTTCATTTTCCATAAGATTTGTACATCTATTTTTGCTTGAAACTAAACGAAGCTAAGCCTTGCTTATATAGGCAAAGACTGGGGTAGAAATGTAAATCTACCTAGAGACACAATCATTACACTTTAACAAAAGTAAAATACTATTTCACCTAACCTTATCTCTACAGGAATCTACTTTAACCTAAAGTCCTAAAGTAAACAGTGCTTAGGTACAAAAGTGTAAAAGACTACAGTAGAAAAGATTAAAAGTGAAAAAGAAGATGATAAGATGGAATCTTCAACAGTGTTGATGGTGATGTACGCCCATCTTTCATTATGTCAGTTGTCTCATTCTTACTTTATAGGTGTAAAGTAAGGTTTTATGTCTTTATCTCACAATTATTGATCCAAAGAATCTAAGAGATTAATGGTGGCGAATAGGAGATTGCCAACTTTGGAGATTAGATGGAGAGTCTAGATCGCTTGAGTTGTCAGTATCAGCAAGATTAGATTGTTTTCTTTTGCTGGTACTGAACTCTGCCATGTGTAGTTGATGCAGAATTGATTTACCCAATCTTCGTCAACATTTTTAGTATTGTCATTAGGATTCTAAGCATCTTGGAAAATCGAGTTGGACGGTTGAGATGGTCTTGTGGCTTGTGAGATGATTGTTTCAACGTCTTCTGAGTCTGTATCATACTCAGGACTATTGGAACTAGGAATGTTGACTTTTGGTGCTTCAGGTTCACCAGGCATGAATTCTCCAATATGAGGTCCAATAGATGTAGTTAATACTGGATGATCTGGAAAGTGATTAAGCTCCTTAAGTAAATTTCTTAAAGAGGTTAACACATTCTCCTTGTGTCGAGGCCAATATAAGGTTGTATGCCAGAATTGGACAAGTTATTCTGTGTAAAAAAGTCCAGTAGATGTCTCTCTGTAAGGACGATGTATGATGAAGAAACATTGTGTATTCTGTCATCATGCTGCAGCTGACCAAAGACGGTGTTGTTCAATGATAACACCAAATTACTACTTCCAGTGGCTTAAAGGTTGGAACCATTCTAGGAATGTCCACACTAAAGAACTACCATTGTTAGGATTACAGAGATGTTGATATAGATGAAGAGGCATATAAAGCCGATAATGCCCAAAGATACCATAATGTGTTTTCAGATAAAGGATCCTGAAGAAGGATCACATTTTGGTATGGTGTTTTGAGGTTGAACATATCAGGATTTCCAGTAGAATTATGTTCATGTAGAAAAAGATGCAAGTAATAGAAAAGACTACTACGTGCAAGTGAGGCAACTTCAGAGACACTACGAGGAGGCCTAGTAAGAGGAGAAAAAGCTTTCTTTGTAAGAGCAAAAAGAATGTTGCTATCCATTCTACCAAATTGCTGAGAAGCTAAAGCAAAATCAAATTTCTTTTTGTGATTTTGTTAAGAGAAGGGAGATACTTATAGTGCAAAAAAGTATCTAGAGGCCAAGGTGGATGTTGCATGAGTAGTGTAACTAAAATTGCAATGTTCTGTGTCGGATGTCTAACAACTGATAGAGATTGAATGTCAGAAAAAGTCTTGCGAAAAAGAGTCTGACACATGTCTGTGAGGTGCTTAACAGCTGTAGTTTGTTCTTTTCTCCATGATGGTGGATTCTTGCGTAAGAGCTTTATATAAGCATGAAGTATAGGTTGCCACATGTGGTATGAAATCTATAATATAATTAACAATCCCAAGGAATTGTTGAATTTATTTCACAGTGAGATGTTCATCAGAAAATTGTAATAATTCCTTAGCAATATGTGGACCTGGCTGATAAAATCCATCCTTAAATTGCAAACCCAAAAATTCAATTTCTGATGTACCAATAGTGCTTTTGAAGGCCGAAAGCATAATCTCATACTGTTGTGTAAGATCCAAAAATCTGTGTAAAAGGGCCCGATGTTCCTCACGGGTCTTTGAAAACAAAAGAATATCATCAATGTAGATCAATGCACTGTTGAGGATTGGCTCATAGATCTTCGTAATGGATTTTTGAAACAATGATGGAGTGACTTTAAGTTCAAATGACATAACAGTCCATTGGTACTAAGCATTGGGAATGCAGAATGTAGTCTTGTAACGTTCTTCAGGGCGAATACCCAATTGCCAAAATCCTACTTTAAGATCAAAGTTTGAAAAAATAGCAGCTTCCTTAAGAAATAGTACTTATGTACTGATTTTAGGCAAAAGAAACTTAGCATCCTGCAGGAAAGCATTAAGAGGCTTGTATTCAATGACTAATCTCTTTTTTCAATGTTTCTGCTCTGAACGTTTGTTGACATAGAACACTTGACAAGCTCAATCCGACTTTGTGAGCTTGATCAATCCTTACCGTAATAAGACAGCGCACTCATCTTATTCTAGCTTCAAATCATCAGGGTTGATCCCTGGATGTGTGGCTTTTGTAGGATTTATATCTTCATTCTTCTTGAATGGTGGACTTATGAAAAACTCAACATTTTTTCATAGAAGATATGGATGAGTAAACTATGCATGAGACTCTGGACAGTAGCTCAACAATTTATCTTGAAGTCCAGTGTAATGTGCAGGAACTGTGGTTAGCTCAAACACCTTTTTAATATCAGTGTATGGACTGAAAAGGTTTCGATACCTGAGGCCTGTGGGTAGGATCTGTAGAGGTGATGCTTTACTGTACGTATCCATTCTAATTAGGATATCTGGGCCTGGTAAATTGCTTCCAAGTACTTTAGTCCAAACTATACACTGAGGAAAAAAAACGAATGCCGATTCGCTTCCTGGTTATCAACCCGATTCTGAAATTGTTTCCATCAGCTACAAGAAAATGTTCATTACAAGAAGTCCATGCTTCTACTAATAGAATATTGGGCTTCATGATCGTACGACTTGATCTTGTATCCATAAATCTAATAACCTTAATGGCCCGATCATAGTTGTCTTGTTGAAACAACTGGATATGGACGTATGGTCATTGAACTGGATTACGATCAATCTTCATATATGTTTGTTGTAACATGTATAACGAATCATCATCAGATATGTTAGATGAGCTCGATGATTCTTCTTTTGATGCAGACACAGTAACAACAAACTGTGTTTCACTATCCTCACTGGTTTGTTCCTCAAGGATTTCTTCGTTCTCCAGGAACTTGGCATCTTTCCTGGTTGCCTGAGGACACTTGTTCACATAGTGATCTGGCTTTCCACAAATAAAACATCGAGTTTTATTTCGATGTGAAGACTTTTTGAAGAACCGCATGAATTTGCATTTTTTGCCTATGTTCTTCTTCTTAAAGTTTTGCTTCCAAGGCTCTGCCTTCCATACTTCTTGTGGAATTTTCTTCTTTTACAGTAGACTTGAGATTGATGAGCTTTCTTGCTGCTATGACACTTACAAGTCTGTTTTTCCTTATCTTTACACTTTATCTGGATATGAGGTTGTTTACATGCCTTTTTCAGAACTAGACCTCCTTTGAGGATATTCTTGAACAAAGTATGTTGATCACATAACTTGTCAAGAGACGCTAAAGCAAGCTTGTAGATTTCTCCAAGAGAAATAGTAGACATATCTCTTTGAATAAAAGTTATGGTCCTTTGTAATTCTAGCTGTATTTCATCTGAAATGGATGAGATAAAAGTGTAACGCAAGTTAACATCATTCCATCTATTCAGAAGATAATACCTTTCTGTCATGTGTTTGTAATACTTTTAAATATCACGTTTGTCAAGAGAATAACATTTCATTTTGAAATATTCCTGATGGATTTGCTTATCAATCAATTGGAAGTCACCCACAAACTCTTTGTGGATAATGCCAAGTAATGCTGCAGTAGTTGGTACTTGTATGTACTGAAGTCGTTGATACTCACTTATACTTTGCCATCATTCTCGCAAAGTACTAGTAAACCTAGATTTAAATTCAGATAAGATATCTGGAAGAAGATGATTAGGTCTAGTCATTTGTAAATCAATCCAAGCACCAAACTCATATATATGATCTCTCCATTTTTTAGGTAGAAGATCATCGAATGTAAACCAAGGTCCTGAAGTAGGCTTGGTTGTAGCCTGTGTAGCTGGCTGAGCTGGTGTTGCTTGAGGTGCTGGTTTAGGTTTGAAAGGCTCAGTACACGTGGATTCAGCTTTACTGATTTCTGGTTCAACTTTAATATATTGAGGCATAGTCATCAGAACATTAGATAAATCTGAAAGATCAACAAAGTGAGCTGATTTATCAGTCGATGATGAAGAGACTGGTTCATGTGATGACTGTGATGCTTGTTGTTCTTCTGACGCGATGAGTGATTGCTCATCTAAATAAATAGATGGTGTTGCAGAATTCTCAGATGTATTACTCTGGGTTTTAAAACTTTCTTTTGATTTAGAATCAGAATCTTTTGTAAGATATTTTAAAGTCAGAGTAGCTAAATACTCTGTCTGCTTAGCTTTATCCTTCCCAAGAGAAGAAGTAGAAGGTTGTACTGGTGTTGGTGGTGGAGACTCCGGAGGAGTATGAATGCGTAAATGCTTTCTCCATTGTTCAGTTGGTTCAAAATATGTTTATGATGATGACATTTCTGGAACCTTTGAAGACTCAGGAACTCTAGATTTATGCACACGATCAGATGTTGACTTTGATTTTGATCATCGTGGTTTCTCTTGAGTTGTCTAAGGATGAATATACTGTCTAATCAAAGGGTAGATAAACTTAAATACCTTTGAATAATCATCTTCTTCTGGATACCATTGATACGAAGGAGATGGATATGATGGCTGAAGAGTAGAGAACTCTGAAGAGGATGAGCCATAGATTTGTTTAGATTGTGTTGCATGCATATCAGCTTCCATTTGTAGTACAATTCCTTGTATCTCTTATATCTTATGAACTTTCAAGTCAAATTCTGGTCTTATATAATGGGTAGAGATGTATTGTCTGAGTTCAGCATCAATACGCTGAATCTGAGCTTTGTAAGACCGATACATCGTTTGTATCTATTCTGAAACAAAATTGACTTGCTTGTGAGTAGCAATATTTTATTGACTAATTCCATCCAACTTGGAATCAATCCTTCTCAGAACTCTGTTCTGTGCTACTGCATTAGATGTCTGCCAGTTAAGGACTTCATCAGATAGATTTGATGCAAGTGTTCCTTGTGAAGTAATTCTTAACGCTCTGATATAAGAATTGAAGATAACCCATTGTGATTCATCAGTACTCCTAGATAATTGAGAAAAATTATCCTCATCTAGTAATATCATCATACAGGGTAGAGGAATAGGAGTTGTAACAGGAATTGCAGGCATAGATTTGCACGATCCACCAGTAGATCTGCAGGGATCTGTTGTAGTAAACATAGATGATCGGAGCATCTCTCTAAAAGACTTTGGTTTGGTTTTTTCTATTATAGATAGACCATTATGATCGTCTTGATCTGGATCCTCACCAAGAGGAGGATAGGTACGAGAAGGTAAGCACCGAGATTTGGGCTTTGATTCTTCTTCCTGCTCTGTTGATATCTTGGATCATCATCATCACTTTTTAACTCAAGGTTGAGACATATTTCACAATCTGGTTCGCACATAGATGGGTTGACATCCCATACAAAATGTCCACGATGATGACTTAGTTAAAAGTTTAGAAATCACGAGTAAGAAAAGGAAGATTATTTGCCTAACTCAAGGAAGTTAAAGAAAAGTTTTATGAAGGTATGAATGAGAATAAAAATATGAAAAGTGAATTGCATATCATTAAAGCATCCAAAAATGTGATCATTGATGACAATCAATCATTAAACATATTAATTCATAAAGATGAGACATCTATGTTTGTAAAAGGAAAATCTTTGCACAGTAAAGAACTATTGCCTAATGTAGCAAATGAGTATGGAGCATCCATATCTAAACATATGCATAAACATGCCACACCCACTAGGACTAATTATAAAAGCAACCATCACGCTTTCATATATGACTCACAATCTAGGCATATATGGCTCTCAATCTAAAAGCAAGCATCACGCTTCGTAGGATAACACTTTCATTATCCTAGGAAACCATTCAACACCTTTAACATCTAAAGGAAGATTCCTTATTGTATATACACAAATATAATACCAAGTAATAAAAGATTCATCAACATGTATACATACATAGAATACCAAGCAATGTATTTATGCATCATCACACATATAACATGGTATGTCATTTTTATGGTAAGTTTGACATTTGTTAGAATTTTTTATTAAATAAAGATGGTAAGCAAACTTTTAAGAAAGTAGGTTTAAAAAAATAAGGAGACTAACAACAAAGGACCCAACCTCATTTAGGTACCAAAAACACATTGATTGGATTTCTTTGTAGGTTTCTTAAAGAGTAAATGTTATGTAATAGAGATGGTAGTATTATTTTTGAAGATTTTATGTTTTTTTAATGAATCTAACCTTCTTGTGCCTAAGAAAGTATTAAAAATATTTATGTAGAATGGGAATAGTCCTTAGTGAGAGCATGAATGATTAAGGACTCTTCAAAAGAGCCAATTATTAAATCAAGTGAGGATGATAAGAAGGATAAGATGCTTCTAATAAATTAAACATTCAAGAAGAATCATCATCATTCAATTTGTTCATATGTAATATTCAACAAAAGGTAATTATTAGTTTATGATTTAGTAATATGTGTCATCTTATATTTATGTGTGAAATTGAGTCTAAATCTTTAATGATGAATGTTTTAGATTTCTACCATGAATAAGAAATTGAACATTTATGCACACACACACACACACAGATATACACACAATATATATATATATTGGAACTAACACTATTCGCTATAAGTTGTGAACAAAAATGTCATACAATATATTCATGACGTTATCAAATTGTTGCCCAAAACGTCACCAATTCTCGTTTAATTGCATAATAATTTTAAAATTCAAGAAGATTCATCATTCAAATCATTCATAGGTAATGTTCAACAAAAGGTAATTATTAGTTCATGATTTAGTAATATATGTCGTCTTGCATTTATGTGTCAATTCGAGTCTAATTCTTTAGAGATGAATGTTTGGATTTATCCTATGAACAAGAAATTGAACATTTTTATAATTTTTTTGAACTAACACTATAATAAACTAGGCTATAGGCTACGAACAAAAATATGCACACTATATTCGTGACATTATCAAATCGTTGCATAAAACGTTAACAATTCTCCGTCGCGAAACAATTTGGGCAATTTTTTTCAAATCTTAGACAAAGTAAAATTATTAACTATAAATTTTTTTGTACTAAAAACACTATAAATATATGAATACTTATCAATAAGTCAACATTGGTGGAAAAAATTAGCGTTGGATGATAGATAACGAAAAAAAATGTAACAACTATAATGTGTGTAGCGCCCCCTTACCATAGAGTACCCACTGGAACGCCCGTAGGTCATTCCGGTATATACCCTACGATAAGAGACCACTACTGACAACTACCACTAAACTCCTCATGGCATCACAATCATAAAGTAGTACAAAGAAATTGGCCACTTTTTTAAAACCAAACTAGATTCCGTTTCATTCACTCAAAATTCAGAAGTTTACATACTGTCAGTATTTTCAGTCTAC
>JANTPM010000006.1:30095004-30114197 GCA_025434745.1 Erythroxylum divaricatum
AATATCCCGAAATGGTACCCGGTACCGACTAATATCGGTACAATTCCGTTCCAGAGTCTAATCCAATACCGAGTTCGGTACGGTATTCATAACATTGATCTGAATATATAAATTACATTAACGATCCGCAGCGTTTAAGGAGCAGTAGAGCACGTAACAAGGACAGACGCCAAGGAGTGATCAGTTGGATGAGGGAATAATTTAGCTAATGCTAGTCTGATTTTCAAATTTGTTCTTTTAACTTTTAGTCTCAAATGGGAGTTACTACGCTTTACAGCAACCTTGAGTGCATTTTTGAGGTTAGGCGCTTAGGAGCTTACTTTCCTGGTCTTGGAATGTCTACTAGTTGATATTTTAAGAAAGTATAACCTTCTAACTTATAAATTTATATCATCGTCAGTGTCACCCACCGTTACTGTCAAAATGGTTCGATCTTCTTCCTCTTCAAAGGCCAAAGCCGAAGACCAAAATCCCGACTCCATGCAGCGGACAAGGTTGAAGAAGCTTGCCTTCTCCAACAATTTGTTGTCTCAAACTACCGCCAAGCCCCATTTCTCGCTCCCTCCCTCCAAAACCGTCTTGAAGCATCACGGTAAAGATATTCTTCGCAAGTCTCAGAGGAAGAACAGGTTCCTCTTCTCCTTTCCCGGTCTTCTCGCTCCCGTTGCCGGTGCCGGCGGCAAGATCGGTGAACTTAAGGACTTGAGCACCAAAAACCCTATTCTATACCTCGATTTTCCTCAGGTTCTGCCACTTTTACGCGTTTGAATTCTGTTCTATCCTTTTGCCTGAAAATGTTTTGGGATACTAATGATTGCCCTGGGGAAATTTATTTTTTGCTTTGTAGGGTCAATTGAAGCTGTTCGGGACAATTGTGTACCCCAAGAATAGATACCTGACTTTGCACTTCTCTAGAGGCGGGAAGAATGTCGTGTGTGAAGATTACTTTGATAACATGGTTTGTTCTGTTCTTACGAGCTGCTCAAAGGTTTTAGCTCCTAATTTTGACAATTTGTTAGATTGGTGGTTTTCTTTTTCTATTTGTTGGCGGTCTATAATGATTTCAATGGTGATCTTACCAGATTGTGTTTTCTGATGCATGGTGGATTGGGAAAAAAGAAGAGAACCCAGACGAATTCCGGCTTGATTTTCCCAAGGAACTGGTGGAGGTTTGCATTCTTTTGTTATTGGTCTTTTTCTGTTTCCTTTGGTTGAGACAAACCGATTTTGATTAACTTTCACAAGGAAATTTGAGAAATGGACTATGTTCTTAAATAACTCACCTATCTGTTATTGTTCAGGGACAAAGCATCGATTGGGACTTTAAAGCTGGAGCAGGTGCAGAATTGGTGGATAAGCAATTTGTTCATAGAAGTGGAAAGAAGTATGTAGAAGAAGAATCCCCTGAACCTGTACTTAAAAATGAAGCATTGGATGACAGAAGCAATTTAAAAGGCTTAATGGAAACTACACCTCTTCGACATTCTGAGAGAACTGCTGGCAAAACTTTCAAGTAATGTTTGGCTGTCATTTAACATTTCTACTTAGCCTTTGTGATGCTAGGATTGGGATCTGTAGGGCTAGATTTCGCTACATTGCTTCAATTCCTTCTATCTTCATTTACGGTGTAAAAATATCATCTTTAATTGATTGATTGCTCTCTTTTTTTTTATAGTCTTATTAACATTTTCTGGATCTATATTTTGAGACATCCAAACGTATATGTCCACTTTTTACATGTTTTACATTTTACTGTGATTCATTAGCCCTTGGTTGTTATGCAAAGCAACCAGTATAGTACTGTAATGATATTCACATAAGCCTAGAATCTTTAAGATTTATAGTCCAGGCCTGCATAAACGTAAATCCAAGGGGATGCTGCCAATATTAGCTGATTGAAGACATTGACTTAGTTATACAGTTTTAACATGCTGTCTCAGATTTCTTCTGTTATTATTCACAAAAATAATGAAATAGGTTATGCAAACACCAGATATAGAATTAGAGGCTCATCAATTATTTTCTTTTTTCTTCTGGCAAGTTCTAATGTGTTTCACATAACTGATTTTTTATGTCACCATTTTCTCTTCATTTCTCTTTTAGCAGTTATTAATGCATTGTGTCCCCTAATGTTTAATTTAGACCTCATTTGGGTTATACTTTCATTTAGAAGTGGTTCAATTCATCTAGAGCTTTGTTGAAACAGGTTTGTAGAGGTTTCTTCAGGAGATGATTCTATAGAATCTAATCCTGATGCTTCTAAGGAAGATGAGGCGGTAGAAGAAACAGAGGTAAGCCTGAAGTTTATTGCAGAACTGCTGCTTTTTTGAAAGTTTCTTTGGCTGGGGGGTTCTTAGCCAATCATTTGGTTCACTGTAGATAAAAACTACAACTACAACTTACCCTGTCATTGGCATTGACAATGACAATGAAGGAGCAGATGAGGAGAATGATCTTTCAGGACAAAATTTGACATCTCCTTCACCAGGAGTTGGTCCAAAAAACCTCTCTAGATCTTCTGTTTCACTGAAATCTAAGGAAGATTCGCTTAGTAGTCCTGGATCACTCGTACAGCCTACCATATCTACATTGTTCAAGAAGGTTCAGGAGAAAAAGAAAACGGAGGAAAAGGTAATGCATATCTCTTTTTTAGGCTAAGAAGTAAAGATTGCTGAGTAGTTATGACTTCATTTAGACAGAAACTTCTACCTCTTTCATGTGCTTAAAGCATTAGGAATAACGTGAGTGCTGAGAAATTGAATTGGTAGATGTAATTGCTGGAAGAATCAGTTTTCTTCACGCCATCATCTCCTTGAAAATATGTTGCTACTGTAATTAAAGCCAAAGTGATGCTGCTATAAGTGCAGTCTGCCACTATAAAGCAAGTATATAGGGATCCTGTTTACCATTTGTGCTGGTATTTATGCACATCAAAATCTCTTTATGCTCAAGTTATGCTGTGTGCTTGACAACATCATTTAACTCCTATTGCTTGTTGAACTTATGGCTGAACTGGCAATGCAACTAGTAATTGATTGCACTGGTGACATATTTAGCCTTAAAACAAATGTTTTTATTCTTATAGGAGTTTCAGGTTGTCAGCTTGTGGCATGCAAATTATAGGTTTGCAGTTGAAGCAACATAAAAGTAAACTTCAAGTTGGTATTTAATCTAAATGAGTTCTCCTAGCCATCAATGATTTAAATCTGAAATATCTTCACTAAAATTTTGGCAGAAAAATGAGCATAGTAAAATTAATTGCAAAATTCGTCATCAACTGAAGTGTTGCAATGATTATTCTACTCCAATTAATTTTGTTCTGGACATTTGGTTGCCCACTTTTTCAAGCTTAACTTTGTCCTTTTAATGTAGTTTTGTGAAATGGCTATACTTTTACCTGTTAAATCAGAGGTTTCCTCATATTGGATTATACAAATGAACTTTGAATAAATTCTGGGTTGGCTTTTATCTGATGTAGATGATTGTAGTTTATGTTGGTTGAAATTTGATTCTAGAAAATTTTAAATTTACAGATGAAACTAAGGTGAGGGCTCCTTTTTGTTTCAATTCTTCATTATATATGCATAGATGGGGGCTACAAATGTAGAAGATTCGTTTATGCAACCATTTCCATTTATTATTTTCTGTTACCATGCTATAAATACTTTTCCTTAGCTGCTCTTCTACTGTAATATTTCGTTGGTTTTCTGGGTGGAGATTTATGACTACAAATGCTTATATATTTTTCTCCAATCCTTTGATGTTCATTTTAAAGGTGTACTATTAGACTTCTCCAGATCTCGCTTTATTGCGGGACTTCGGACTAGGTGTGATAAAGATGATGAAAGATGTAGGAAGATGATAAAAGGTGGGAAAAGGACGATTAAAGAAATAAGAAATATGTGTTTGATGGAAGATAGTTTCAATTAATAAGTCCACTTCGAGAAGGACCCACTCTCCACTACAATAGAAAAAGACGAAATATCCACACCTAAACAATTTACAACTGGTATATTTATAACTAAAGTTCCAGATGTTACCTACCTAGCCTATAATTAAGGAAATAATGGAAAACAACACATCATGGAGTAAACTGACTTCCCATTGAATCGATCAACTCAAGAAAGTGGAACTGATCATTGTCACGTGTTCGTTTACATTTTCTTCTTGAATAGACACGTAATGGCTTGAGTGTTGTATCAGAAGAAGTGTATGACTAGTAACTTCCTAAATATAAGTACCGGAAGAAGTTTCCACTTTTTAAAACCTAATGTTTTCTAGATTCTAGGGTGAAAAGATAGTTGGAGTGATTGTGACTATGCTACCAAATGCAATATGTGGTTCTTTCTTCTTCATGCATCTTTGGCTTTTTGGTATTCTGCTAGGATCACAAGTGGGTGATGACCTTTTCATTTTTCTCTATTCTTTGTAGTTGGATGGAACTAGTACTTGATTCTCATTCTTATTTGCATTTGTCTTTCTGTTTTCATTATGATTTTGCCCCACTTCATCTATTCTGTGTTTTCTACTTTTACTTTTTGTGCTTTGCAGCTATGTATATTTCATTAAAAAATTTCCTTTTTTGGTGATAAAAATTAAGAGTGAATTAATATTCTTTATTCACTTTTAAATGATGTATACAGCGTAGGTATTTATAGAATGTAAGAGGCATAAAACTTGGCATAAAAAGTGCCTAAATGATTATAGATCCTAACATACATTCTTTATTAACTTGAACCATGGACCTGATCAGTTACAGCTATATATTAGGGCTGTAATTTACCAAGAATTATGTTAATATAATTCATTTCCAACTTACCCCCCAAGGTTGGCTTGAATATGTCTTCCATGGCAGCTTGCTGACTAAATAGTCAAATTGTCTTTTTTTAACAATCCCTTTGTAAGAACATCTACAACCTGTTTTGTAGTAGGCTAATAAGTTGTGCAAATCAATGCCTTCTCAATTTTTTTATAACCAATTACAATTGCTTCTTTGTTATCACAATACACCTTCATTGGTAATGCAATTGGAACTTTCATGTCTTCAAATAATCTCCTAATCCATAAAGCTTCAGAAATGCCATGTGCTACTCAGCTTCAACACTACTTCTGGCCACAACATTTTATTTTTTTGGTCCACCAAATAGTTAAATTACCTCCAACATCGGTATAATTGCTTGAAGTAGATTTTGATGCTTCCTATGTAACCTGCATCTGTGTAAACTTCAACTTTAAAGGTGCCTTATTTTTTTTATATTACAAACCCTTACATGGAGTTCCTTTTAAATACTTGGGGGTCCTACATACTGCTTCAAATTGCTCTTCTTGATGAATGTACGAATTGGCTAACCTTACAACAAATGCTATGTTCGGATATATGTGGTATAGGTAGATCAACCTTCGAACAAGTTTTTTTAATTGGTCTACATTTAACATGTCCTCATTTTTGCTTCTTGTAGCTTTAAATTAGGTTTAGTCGGTGTTTCAACAGCTTAACACCCAAGCATATTTGATTCATCCAGCAAGTCAATTGTATACTTATGTCAAATTATAAAGATACCCTCCTTGGATCTAACAAACTCCATTCCAAGAAAATATTTCAGTGTTCCGAAATTTTTATCCCAAAGTCTACTAGAAGGTTTTTCTTCAACATTTCCATTCTGTGTTGTCTTCATTTTTTAGAATAATATCATCCATATTAATGATCAAGATAGCTACTTTACCTTTTCTTGTATGTTTGTTGGATATAATGTGATCTACTTGGCTTTGACTATATTCATGTTTTCTAAACTTTCTAAAACTTTCAAACTATGTATGTAGGATTATTTAGCCCATATAAATATCTTTTTATTTTGTCTCCGCTAGATCTCTTCTCAAGGCCAGGTGGTCAACTCATGTAAATATCTTCTCAGAAATATTCATTTAAGAATACATATTTAAATCTAATTAATGTAAAGCTAGTTGTAGTTTACATCTAGAGGCAGAAGAACTTGAATTAGTTCATCTTAGCAACTAGAACAAAGGTTTCCTAGTAGTCAATTCTAAAAGTTCGTGTAAATGGTTTTGCCACAATCTTAATATCCTTCTACAAAACCATTAGTTTTGCACTTCATTATAAATGCCTACTTACACCCCACGATCTTCTTGTCCTTTGGTGAGTACCATTCTTCTCTAGAGCATTCATCTCTTCCATAACTGCTAATTTTCAATTTGCACTATCCAATGCTTCCTTAATTGTGCTATAGATGAATATGTTAGAAAATTTTGAAGTAAATGCTCTATGACGATTGGAGAGTCTTATCATATATTTAGAAATGGGATGTTGAGTACAGATTCGGACTCCCTTCCTAAGGGCTATAGGATCACAATTTGTGATAATATCAGTTAATTGAGGAACTTGTGTTTTAGTAGTAACATATTGAGGATCAAAATTATGATTACGTGAATTGTTGAAGGAACTTTCTTCCGAAGACTTTGATTGATCTTATGGTAGGATAGTCAATTGGTCTTTACTTTTGTCAGTTCTTATTATGAGTATAAACCACAAGTTCAAAATTGGAAATTGTTTGCCTCAAATGTAGTATGTCTCCTCCTTGCAAATCATCTATATTTGAAAAAAATTGGACTAGCCTTTCATTACATTCTCCACATCATGGACTCCATGCCATTTTATTTATTGGTCAAAATATTGAAACAAAAATGGAGTGTGGTAAGGGGTTTGAAATTGTCTCCATAAGATTTCCTTCCTTGCTTTCATTCTCCCCTTGAGAATTTTGGTAAAATAGGGTTGATCTTCTGAAAAAGAAACATTCATACTACCCAGTCTTTCTTTTATTTTTTGTTTAGGATTATAACATTTGTATCATCTTCTTTTTAGAGCATATCTTATAAAAGTAACACTTTTCAACCTGATTATCAAGTTTAGACCGAAATTGACTGTGTATATGAACAATAGATTTCAACCAGAGTTTTTTAGAGGCAAATATATGGTAGTTGGTGGTTTGTTAAAATAAGATTTTGGTAATAGAGCAACACTCTAAAGATACTATGAAAATCCTTTGATAATATAGCAACACTTTAAAGATATTTCAAACATCCATTGATAACATTATAGCTTGAGCTACTTAGAATGATGCTTTTTTTTTTTGTTGGGGAGAGTCACGACATGTAGATTGATGTAAAATACCTTTTTCTGTTAAAAAGTTCCCTAACTATTTATTTAAGCACTCTTACATGTAAGGTACTGATTTTTTGTTTTGGTTTTCTACCATTGTATAAAAATATTGAAACACAGTTTTAACTCCATATTTCTCTCTCATCAAATAAACCCAAGAAAATTGAGTTTGATCATCTACAAAAGTTACAACTCACCTTTTACCAATCACATTGGCAACCATAGAAGGGCCCCATATTTCATTATGAATCAAATAAAAAGGTTTGGGTGCACAATATGGTTTTGAGAAATAGATGGTTCGATGACTTCTTTTTTTTTTTGGGAAGATAGGCTCGATGACTTTTTGATAAGGAACAACTTTCACATTGAAATGAGGAACAATTCAAATTTCCAAACAATTGAAAAAATAAGTATTTTCAAATATAAAAAATAAGGATTGCGTAATATAAAATGCCAAAGCATAATATTCTTCACAAGAAGAAATTGATCTAATACTACTACTATACCCTTGAGTTGGTTTATTTTCAAATACAATACTATCTAGAGACCATTGACTATTCTAGCACTGGCAATCATCTTCCCTAAATTTAGGTCCTGAAATTCACATTGGAAGTTAAGGAAAACATCACAACATTTAGTGTCTTTGGATAGTTTACTAATGGATAACAAATTGCATGATCATTTTAGGAACATGAAGGACATATTCAAAAGCTCCCGTTAGGAATCCTAACTCTATTAGATTTAGAAGAATGTAAATAGGAATGGAATAAAGAAGAGGATGATGTCATGTGATCAGATGCCCTTGAATCAACGATTGACAAGAAAGGATTTTGAGTACAAGATAAAGCATTTGACATACTACATGTTTGTGCAAGAAAAGCACTAAGAGTATCGAATAATGGATTAGTTTTTAGCAGTTTTAGAAGATGGTCCACTTGCTCCCTCCTAGATGGACTTGTGGTAGCCTTGTTTGCTTAGAACACTAAAGGTCATTCACTTGGCTTATTGCTCTTCCATTTGGCGGTTTCTTGTTGAGTTTCTAGCTAGTATCTTGAGTAGCGAGAGTGTGTTGCAGCAATCACCATATAGGAGTTCTTTTTCAATTTGTTATAGTATAGAGACTCTGTCACAATTGCACCTGGGGCAATCATGGCTGGATTCTTTACAAGTGTACCAATAGTCTTTTCTATTTCAGCATAACACTTTTGCGACCGTCTCCCTATCTAACTTTGGCAAAGGCTTCACTAATAGGTGACAATTGTTCAACATTTAAACCTGTAAAAAATTTGTACATACGATAATCTTCCATCAATTTTTGGTAGTTCTTGCATTCTCTGATCTGCACTTATAATCATTGAATAGATCCAAAACTTGTCATGGCTTTTTTAGAGAATTGAAATACTTTATGATTTGTCCTCACCTTGAAAATTTTAACCAATTTTAATTGTCAACTCATATATTTGTACTGATTTCCCAATTTTGAATATATACAATAACATTATTCCAGGGCTTTTTGACTGTTATGTAGCACATATAATTGGAGTTGATATCTTCTTCTGTGAAATTCGCTAGCCATGTCATAACTAGAGAGTTTTCAGCATTCCTAAGTAGCATATGCAGAATCCTCCCTAACTTGTGCCTTCTTTTCTCCTGTCGAATATCTGATTTTGCCTCAACCCCAAATGTACATCTGAACTGATTGATAACAATACAGAAAGTTATCACCAATAAGTTTAGTATTGGCTTGCTGGGTACATGGGGTCTAGGGAGATTCAGGAGTATGCAACCTTACCCTTAACTAGTAGAAAAGCTGTTTCTGATAGACCCACATGAAAAAACTAAATAAATAAATAATATACAAAAAAATACATATTTAAATAATAAATTAATAATAAAAAATAAAATAAAATAGACATAAAAGATAATAATGATAAAATCAATAAATATGTGTAAATAAAAATATAAAATAAATATAGGACAAGATGAAGAATAAAAATAAAAAATAAAATAAGTAAATAAATACAAAAATTAGAAAGAAGATAAGTAAATAAATAAAACAAAAAAGTCATTACAAAAAATATTAAGGAAATATATAGGCTAAATAACTAAAGGAGAAGAACTACATATTAAATGTTTAGGTTAAATATAAGACATAAGATTTAAAAGAAAATGTTTAAAAGACCTATTACTATTAGAAAGAAAAGAACCTCTTTATAGGAGACCCTTTACCTGTATCCTAGTATACTAAAGTTTTCTATTGAAGGCCTCTCAATAAGTTCTAACAAAGTTATATCATTCGTGATCGCCTCTTCCAATTCTTATTAGGCGTTCTTTTTTTTTTTTCCTCTTATAGTTCTTAAGTGCAATCTTCTCACATCTTCTCATTAGAGTGTCAAAATGTCTCCTCTTAACATGTTTGAACCACCTAAGTCTTGTCGTGCTAACTTTTTATTTGTCACTTATTATTACATTCCTTACCTTATTTTTTCTAGTAAGGTTGTACATCCAACGTAGCATCCTTATCTCTGCCACCATTAACTTATGACTATGTACTTGATTGTTAGGCCAACACTCCATCTTATAGAGCGTGGCCAGCCTAATCGCTAAATGATAAATTTTACTTTTGATTTTGAGTGGTATTTTCTTGTCACATAAAACGCTCGATGCACTTTTCCGTTTAAATCATCTTGATTTGATACGGTAAATTATGTCTTCATCGATCACTCGTTACTTTGGATGATAGATCTTAGATATTTAAAGCACTCTTTTGTGATATAATTTTTAAACCAATATTTACGTCCATATCGGACATGATTAGCGGTTATGAAACATAAAGCTTTGTAGGGTTTCTCAAAAGAGTCAGAAAGTAAGTCCCCGATTTGATGCCATGGAGAGTAAGATTGAATTAATATTTTTTGTTCTCTTGTAAAATAATGTTTGCAGCATAGGTATTCATCAGTGTACAAGCTTAGAACTAGGAATCATGATATTTGAATTCATTTCTAACAGGTGATAAGTTTATTGAATTTTGAAATTTCATTTGACTAAACAGAAAAGTAATAGCTGACCTATTTGTTGTTTTAAGGGTAATTCGGAACTTTAAATGTTCCTATTTAGTTGGATTTTCTGATAAATTTAAGCATCAGTTCATATGCAACTGTTTACATACTGTACTTTGAAGGGGCAATTTTCATAATGAATATTGGCACTGCAATGGCTATATTTCCTGATAATTTCACGGTTGCCATGTCTTTGGTTTGTAGTTTCATTAATTTATTGTTAAGGACAAAACTTGTCTCATGCTTATTTCTTATTACCAGAAGGCTCAAAAAATTTTGACAAGGACTACGGCATCAAAAGGTTTTCTTCTTTTATGAAATGAATTGCATTTGAAAGATTCAACAGAAAAAGCAAATAACAGCTCTTGATCTTTTCCAGTTTCCGGTCAGAAGTTGGGGCGTACTGATTTGAAAAGGAAGACTGATATGGTGGGAGCTAGCTTTTAGTCTAAATTAACGTTTTCTTACTTTGACAAATGTATTTCACATTTGCAACACGGATATTCTGTCTCTTTAATTTACCAAAGTGCTTGTGGATACCATTCAAAATCATATGATCATAGTTTTTAGGCCTTTGTTTCTCTATTACCCATTTATCTACTTTTATACACCTTTTTAATCACTAAGCATGGTTTCTGGGCTGAATTGTTCTTGGAGCAGGCTAAAGGATCTAGGGAAAGAGGCAAAGTGACAGGAGGTAAAAGATCTGGTACGCTTATGTTTGTGGGTGATATAGGAAAAGAGGAAAATTGATCAAAGGCAAAAGAGCTGGTGTCCATGTACACGTGTGTCACTGGACATGCATGTTAAGTCTTGTGCATGCTGCATACATACACACACAATAATGGGCATTTGTGCATTGTTGGCTCCTTGTAGTAAACATTTGTCACTTCTAGGATTGCACTTCCATGTATATGGTGATGTTTCAGTGTAAGCTGTTGTGTGCATGTTATGCTTGTTTTCTTGATTCCCTTTTTGCATCTTTTGGCACTTTAGATGAAGAGTTTTTGTTGACTGACTGCAGGAGCTGGATCCAAGTTAAAGAAGAAATCATCTGAGGTATGGACTTGTTTATCTTGTCATACTAATGCGTGTAATTGATGTGTTTTTATCTTTCTTTCCCTCCTGGACTTTGTATACACTGATATTACATCTGGTTTTATGTCTCTCTCTGTTTTTGTTTTTGGATAGTTTCCATATGATTTACATTTTTGGGCTTTGGCTTAGTACTGGTTTTGACAGTTCTTAGTTGTTGTGATTTCACTGGCTAGAACATGCCAGAAGATGATGCATGAGGTGGTTTAATTTCATTGAGAAATTCATGTAGGTCGAAGATGATAACATTGAAGAATTCTCCAGCTCGTCACAGGTATGGCATTGCACTACATTAATGCCACTGTCATAATAACCATTGATTCCTTAAGCTGCCTAAATGAAACTGAATTAAGACTTTTAGCCCATCTGGACTTGCATGCATATTTTAGGAGTATACCCAAACAATTATTCCATTGAGGATGATCATTCCTAAAGAGTTTTTGTTCAAGTGCTGTTTGAGCACCGTATGGGTTGGTCTGGTCAATTCTGATGTCCTTTTCCTCAGAATACCAGGGGAAGTGATGAGGACTGGATAGCTTGAGATACCTGACCTTCATTGGATGAGAAATACCAAGGGAAACTTAAAAGTGTTGCTATTTGGACATCAAGAACCAGGTTTCTCTGATGTATTACAAAATATTTTCATTCATCTCATGTATCTGACAAAAGGTTTGATTATTTCCTGACCAAATCGATGATGTGAAGCAGTGTTGAATTAATGCTTAACAATCATCACATCCTCAAAAGAAGGTGATCCAGCTGCCATTTCCGGTACCACTCATTTCACTGAACAAAATTACTCTCATGATAAAACTTCGGGCTGGATTATGCAAATAAGTGGGTATGTTTATTTCCATCAAGCAAGGGCAGAGCCACTAACAAATTATTTGATTTTTATCGAACATTTTATTGATTTGTTCTCAAATTTCTAGGATCAGAACAGCATAGTGATGCGAGTATTTGATTTGGTTGATTTGTATCAAACATTTTCTTGGTTCGTTCTCAAATTTCTAGGGTCAGAAACAGCATAATTCTGCTTTCTGATCAGAAGCTGTTTTTCTCATCATCAATAATCTCACTAGCTAGAATTTATATGCACAAGATTGAGGTGGATTCTTGTCCAGCAATATTACACTATTTGAATATTGCATGAACAAGTTGAACATGAGTTGGCTTTCAGGCGTCAATTTATTTTCGGGCTTTGGTTCTCTCCATCTTAAAACAATTGTGACAATGGAACAGAGGCTGAAACATTAGGTCATATTTTCTTCAAGTGTTATCACACAAGACAACTATGGAGAGCATTCCTCAACATCTTTGGTCCGCAACACAAATTTAAACTAGATGAATTGTTTGGCTTGGCTATACAAACTGAACTGGACAAGCAGAGAGGATCAGAAGGTTTTCTAGACTAGTTTTGCTATATTGGTGCATTACATTTGGAGGATGAGAAACATAACAATCCTTGGAAAAGCTGGAGATTACAAGGAATACAATTGGATGGAGTCCTGCTTCAAACTAAGATTGACAGTCATGACTAATTGTAATCAACAGTCCATATCTAATCAAATCAAGATTCATCTAAGGATGTAGGAATTGTTGCTACCGGGTAGTTGCTACATTGTAGTTACCTGGAATTTTGTACAAACTCCCAACTTAAGGAGATGTAATTCGAATCACTCTGTAATTTTTCACTTTTTGAATTAATTAATTACTTACTTTCCAAAAAACATTAGTAAAAAATCTTGTTAATTATGGCATAGGAGGTTAGGTCATACATACATTACGAGAATGAAAAATCGCGTTAGGTAGGTATAATGACCAGTCTTGATTTTAATGATTTGTTACTTGTGTTAATCCTTGATTAAATTGTCAAAGATACTTTATCTTCATATGGTCAATGATACTCCTTAAGATCATAAGATCTAATAAAGGCTGAGAAATATTATGGTAGGTTAAAAAAAAAAGGGTATATTGGTTATGTTTCTTCAAGATGTAGACATTATTGAATAATATATAATGTCAGGCACACCACAAAAGAAAAACGTACCTTTATAGATACAGTGAAAATTTAATTATTAATTTTAATCTCTAATTGAGTTTATAAAGTGAATCCTTGAAAATTGCATTGCATATTTTAAATAAGATTTTATTACGGCATGTTCCTAAAACTCCCTTTAAGATATGTAATGTATGGAAATCAATTTTAAGGCATGTACACATATGGGATTGTCTAACGTAAATAAGTATTTATAATCATGTTTAAAATAAATTAGACATAAGGACAATTACTGTCTATTTTGTTAGCTGTACATAGAACTTTAATAGATTTAGATTTTATTTTCCCTCAAATACATCCAACACCATTGATCTAGAATGCAATAAAAAATGAATAGATATTGTGACAAAGATGAATGGCCTCAAATTGTTCAATAGGCAAATAACGTTTATATCAGAGCCAAGTTCGAAGCCACCTTATTCAAGGTTGTATTTTCCTACTACATTACATCATCTGAAGAGAAAGGAATCAGCAAATTCACAAGCAAGTTGTGACTCCCAAGTACCTACTAATGCATAAGCTCATTAATTAGATCAAGGAAATAATCAATACTAATCAAACTAGTGAATCTCTTTACTCTGAGGAAGAAAATCTAGGGTCTACTTTGAAGGAAATCCTCCTGAATTTCTAAATGTAACTCCTATTTACTTATCTTGTATAAATAGGTAGCTTGTCAAGGTCTATCCTTTGTATGTTTTAGTATTTTTATGGCTCCTTTTAAGCCAACCATACTTTTGGAATATATATGTTTAATTTCCATAAATGTACAACAAAGATAGTTAAAGTAACAAGTGCAAGATTCCTTGAGGAATCTGAATTTATTAAGAAAATTCTTGATCCAATTAAATTAGATGAAACATCAAGCTCTCATGAGAGACCATTAAATTTATGTAGATTGATTATTTTTTAACGGACTTAAAAATTAAGTATAAAAGAACAACCGATTCAAGTTAAAACACCCTATGAAGAACAAACTAATGATATCTTATATAATATGAAGTGGGTATTAGAAGATTTATAAGGATAAGGAGACCAACAATTTATGATGATTATGTGGTATCTTTTTAAGATTCAACTATAAATTCTTATGAGGATCCATTCTCATTTTCAGAGGCAATGAATGATATTAATTATAGTCTTTAGTTTAAATCTATATAAGAGGAGCTGAAATCTATATAGAGTAATCTAATTTGGGATCTTGAACAATTGCACTAGATGTAAATGAACTTTTAAACCAAAAGGGATTCTTTGGTAGTATGGAGAGACATAAAGCTAAACTTATAGTTGGAAGTTTCACCAAGAGAAAAGGTATTGATTATCATGATACATTCTCTATAATTTATAAGAAGGATTCATTAAGGATAATCATTACTTTAATAGCTTACTGAAATTTAAAATTACAACAAATCAATGTTAAAACTACCCTTTTGAACGGAGATCTCAAAGAGCAAGTATATATGTCTCAACTTGAAAGGTTAACTTCCATTAAAGAAAATGATTTGGCATACAAGCTAAATAAGTATATTGCTAATGGTAAATTTTTATCCTCAATGTTTAAGTCAAAATTTAAGCTAGACCCTCATACTCAGTGACGAACAAAAAAGATCATAACATTTAAAATAGCCCTATAATTGACAAAATCATTAGGATTTCTTCAACTTTGTTAACGTGAACAATTTTTTATATTAAGGGGTCTACTTTAGGCACATTAGTGATTGATATGGATCCTAAAAAAATAACTCATGATTAATGGAACCAAAATTTTGTTCTCTAACATGACTCTATGCAAATGATCTTTACTAATAAACCAAATAGCCTAAATACACTACTCAAATATCCAACGAGTTCTCATCAATATAGTAAAGGAAAAAAAAACTTCCTATATTAATTTTTGGCATAAAGAACAAAAGAGATTGCTCCTTGAACTTGGCTTTCTTGAGTATAAAAGCATTAGTGGTAGCCATTGATTGAATAAACACTTTGTGGTCGAGAAAAAAAAACTCATATCAAATTAACAATAACCCATCAATAATTAAATTGTTACCTTAATTTGCTAAAAAGAACCCAAATTTTTAACTTTACGAATAGAGCTCGGAGACTCAATAACCATTATCAACTTAAACAAAAGTAAAAATAAAAAAGATAAACCCAATTTAAGCTCATAATTAAGCAAATAATTGGCAGTAAAGATCAATGATTATATTTTAAAGGATTGGTAAGAGGCAAAACCGATAAGTTAGTGGCTAAAGTTATAGAGGAGCTTACAGAGAGTTAGGCCGAAAAGGAGAATTCAAAATTTCTAATTCCCCAATGTAATTAGGAGTTAACTTTTTAAAGGTCCATGTCACTGATTTAACTAATATGGGCCCTTTAATATAAAAATTGTCCATTTCATTTCAATTGACAAAAATCTTATGGTTTTATCAATTGATTGTCCCTTTTAAAATTTTTAAAAATTTGAGGTCTTTTTTGTTGAAAATTTAAGGGAAAAAATGCCTTCAATATTTAAAATTTTGGGGTCTTTTTTGTTATGTACACTTTCTTTCCAAACAAACGAGGAATACATTTATGCTAGCGATAATAGGTTCTGTACTGATGTTAATTATGTATCTATAAAGATAAAGTTGTAATAGGAATTTATTGGATACAATTTCTATCATGTATTTAACTACATATTCAATGGTACTGTTGTTTTCATTGTGAATAAACTTATATCTCTTTTTTTCGTGCAAAGATTTTGCTTCATTTATTTTTCAGTCTATATTGGATCAAATCAACCTTTGCATAAAATGAATCTTTGTTGTAGGTAATTTTTCTTTTCATATGTGTGTTTTATTTCTAACCATATGGCTATTCTCTTATATATATCTTTAGTACTTGCTCTATAGTTGTTATATTTGAGGAGGTTTAGTTTCTTGTTCTCATGCTAATATTCATTTTCTTATTTAGGTTAGCCATTTTAGAAATATTTCTATGATATTTTCTTTTTACTGTTTTCATCTCACTTGGAATTATTTCCTTTCAATCGGTGTTAAATTAGTAACTTAGTTCTATGATGGGTGATAGATTTCCTTAATCGGTAGATATTTTGTCATAAGCTATAGATAATGATTTTGTGATTTTCCAATTCTTATAACTGCTTGTGTTGGTTAGTCATTTTAGTTATTTTTTGAAAGAAAAGACAACACATATATTTGATAAGGTTCATGTATTAACATATCAAATCCATTGATAAAAGTATCATCCACCAATATAGGTCATTTTCATTATACATATATAAATGGTGCTTAGATGAACTAGACATTTGTTATTTAAGTGAAAGTTCTCTCTACCTAACTTCTTGCATCAAGTTATGAAAAACATTAGAAGTATGCATTTTTTAAAGGTTAAGTTGTACCCTTTTTATTAATTATTCTTCTTTTGACATAGATCAAAAATTATGAATCAAAAAATAGAATCAAATTAGGTGACCATGTTAGATTAAGAAATTTTATATTATGTGATATAATAGGTGTCATACGAACTTCATATATAGAGAAGAATCATGAAAGATGCTTTATTTCTCATGCTTAATGTGGAGTGAATTATCTCGTGATTTTCTAGTTTTGTAAGTTTTTTGGCTTTTTAATCTTGATAATTTTGGTAACTTTTTCCATTACTCGCTTAATTTTAATATAAAAGTTGTCAATTTTTTGAGTTTGTTATTCCCTTAATTTGTGAAAGAGCTTTAAGCACCATCCCTGATTTGTCAAAGAAGATAGAAAAAGGAAAAAAAATGAAGATAAAAATAAAAATTATGAGTATTATCTTGTTAGGGATTGCCATTAAAAATTATTATGAAAGGATACAGAGGTAGAAGGATTGATTTGTAAATATAAAATTATATGAATGGATGAAACTTGTTTATCATCTCTTATATAAAACACTAAATTCATACTCTCCTATATCATATAAGGAACATTGTTAACTAGTTAAACCTTTAGTTTTTATCTTATTTGTTGTACCTTTAGCATGGTTTTTATATGGGACACAACATCTTGATCATATTGGATTTGTTAATGAGTGAGTTTTCTACCCAATTAAACTAATTGTTACATCTTGCAGTAACGATAAACAAATTTACCTTATAGAGATTTGATTTCATTTGTTGGAACAAAACTTTATAAAGACTTGTTCTTTTGCCGACCCACATGTTAATGCTTATTTCCCTACTTCTTGTGAACTCATAATGTGAATGATAAAAAAATGGTTGTACATCAATGTATTTTTAGATTTGATCCAATTATTTAATGATAATGTGAATCTAGCATGCATCTTTAGTAAATGAACATATTTACACAAATAGTCTAAATAGATACTATAATTAAACTTAGTCATTATGTACTGGTGGTGAGCATGGATGTGTGATAGGTTCTGCAAGTGCACAGGTTTAATTGTAATAATCAAGTGTTGATCCACAAGGACTAGGTCAAACTACTGAATTTATACCTCCTAAATTTGCTAAGCAATCAATTAAGAAAGTTTCTGTTGTTAAGGAAATTGCAATAAACTATAATCAGGACTTTCGCTAATATTCTAGGAATTCATTCCAACGAAGAAATCATGTACTTCCTTATGAAACAAAACGCTGATCTAGTACATTGTCTAACTGTTGTTAATCAATTCTTTCGAAGTAATCAACGTGTTGATTTCAATTTTTAATCCCAATTTTTTATATTTAAAAATCAAATTCAACTCAATTAACAACGTTGTATTCTTACTGTACTCTTAACGAAGAAATCTATTTCTAGATGTTCCTTCAGTTAGATCTAATCTAGCATTTCTGATATTAAACATAACTTTTCAGTATTTAGTTTAACACCATCCATATTTAATTCAAAGCCCTAGATTAGAAAGATCAGATCAATAATTGACAAAATGACTTTACTGAAATTTAATCAACATTGGAATTAGAAATAGAGACATAAAGCTTAATACATAATCTCCAGATTGAAATGAACATCCCAAAATAAGGAAATTTAGAAGTCCATAACTGAATTAAGCAATAAATAAACT
This sequence comes from Erythroxylum divaricatum, assembly GCA_025434745.1. NCBI lineage: Eukaryota > Viridiplantae > Streptophyta > Magnoliopsida > Malpighiales > Erythroxylaceae > Erythroxylum > Erythroxylum divaricatum. The sequence goes on from JANTPM010000006.1 coordinate 30,113,447, forward strand.
AAATGAACTATATACAACGACATGAAGGATAGAGTAGAGAATGGAAAGAGGAAAGAAAGGGAACTCCAATTTTGTCTTGAATCTTGATCTCTCAACCTCCAAATTAATCTTTCGATACTTGTTCTCTTCTTCTCCGGCTCGATCTTCACCTCACCTCCTCCTTATCCAGTTGCCACACCATCCCCCCTTTTTCTCTGTTCTCCTACTCCCATATTTAAAATCCGGAACCGTAAAAATAACTGCCTTACACGGGCCGTGTGAAATCACACGGGTCGTGTAACATTACACGGGCCGTGTGATTTCACACGGGCTACCCGTGTAAGCTTCGGGTAAGAAGCGCACATCTAACCTCAAGATTACACGGGCCGTGTAAATTTACACGGTTAGCCCGTGTAATCTCCCAAACCTGCAAAATCCAAGAAATAACCGGGTGCAGTACAAATTTCACAAAGACTTAGGAAATTCCACATTAATTAATGTAAAAACTAGGACAAAATAGGTCTAGGAATTAATAAAAACAACAACTTATCAACGCCTCTCCCTGATGTTGCGTCCTTGCTTGGTTTGCTTTGCTCTCCTTCAGCTCTTCAATAAATTAATTTCCACAGAAATTAGAGTTGGCAAATAGCATTAGGAGAAATCAGATAATAAAATAGATAACGAATGAGTTTTGATATCCCCTTTTTGTTGTTGCGTCACCCTCTTTTCTGCTCCCAGTTGTGCGTCGCATGTAACTCCTCTCTTCTTGTCT
>JANTPM010000006.1:30141220-30152687 GCA_025434745.1 Erythroxylum divaricatum
GACCACTGGAGAATCTACCATTAGATGAAAACCAGAAGTGTTTACTAGATGCAATATGGAAGGCCAACAGTAGTAAAAAAAAACAAAGTGCGTGTAAAGCATACAAAAATTAACTATGCTTAATCAATTAAAATATAATTAATTAATTAATTTCAATCTAATTGATTTAAATATTATTAATTGATTTAAAAATTTGTTAAATATAATTAAAATCTTCACCTTCCTTATTAATTAAGTATAATTCACACATGTGACGCTCTCATAATGCATATACTTAAATATAGTTTATTAATTAATTTTGATATAATTAATAATAATTAAAATATAATAGTCGTATGAGATAATCACGGTTATTCTTAGATTTTAAGAAGAATAATAACTACGAAAACCTAAAAAAAACAGAAGTTGTCGGATCATTTGGATGGCAGGATGGAATTTTGTGTTTAAAAAACAAAAAAAGAAATATATTTGCCGCAGGCGTGACATATGTGTACTTAATAAATATAAGTCACGACTGTGACTTAATGAGTCACAACCATGCATGAGACTAAGATTTAATTATTCAATTCAAATAATTAAAAAATATTAATAATGTTAAAATAGTTAAAATTAAAAGTGCTTTTTATTTTTATGTTATTAAACAAACTATTATATAAAGCTTTTTCAAAAAAGTTCTTTTTTAAATGATAGTCAAACAGTCAACTCACTTCTTAGAAAAGTTTATCTCAGAAAAGATCTACAAAAAAAAATTCTACTAGTATAAATCCAACCAAAAAAAGGCTAAGTGTTCATTAGTCAAATGCCTCGTCAATAATGACATGGTACATATTTATCTTTTTTTAATCATTAAATTGGTCACATTACCATGTGATAGTGTGAGACCTAAATATCTCATTTTATTAATATATTAATTTAAATTTAAATTCTTAATGAATTTAATTTATTTGAATTAATTATAATAAAACATAATTAAAAGTGACTTAATTAAATGTTCAAATTCTTAATCTTTATTAAACTCAACCCTAATTTCCAATTTTGCACCCAATTACCTCATTAACGTTTTCACCCAAAACCTAATTTCTAATTATATTTTCTTCTTCTTCTTTTCAACACTTTATTTTTATTTTATCTTTTTCTCCGGCTTTCTCTTGAAACAAACACACACTCCTTGCTCTCTCTCCCTCTCTCTCTCTGTATAATCTCAAAATTTCTCAAAACAAAAAACCTTTAACTCATATCTATTAATACTACTCTTTGTTCTATCATTCTTACCAATCATATTCTCCTTCTCCTCTTTTCTATACCTAACTCACCTATTATTTTCTTGTTATATACATCAAAATGTCTTTATTTTTCAAATCTACAATGTGAAGACCCAAATTATGAGCAAACTCACTTTATTTTCTATTTTGTTTCACACTATCTCTTCTTTGTAATTCAAAAGTTGCAGTCTTTATTACCTCCTAATCAATACAGAGCAGCAAATGGATACACTCATTCCAAGCTCAACAATCTTCCTATCATCCCTTTTCTTTCAAGAATGCTATAACTTCCTTCAAGAAGTTATTTATCAGCATCATGCCTTAACCCAAGCTCAAGTTGCTTATCTTCACTCCTTGAATCGAATTGACAATTCTCTTCACAACTTCATTCAACTTAATTATGTAGGGTTTGGAGCAATTAAGAAGGAGGGTTTAAGAATATTAAGAGAGTGGAGGTTTTAGGTTATGAAAAAATTGTAATTGTGCGGTAGATGAAGCTCTACTGGAAGATTATCTTAACATTGATGAAAGAAAAAAATATAATTAGACATTGAATTTTAGGTGAAAATATTAACGGGAGAATTTGGTGAAAATTTGGAAATTAGGGTTAGGGTTAATGTAGATTGGGAATTTAATTTAGTTAGTTATAATTATGTTTTATTATAATTAATTTAAATTAATTATGTTTTATTAAGAATTTAAAATTAATATAATTTAGCAAAATAAGATATTTGGATCCCATAATGCCACATAGACCCACTTAGTGATTAAAAAGATAAATATATGCCACGACAGGATGTATACCCTCTGGGAGGATATGGAGATGTCACGCAGACAACAAAACATATATACAGAACCGAGACAAAAACATGCATAACATTTCATATATGCATTTCAGAATCTCAAAGTAGCCATGCATTACATGTCATTCAAAACGTACTTCTCATATCCATAAAATCGTAGACCAATTTGAATTACGGTTATTACAAACCTTTAAATAAATCCAAAAGTCATATACATCAAATACAAGCCCAAAAACAAACTCTAAAAGTATAATTTTATCAAAACAAAACTCATACTCTATTGGCCAATTCGGTTGACTTGTCCCAGTCCTTATGTCCTTGTCTCCGTACCTACATATGACAAATCCACCTTGCTAAGCATATAGCTTAGTAAGTAATAACTAATCTATGTGTCATCAACAGATACTGAATCATACTTTACATAAGCATTTCAGCATACTGAAATTCAAAACAGAATATGATTTATTAAAGAAAACACTTCGTAAACTAAAGCCAAACATTCCAATAGTAGAACATAACATGTTTAATACAGAACTGATTTTTCAGAGTAGGTTGCTAACCTATCAGATCAAACATGGTTTATTTCTTATCAAAACTTATCAGATATCACATACAAAATGAGTTAGACTGTAAATCTATAAACAGAAGCGGGTAACGGGACTTATACAGAAGAGACCGACGTCTCGACACCGAAGTGTCCAGGAGAGACCGAAGTCTCGACACCAAAGTGTCACAGGAGAGACAAAAGTCTCAGTACCAAAGTACCACAGGAGCAGCTGGAGACCCTTCTAGGCATACCTATTTACCCATGACTAGGACTTGACAGTTTTAAAAACAAACAAATTCATTTCATACTCAACATAATTAGCCAAACATTGGTTTTAAACCAAAATTCAAACATATCAAACTCACAACGTTGCAAAACATTCAATGGATCAAAATCAATAGCAAACAAAATAGTCAAAGCAGAACTAAAAAAAATTTCTTAGTAAATTACTTACAAAAATTGATCATCTAAATTACTTACAAAAGCTCCTTTTTTGCTTATTATCTCGAAGTCCTGACAATATCTAGAATCGATCGCTCTATGGGTTTCTCTAAAATATTTAACACAAACGCATATCACTATTGTGCACAATTATGAATTTAATAAGTACACTCATTTATACTAAATATGTATGATGCATATTCATGACAAATTTCGAGTTTCTTGTCCCAATCTTGTGACATTATCGACCATGTGAAACCATATTCAATTCCCTCAATCCAGATTTATTTCACAACTAACTTTCAGGTCCACTTTGCTTAATTATTCCCAATCAGGAAGGTTAGGTAATTAGGTAATAATTCCTTTTAGAAAGTTGTATCTCTTTGTCTTAGGTTTCCAATGATACCATGTTCATCCAATTTGGTTTTGTATACTGAAAGTTATACTCAAAAGATTTCAAATTGTCCTTAATCTTCAACAAAATTCTTATCCCAACTTCAAATCGGATTATAAAACTCTTATAGGTAGAATTAGAATTTGATCACTTCATACAACTTGTAGCCCCATGTATCTAGTTTTTTCCAAATTAAAAATCACTCCATTCGGATAACTACAGACCAAGTTATTCCTGAAATACCAAAGAATGTTTAAGCTGTGTAGGAAAGACTTCGTTGCTGTGAACCAAGGAAAGTTTGTCGCGGCCAACTTTTCCAAAGAGGAAAATTTCTTATGAATTCTTACAAATTGGCTGTGACGAACGTAAGAGTTGGCCATAGCGAACTTTTTCCAAAAATAAATCCTTCAAGTTGGCCGCGACGAACTAAAGATAGTTCGTTGCGATGAACTTTACTGCGTTTTAATCATTTTCTTCTCTTTACTGCAAAATTTTCCAGTATTTGATTCTCACTTCAATCTTATTCGATGAACACATATCACACTTGAATCAATTCTTCTACTCCTATTTCAAATCATCACAACTGAAACAAATCAAATCTATATTCAAACACTAAATACTGATGCATGCACGTGAAATCATGTTCAACTTTCTCTCTCTACTGTATTTTCATTCTTACTACATTTGTTTCATTTTCTACATTTTCTTTTCAAATTACACAACACCTAGTAATCTCATATTCAATTCCAGATACTCTTGCTGCTATCTTTACACACTCATGACCTCAAATCCTCACCTAAGTCATTCAGTTAATTTATTCACCGAGACTACACTGCATAAACTTCTCATGCCTGTATATATTTTCAACATAAAATGTCATCCAACTCATGTATGAATTCATTTCCAACACTAACACATCATCATAATCATTCATAGAACTCGGAGAGTTAGAAATATCCCTTACTTGATTTTTCTGCAAATTCTTCGATAGTGAAGGTGAAGAACAGGGTTTGGTGGAAGGTTGAAGAATCAAAACCAACGAGAAACAAAATCTTAGCTAGACTGAATTGTTTTGTTTAAAAAGGTTAACACTAACTTAAAAATCAACAACAATAATCGGTGATAAAGGTTCGGTGATTTCAAAGAACACTAACATAATCCGGAGAGCAACAAGGATCCGGGGATTTTTCCCTCTAACACACATACTCGTGTGTGTTGTTACCACGTGTATTGTTACCAAATTGACACATAGCTCATTGTATATGTGTCATTTGTCATGCACATAGAAGTGCTACATGTCAAAACACCATTGATCTATTTTTCCTAATATCCAAAAATTCCCAAAAGTCTTGAAATATTAGTAATAGTCCTCAAATAAATTTTTATCACTAATAAATCACTATTCTCATCTTAATCGAAATTTTAAAACCAATTGTATCCGAAAATGTCAATGAATGCATGTACAAATATTTGTATAAGTCCAAAAATGCATATGTACAAATAAACAAAAACTTAATTATGCAAAGCATACTATGCATTGAAATTCCTCAATATCCCCTAATATGAGGCATTACAAAGGATGATGTGGCACTTGACTGACGAAAATGTAATCTCGTTAAATTTTTCGCCTACTTGAGATTTATTTATAATGTTTTGAAAATGTTAGAATTCAAATTAACACTTTCAAGGGTTAGGATTCAACTTGTATTTTGATAAAAACGTTAGGGTTCAAAATGAACTTTTAACCAAGCAGATAATAAGCATCTTTCCTCCTTCTCTAACTTTAACAAAAAGTGAGTGCTCATATGGAGATTTATTTAAAAAAAACTTCTTTTATGAAATAAGCCTTTATATAACTATACCAAGCTTGAAACTTGTTTTAATCCATAAAGAGTTTTTTTTGTAATATGTATACACCTCTAATCTTAAAATGATCAAGTGATTGATCAACCAACATATGCTCCTCCAAATTTCCATATAGAAAGGCATACTTGTCATCCAATTGAAAAATATATTTCGAAATTTGTATTGCTAATGCGATTATGATACACCCCCTTCATGAAACTTATAACTATACACACATATGACACCCAAATTCCTATACGTATTCATGGCATATAATTCTATTCATTTATAGGGATTGTAATCACTTATGTGTCTATTTAATGTTGTTCATATATATATATTATAAAATTTCATACCCCTTAACATTATTATTTAAAATTATTATTACATCATTACATTTATATGGTAATCTAAAAGAGATATTACACACAACTTAAATTCTTAGTTACAAACTATTAGGAAACTACAATGTCCTTCAATACATATACAACCATTGTTTAATCAAAAGACACATCCAAAGGTACTTTTATTTCTAATAGTTAGTCTTCATCCCTGCAGATGATCCTTGTGCCTTACTCTTATTATTTGGAGCCACAAGGATTAACACCCGTGCTAAGCTTGAAAGCTTAATGAAGAACCACTTAGTTTGAATGACCACTCATAGCAATCATCTGCTAAGCTCACACACATTTATGAATATCACAATCTCATGTAAATAATGATGGCATAATTAAGCAAAGTACACAATGCAAATATGCTTTAATATATTATCCATATACCAAAAATGCACATTCATAAGCCCTATTGATATTTAAAGCTCATCAATATAAACTGTTCATATTGTCATGTTGTATCTGTTATCTATTACTGTTAAATTTTCTCTTATTTATGATTGTTAAATTTCATTTTTGTGTTAAGCCTGTACATTCCTGTGGGTGTAGATAATGGGAGTTATGGATATTCGAAAATATCAAATTGTGAATACCTGAAGGCATAGAACTATAAATACCTAAAGGTATCGAACTGTGGATACCCGGAGGTATCAAACTGTGGATATCTGAAGATATCGAACTATAGAGACACTATGATCTTGAAATGAAGACATAAGTGGCGTCAAATTGTAATAACTACACTGTAATCATGTAAGCATGCTTATCTATCCATTACCAAGGCGATGAAGTAGGCACTGTAACATTTCATTTAATCATTTGCCAATTTCATAATTAACATATTGACAAATCACATGATATTCATTTGAAAACATAAAATATGTTTTTAAGTTCATACATGCAAGTCATAACTTATCGCTATTAGTATAGTATTCAAATCACAAATACTCGTATAATTTATTTTGTATATGTTTTGTTTAATTATGTTTCTTAAGGTACTTTCACATAATTCTAGTATATAAATTCTCATACCTCATTTAATATAAAACATGTTGAATTGTGCTTAATTATCTTCACAAAATTATTATGTGAACTTTTATAGTCATACTACACACATATAAGCAATAAATATGCATACAAATCATCTATGTAAATGTAAATTTTCTTTAGCATGCATTATGTTTAATCTTAAATTCAAATGTTTAATCACCCAATTCACATATAGTAGGCCATATTTTATTTATTTCTAGGTGTATGCAAAGTTTCAAAAATATTCAAAAAGGTTTCGATATGATTCTGTAAAAAAATGGAAGCGAATAACTAAAAAATAGTGCAAATTGGGTTAAGCACAAGGTGGGTCTAAAATGGGCAACCAAAACAATCCAGATGCAAATTACACATGATCTCCACTTGTTCTAAAATTTTCATATAGCAAATGTTCAACTTAGGCCTTGAAGTCTTCTAAACATTTGTTTTCCTATGTCTCTAATTTCCATATCATTAAAGATCAGGCCATTTAGACTTCTAAGTCATGAGATAAGAACCAAAAATCACAAGCTGCTCAGCGTAGCATTAGATCATCATTTTCGATCTCAATTTCCAATATCATAAAGCCAGAATTAGATCCTGTGTTCTTCTAGATATTTCTATTTTTATGTTTTAAGTTTCACCTCCAATTGGAATCACCCAATTTGGAGGTCTACAGGTCGAGTTATAGCCAAAACAATACGGTTGGTTCAAGTGAACCAAGAACCTAAGACATAATTTCACTGAACGTTACTCTCTCTTATCATATTCAACTAATTTCATGCAAAGTAAAACCAAGAAATAATTCCAGAAACCATTCCATGTCCAAATCAATATTTTTTACATATTCAAATATGCACACATATAGAAATTAACTAAGTGTAGTTCCAAACTTTGAAATTTGTCAATTAGCTTTTCTTCTAATGCTCTTCTTTCTCTTCCACTTTGTCTTTGCTTGATTCACTAAATAGAACACTACAAATACATATCTCATTCCCATATCCAACCTTATAATTCCAACACTTCATGAGAAAGTATGAAAAGATGAAGATGAGAAGAAAAACCACCAACTTTTACCTTGATTTTCACTTAGGATTAACTTGATTCCTTATGCAAAATGATGTAATCAAGGAGATGGAATGGAAAGGAGATGACAAGAGAAAATTCTAGAGTTAAAACCCTACGTACCCTCTCTCCTCTCTTCTACCCCCCTTTTTTATGAAGTTTCTAGTTTTAGATACATGTTTTCAATCTCATTAGACCATATGTTGATTTTTGACAAAGTTGCACATTTGGTCCTTCTTCTTACTTTAGTTCCCACATTGGCATATAAAATCATCAATTGAATTCATTCTAGTCCATCTTTCACATATAATTATTCATGTCCATGCTTAAATGAAGAAATTACCAATTTACCTCTGTCTTTAAGTTAATTACCATTATGTCCCTTACTATGCTTAGGTACACTTAATTCTTTATATTCACTTCTTAATACACCCTAGACATATTATAATGCTTCTAGGGTACATATTAGGGCCTTACAGATTACCAATCTAATTGTATCATGTCTTGCAAATGCAGCAAAACCATTTTTTTAATCTACGTTATATTACTGCATCGAGCTCGAGCTACTAATTATGCTTTTATACTTATCAACCACTTTCTCTTAGTTTTATAGTGAAGACCCGTTACATGCTTATGGTTTTATGCCCATTTGGAAGATTACATAACTTCCATTCATTGTTTCTTTCAATGCCCATTTGGAAGATTGCATAACATCCATTTATCATTTCTTTCAATGACTTCAATTTCTTCATTCATCGCCTTTTGCCATTTTGTTTTTTATAATATTTTTTAAAGTTGTGGGTTATAATTTAAGATCAAAGCAATGTTAATGATTGAATTTTCCATGTGAACAATCTCAGTTACCTTATAGTCTTTCATCTAATAAGGCCTATTATAAACATAACGAGAACATATTTAATTTCTACATCAGTATTATCTGTTATTACTGGTAAAGCATTTGATGAATTTTCAAGTGTAAAGGCAGTTAGAATTTATTGTTGTAGGGTTGCTACATTTCTTATTCAGTTTTGCTATCAAGGATGATTGGTGCAAGTTGTTGCTCATTACAATACCAAATACTTTCTTTATTAGAAACAACATCTTTACTAGTCACAATCTTTTTTCTTTAATATATTGAACAATTTGTATGCTTTATATGCTTCACTTACATTTAGAAAGACAAACTTCTCACTTTAAGTTTCTTCCTTTTTTTCATAAGGTAAATATGCATAGATGATATAATAAAAAATTCCAAAATAATGTACCAATAGTTTTAACCCACTCCAAGCTTCTTCTAAGGTCATGTTTTAAACAACAAAGGTAAGGCTTCTATTTAAAATATAAAAGCTCTAATTTATTGCTCCAAACCAAAATTTCTTTCCAATTCTCCCCTTTGTCAACAATTTTCTCATCATATTGAAAATAATTCTAAGAAAAAAAGTGCATTTTTAACCCTAAACATTTTTACTAAAATACAAATCAGACCTTAATATTTTATATCAGTGAAAAAGGAGAGGGATTGAGGTTATTTAAATTAAATTAAAGTTAATTTTAAATTGATATTATTTAGGTTAATTAAGTCTATTGGAATTAATGTTAAATTAAAGCTAGTTAAGGTTTATTATAATTTATTATGGTTAATTATGATTAATTAGAATTTACTATGATTGATTAAAATTTAAAAATAATTTAAAATTTTAAGTTTAATTTAAATATGTGGGGCCTATTATACTACATGTATATCACGTAATAGACCTATATGACTAATAAATTTTTTTAATGTCATATTAGCAATGATAGAACATAATAAATGAAACATAATTCTATCAACATTTCCATCCATTTACTAAACTGAATGTTTTGCAAATGTCATAGATTATTTTGAATGTTCTAAAATGTTAGGATTTGACCTGTATTTTTGTGAAAATGTTATAGTTTAAAATGCACTTTTTGTCAATACATTTTACTTTGTCCTCTTTGACGTACCATTTTGCTATGGTGTATAAGTAGTTATGAGCTCCCTTTGAATATCATATACTTCACAAAAAAATTTCAAATTCTTTTAAACAATATTCTCTAGTGTGACCTATACATAAAGTTTTAATGGCATTATCTGTTTCATTTTTAACACATGCCTTGAAGCTTTTAAATGCATTAAAAGCTTACCATTTCTCTTACAAAAATTAAATCCAAGTTTTTTTAATATAAACATTAGCGAAGATAATTATGTATCTTTTATCCCATTAAACGATGGCTTTATCAGGCCACAAATATTTGAATGAAAGAGCTTTATAATATGTTATGCTCTCCATGACTTTCCTTTGGTGGACAAAGAATGGTGTTGTTTACTACCAACATATTATTCACAAACTTGAGAAATGATAATTTATGGAAGATCAATCTCCATTATTTTGCTGTTGACTCTTGAATCCACTGAGATTTAAATCTCTGTAGAGAAAATGCCAAAGCAATTAAAGAGTCTTTCACATTGGCAAGCAATCAACTTTGAGCACTTACAATCTTTAATGAAGACAACCTATTTAAACTTATTTAGACAACAATAATAATTCCTCTAGAAGGATTGTCTATCTCATAAGCACCTTTATCAAAAATCACTATATACATTTTTTTTGTAATTGACTGATACTTAACAAATTAGTTTCTAAGTCGGGAATATAATTTTTTTTTACAAATTGTTCTAACATAACCATTCTTCTTTCTTATATCAATATCACCCTTTCATATTATATTCATAGTAGAACATTCATCAAAACTTATGGTAAAACAAAATTCTTCATTTAAGTAAGAGAAAAATAATTACTTCCACACATGTGGTGATTGTCACCTATATCTATATACCACACATTTATTACAATTCATTATTGACTTTGATCACCAACAACAAGGTTTCTAATTCCTTATCATATAAAAAATTTAGTTCCTTCTTTTATGTAAAATTCAATTTCTCTTCCTTTTTTTTATCATTAGACAACTTATAATAACATTAGTATTATAATAATCAAATTTATGACATCTACATCGCTCTACATTGGACTTGTAAAATTATTTATCAAATTTGAACTGCCTTTTGCCATCTCGATTGCCCCAACCTCTCCTTACTCAACCTCAACCTCTTGCAATACAGTTTGAGGAATAAATAGGTTTAGAAGTCTTTAAAGCTTGCTCCTTTATAATTGATCATTAATTCATCTTTTATTTGTGGACCAACAGGAAGCTTTGAAATTTTTCAAGAGAGAGTACATCAATGTATTTAGACTCTTTTATACAAGAACAACATAATCAAATTTTAGTGCCAACAATTGTAATGTCCTTTCAACAATGGTAAAATCTTGCATAATCTTATTGAGGAATCATTTTTGGGTAGTCATCTTTATAGTCCTTATGAAGTAGTGATCGCGGCTCTTCGTATCGATCTAAAGATCAATCCCTTGGAAACCGAGTCAAAAATAAAAATTCTAAGGATTGCAATACAGAATGCAACCTCAGGTCGTCTCACTTAATTGGAATCAAGTGAAAAAGGTCTAAGCTAGCCTAATTGTCAAAAATTGCAATTAAAGTTGATAAAATGGGGGTTTTGGTCATTAAAAAGAACTAAGAAAATTTAACTAAATTGAAGGACAAAGTATAAAAAGTATATTTTTGGATTTTTAAGAAGTAAATGGAATTGAAAATTT
>JANTPM010000006.1:30159364-30175305 GCA_025434745.1 Erythroxylum divaricatum
GCTAGGTTTAAGTCTTTACGTATGCATGGGAGACTTCCACCTGCGAATGGGGCCACGGATGTGTGGACTGGGCCTGGCGTAACCAACAGGTATGAGGCTGATCCTTGAAAGATGATCGATCGGCCTACGGGTCGTTATGACTGGGTTCGGGCCCAGCACGACCGACCCGACCAAAAACTACTAGATATTTTATGTAATGAATTAATAACTAATAATAATAATTATATTAAGAAATAATTAATTACCATTAACTTTGAATTTTGATGTATTTTTATTTGTATTTACAATGTATTACCAATTATATATGAAATTTAAGTGAATATTACTAGAAATAAATTGAATTGATTGTTATGCTTATTGAAATGATTAAATAATGTTAAATTAGTAAAATTATGCATTTTTATATCTTTTAATGTATTATTTATAATAAATATCTTTTATTGATATACACGTATTAATCAGATTAATTTCATCATGAATAGAAATCTATAACTATATTTCTATTAATTACCAAATAATTTTTATTTTCTTACAAAAAAATGTGAAAGAAAAGAGAAGTGATATTAAACCAAAATTTACATATTTTACAAAGAACATTTACAACTTTATTAGAAATGATCCAGGATAAAGAGAAATGTCATTTTCTTACGAACCAGCGAGCTTTACTTAATTTACTAGAACCAAGAGTAATGATATTTTATTAAGAATCGCCAAGCTATAGCTAATTTATCCTTAAGGTAAAGTTTTAACATTTAGATAAAGTACTATTTAGGTTACAAACAATTGATCAATCTTTTAAAAATCATACTAGAATTTAACTTAATAATATAAAAATTTTAAAGTTTAAAAGGTTTAATCAATATTAGACCTTTATAAAATTAACTTAATATTAAATAAAATTAAAAAATTTAAAATATTATTGAAAGAAATGGTAGAAAGTTGAATTAAAAAAATAGAACTCACGCTACAAAATTGACAAATCGAATCAGTGAGTATTTTAACCATTAATTAAAAGCATAAATCTCTTATCCACACTCACTTTGGACTCACATGAGAAAGAATCCGATACGATACCGTTACAGCAGAAGGCACGAAAGCGCGGCACGGGGATATGAAACGTCTATTTTGCGGCATTTGTGCCTCAAAAACCGAAAAGACAGAAATTCCAGTCCACCACTAGTGAAGTGGTGGTGAGAGTGAAAAAGGCATATATTCATATTCTTAAAAGCTTCCAAAGAGTCACAGCATCACATTTTCATTTGTTGTGAAGGAGGAGAGACAGAGATCGCATTCCTTTCTCTTCCCAGTTCTAGTCTTGAAAATCAAAAGCTAAGCCCATGGCGACCAAGCCATCATCCTCGTCATCGTCGTCGTCTTCTTCAAATAAGAAGCAAGGTTTGGGGTGGATAGAGTGGGCAAGAGGATGGCTGTGCGTAGTGCAGGAGATGCTATTCCAGAGAATATTGGCCAGTCACTTACACAACCCTCTTCCGTTGCCTCCCGTCAATGACCTCACTTGCATTGTTACTGGCTCCACTAGTGGCATCGGCCGCGAAATCTCTAGGTTTATTTGTTTTTACTAATTCAACCACGCCTTTTCACAAATACCTGTGGTACTTATCAATGGAGACCGTTTCTGGCACAGGCAATTGGCGGAAGCTGGTGCACATGTTGTTATGGCTGTTAGGAATACAAGTGCAGCTTCAGAGTTGATCCAGAAGTGGCAGAGTGAGTGGATTGGAATGGGCCTACCTCTCAACATTGAGGTGTGTGATCAGCATTGCTATTCTTTTTAGTTGTATGCTAATAAGTTGTTTTTATCACCTTATACTCTTGTTGTCTAATTTTAAGGTGATGGAACTTGATCTTCTCTCCCTGGACTCGGTTGTGAGGTTTGCCAACTCATGGAATGCTCGTTCTGGACCCTTGCACGTTCTTATTAACAATGCTGGAATATTTTCAATAGGAGGTCTGCATTTTTTAAACAAAAAAAGTAGCATTCAGCTATTTCATACTGAAAACTTTTTACTATAGTCTTGATATTTTCTCATTTGATTGTGAGAAAGAGCTCAACACTTCAGCTTTCCTGCATTTCAGGAATGGTAGGTAGCACTCTTTTCGGCTACCTAGCATCCTACGAACAAAACTAGACGCAACTCTTAAATTCCATTCCTTCTAAGAATCAAGTTCTCTTTTCAGTAAGGTGAAATGATCCTAATTACATATAAGTGAGATCAATTAATGATATCTGCTTCTTTGCAGTTTTCATTACCGATTTTTAGGAAACGAGAGTGAATCAAGTATAAAGATATCAGAGACCATTATTTTTTAGTTAAACACAATTATTTTAGTTGTAATTGGCTTTAACGAAGCAGTATTAAGTAATTCCAGATATTGATAACGGTGTTTGTTCTGTTTTGGTTGAGTTTTTACTAAGATTGTTACGGCTATCATCATTGTGGACCACTTTTATCTTTTTCTTGTTATCATTATTATTCTAGTTATCTTAACCTATTATTGATTAGCTCTTATTAAGTTGTATAAGCAATTGATGCTGGATATGCTTTCAATATGCATATGTAATTTCTTTTTGGTAACAAAGTGCTTTAAATATGTTGGATTCAGAACCACAAAGGTTTTCAAAGGATCAGTATGAAGAGCACATGCAAGTGAATCATCTGGCACCAGCGTTACTTAGTATTCTACTCTTGCCTTCTCTAATTAGAGGATCTCCAAGCCGAATCATCAATGTTAACTCAATAGTAAGTTCCTTGGTTAAAAAAAAAATCCATTTTATTATATTAATATATGGTCCTGAAATACTACGGGCCATTCTTTTTAGAAGATAGAGATATGCCAAGCATTTGGTTTAGTTGTCCCTTCCACCAAAATGGTAGTTTAAGTGGTGTATGTTTAGGACTTGCATTGCCACAATTATTGGAGTTTACATGATGCTTGGGAATGGTCAATAATCGAATGGTGTGAGGATCTTAGCTTGATCAACAATCTTTCATGAAAATGTAAATTGTGGAAAAATAGCTTTAGTGTTTTGACAGATGAAGATCTCGTTTAGTTTGATAAACTCCTTACTGTTCCTTTGGATCCTAAATATTGGAATCATCCATTTCGGTATCTTTCCTTAGTTCCATGTCTTCATGAGCTGGTAATAAGTAATTGGCCATAGCTATGACTTTTGGGATAGTACTTGAGGCGCCAAATATTGGTTCTTGAAAAGGTACTGTTTTTTTGTTTCACTTCAGTCATTGGATGGTTTGCATATTTGTTTATGACATGCTTGATGTGGTGGGGATGCTCCATTTCATATTTGGGACGATTCTTTCCAAATCTTTTGTGGCTAAAACATGTAGTTGCTACAATTAGCTTTTGACAATATGGAAGATCATATGATATTTCTACTTCATCTTGTGTAGTGCATTATGGAGTAATAACTTTTAAAAAGGTTAACAAATGTTGCTAGAGTAATTTACAATCTTAGAAGTGATGTTGTAGAAGAAGGTTAAAGAGTGACTATGTAGAGTTGGAAATGATGTTAAAAGCTTTTGGGCATGAACCTCTTGTATAGAAAAATGGTTTACTCACTAGAATCCATATTCTTAGGGTCATCATCCATTTATAATTCGCCACTAGCTTGAGGTAGAAAAGTGTGAAAAGCATGGTTGCTAGTTTACCCAACTTTAATAAGGAGTAGGTTATTACTTGAATGACTAACTTAAATTGACGTTGTTTGTAATTATTAGGACAAATAAATAATCAAGTAAGGAGCAAAATGAATAATTGATTAGAAACTAAAATTAATAACTAAGGAAGATGAAACTTGGGTCTTTCCATATTCCTATTCCACTCGTCAATGATATAGTTGGTTTTATCAAAGGACTAGCTAGATCTTCTTATGTCACGAAGGTTTTTTTTAACTTACAAGCATATCTAGAATAGTGCTCTTTAAAGGGAACTCATTTTTTCATTGTAAAGAGTACTGGTCTCTTTATGATGCATCTCAAACAAAGAATAGGTTGTGGTAAAATTTTCCAATTTTTCCGCACCAAGGTCATTTTTAAAGGGCCTGTTTAGTTACATGGTTCAAAAGTTCTTTTTCTCCCCTCCCATCACTTTTTAATTGTACCAAGTATTGGATTTTTGATCTAGGAGCTGTCCAGTTTGGGTCATATTTACTTCAACTTTGGAAATTTGTTTGCTGAATTATTAGACCTGATAAAATTCAAGAAACTTATGTTCCATCCTAGATAATTGAACCATAATGATTGTATTATATTAGTAGAAATCTCGCTGAGATGCGGGGTCTAGAGAGGTCTAGAGATATGTTATCTTTACCCTTAACTAGTAGAGAAGTTGTTTATGATAGACCCATAGGAAAAAAAAAAGAGAGAAAAAAGTTTTAGAAAAAAGTTTAAAGAAAACAAAAGCATAAAAATATAGACAAATAAATGCATAAAGAATAACAATAAAAATGAAAGTAAAAATAAAAAAAGAAATTCAAAATCAAAATAAAAAAGATAAAAATAAAATAAAGTCAAAAATAAGTAAATAAATAAATAGACAAGAAATAAGACAAATAAAGAAATAAAACAAACAAGCAATTGAAAGAGAAAATAATACTTAACTAAAAAGGTTAAAGGGACAAATACTACAGATAAAAGTATTTAGGTTAAATATAAAACAAAAGACCCATGAAAAGAGGACTTCTTTATGTAAGATCTTTTACTTGTATTTTAGTTTGTTAAAGTTTTCTATCGAGGCTAAGTCCTTGTTAAGTTTTAGTATAGTCATATTATACCTGATCACCTCCTAGTTTTTTTAAGGTCTTCTTCTTCTTCTTTTACAGTTTCTAAGTACAATTTTCTCGCTAACGTGTCAGGATGTCTCCTCTTAATGTTCGAACCTCCTAAGTCTTATTTCTTTTAATTTACTATCAAGTTAATCACCCTTAATTTGTTTGGCACTGCATTTTTGACCTTATATCTTCTTGTAAGATTACACCATTCAACAGAGCATCTTCATCTTTACCAACATTAAGTTATGACTGCGCCTATTTGATTAGCAATATTCCACCCCATAGAGCATGATCGACCTAATTGCTAATTGATAGAATTTGTCTTTTAGCTTAAATGATATTTTCTTATCACATAAAACTTCTAATGTATTGCTCCATTTAAGCCATCTTGATTTGATACGGTGAAATATGTTTTCATCTATTTTGCCATTACTTTTGATGATAGATCCAAGGTACTTAAAACAATTCTTTTTGCAGTATAACTTTTAACTTACACGCTGACCATGTGGCTCAAAAAATTACTCTTTAAGTATTCAGTCTTAATATTGTTTAATTAAAAACCTTTCAACTTTCGCGCATCTGCCTAAAGCTCTAGCTTGATATTAATATGCTCTTTTATTTCATCTACTAAAATAATGTCATCACCAAACAATATACACTAAGATATATCTTCTTAGATATTCTTGGTGAGCTCATACTTAACTATTGCACTCAAGGAGGGGCCTTAGCAAGGATGCTTGGTGTAACCTGATATTGATAGAAAAATGCTATATTTTTTCTCCTGTCGTCTTTACTCTAGTCTTAACACTTTCATACATATCCTTAATCACCTGTATACAGGTTAAAGGAACTCCGTTAACTTCTAAATACCTCCACATGACTTTCCTAGATACCTTGTTATAAGCTTTCTCTAAGTCAATGAAAATCATCTCTAGGTCCTTCTGTTTGTCTCTATAATATTTCATTAATCATCTAAGGAGGTATATAGATTTTGTCATGGACCTGCTTGACATGAAACCAAATTGGTTCTCTGATTGCACTCTTTCTCACTATTTTTCTTAATCACCCTCTCTTATAACTTCATGTTTTGACTGAATTGTTTGATGCCTTTATACTTGTTACAACTTTAGATGTCCCCTTTGTTCTTGTAGAGAGGGATTAGTATGCTATGTTTCTACTCATTCGACATTTTGGTGAACTTGAAGGTCACATTAAAAAGCTTGGCTAACTAAATAAGATACTCTACTCATCAACTCTTCCATGTTTCTATAGGTAGCTCATCATGTCCAATTGTCCTTCCACTCTTCGTCTTCTTCAAAGCTGCTTTAATTTCTTCTCTTGTGATTTGTCAGCAACAAGTGAAGTTATGATATTTCTCGGACGTGCTAAGATTACCCAAAGAGATGTTATCATCTTCACCTTCATTAAAAAGGCTATAAAAGTATCTCTTCCATCTTCTCTTAATGTTATTTTCATCCTCAAGCACCGGTCCTATTTAATCCTTTATATAATGAACTTGATTCAAGTCTCACTTTCTATTCCCTAACTCTTGCCAACTTATCCCTTTCTCTATCCTTATTTTCCAATCATTGGTATAATTTCTCATAGTCTTTAGCTTTGGCTCCTAAGACTATCTTCTTCACCTCTTTCTTTGTCGACTTGTAACTTTCTCTATTAACTACCCTCTTTGCATATGTGTTGCTATTTAATGAGCTTTATGTGCGACCTATTTGATCTTGACCTTTTCTTCTACATCTTTATTCTACCACCAAGACTTCATCTTACTATCCCCTAGGCTCTTTAGACATTCTTAAGATCTCCTTAGCTGAATTTCTTAAAAAAGTTACTATTTCCTCTCGTATCTGGTTATCATCTCCTTCTAGTTTCCATTCTTCTCTAGGCATTACGCTATTCATAAGTTGTTCCACAACATTCCTTTTTAGATTCCATCATCTAACTTTGGTACATATATGAGAATTTCTCTTCTTTCCCCAATCCTTAATTATAAGATCCATAACCAATAATCTATGTTGAGTTGACAAGCATGTGTAAGGTATCACTTTGTAGTCCTTACAATTGAGTCAATCGTTTCACCTTACAAGAAAGTAGTTGATCTGAGTCTTTGCGGTTTTGTTCCTAAAAGTTGCTAGGTGCTCTTTTTTTCTTTAAAATGAGTTGGCTACCAAATTAATGCTACCTTAAAGTCCAACAAAGCAGTCCTACTTCCATTCTTATCTTTGTACTTGCAACTTCCATGAGCACATGAATACCCATATGTGGTTGCCCCTATATGGCCATTAAAGTCTCCTCCTTGAATGACTTTCTTGTTAGGGGTAATTTGCTGAATTGCTTATATATCTCATGCTATTGACACTTATGTTGTTCTCCTAATCCTTATTTGGGTGTATAAGCACACACCACATTGCAAACATTTTTCACCATAATCTTAAAGCATAAAATCTTATCATTAGTCCTTTTCATTCCGACCACATAATGTATGAGTTGTTTGATACCCAAGATACCTAGACCATTTCATTGTCTCGAACACCCTGAATGTTAATGTTTGAACCCATTGATCTTTTTCGCTTTAGCTCCTAAATGCATGCTATACGTATCTTATATTTATCTAAAATCTCTACTAATTTCAGTGACTTTCCTGTAAGAGTCTCGATGTTCTAGGAACTTAACTTTAATCTGTCAACATTTTTTCTCCTCTTATACCTAAAATTCATTAAAGGAATAGCCCTGACCTATTATTAAAAGTCAAAGTTACCATTCCTACCCTAACACCCAACGCAAGCTAAACAAGGCAGGTGTAACAAGTCCCTAAACGACGATAAGACTACTCGGGAAAAGAAACAAGAATTGGAGCTAAAAAAATACCAAATAAAAGGAAATAAGTAGCAACAACATAAAGGAAGAACGAAAACAATCATGGAAAATAATAAGTGCAAATAATAATTATATCTAGGAATAAGATTCAACTCTATGAGCAAGAATTCGCTCTTGAAACGGTGAATACTGGTATAGAAACGGAAAGATTACTAATGAAACACACAAAGAAGATTGGGAATCTAATAGTTTTGAACAACTAAATTATGCTTTCAAAAAAAGAAAAACCCTTACCAAAAAGGAGTAGAGTACTAATGGAAGAAGAAGAAGAAGAGGTCGAGTACAATTTGGTCTAATATGCAATAGACTTTATTAAAAAGGTTTGAGAGTTTATCATTCGATGATCAAGATTGAGTTGCAATTTTGAAAGATAAAAGATTAAGCTTCAACTAGTTGAGAGTCAACCTTATTTTACCATATGACACAAAAAACCAAACCCTTTTGCACTAGAAGAAAAAGAAAGAAATGATATCCAATGAAACCAAAAAAAGTATGATCACCAATTTACACACCAAGAGCTGAACAAACAAGGAGAGTAAACCTAGAAAAGATGCCAAAATTATGAAAAAAGCAAGCGTAAGGAATACCCAGCAATAAAAACCCAGCAAAGAAAGAGAAATAAACAAGGAAATGTCAATAGAAATTGAAAAGATTATAGATTCTACACATCAAATGGCACTACAATCATAAACACGAATGGGTATTTCAATTATCTCTTAAATTGACTTCAAAACATCTCATACCCAACTCTAATCACAATTAACCTACAGCAAAAACGAAGATAGGAAAGACAAATCAACTAGATGAAAACAATTTTCCAATGCTAGAAACTTTCTTGGAAAGGAATTTTTTTTCTGAGAACAAGTGATCTTTTGGTAATAAAACAAAGTAAAAGTGAGCTTCCAAGAAAGGGAATTCAGAGCGAAAGTGTGAGAGTTTTATCTTAGGATTACAAACTCAACAATGCTAAGCAACACTGTACAAGAGGAAAAATTGAACTTGGAAAAGTTCGGTTGCAGACCAAAATCACTTGAACATCGAGGAAGCTTCAAACTTGGAAATGAAGATATCAACTCAAGTGTATGTTTTCGATCAAAAACTTTTGTCTATCAAAAAGCGAGATTTGAGAAAATCCCAGTAAGAATGGGTAAAGAGTAAGAGCCACAAACCAAATTGAACCTCAAAAGACAATGAATTGATTAAGACCAAAGAAGGGTGAGTTCAAACTCACTAGTGCTTGATTTAAATTATATTTGAATTTTTCAATGCATTGTTTGATGAGAGTTCCAAAAACTTGACACTCTCACTACCCCAATTTAATGACTTTACATTGTTAAAAAAGAAAAGCTTGAACCATAATGATTGTTTACTAATAATTTCTCTAAAGCTAATTGCCTTTGGTTAAATTTAGATTAATATTTATTCTCATAAGTAATCGCTTTGACACTTGAAAGGGTCATCAATGAAAATTTTGAAATGAGCCTTGCAAAATTTAAATTTGCATCCTTTTTAAGGTATTAATAAGATTAAGTATTTTGTATTATCAAAAGGGTCAATTAAGACAAAATCTAGTTATGAGATCTGTGGCCAACATGTATCACCATAATCTTTCTTGCATGCACAAGAAGCTCATATCTGAGTTAGTCCTTCGTTATATTTTTTGTTCTATTTTGCATTTTATGCTATTGCTGTTGTTGGAAAATTAACTAATGTGATGTCATTACATAACATCTAGCTTTTGTCATTCAACTTTTTTCACTTTGTTGATATGTTTGGAAGTGCGATGTAGGATGAATGAAAAAAGTATCATTTAGTTGTTAAAACTCATATATAAAAAATTTCGGTTGCGAGAATTTGGGTTTAGGTGTGAAATTTGAGTTGCAAGTCTAAATAAGTTACTGATGTTTAGTATAAGTTGTTGAAATTCATATTAATGTGGTTGGATTCTTTGGTTGGAATCAATGGGATTTTAGGGGAAAAACAATAAATGGGTAACTCGAAGATTTGGCCATAGGTCTAATAATCACTCTCAGAAGGAAGTATCATACCTTCTAGTTAAAAACTCGAAGTTTATATAGAAAATTCAAATTCTTATTTAAAGGTTGATTATATATATATATATATATATACACACACACATACACACACACACACACACACACACATATAGGGAGAATCTTGAAATCTTAATCCTAATGGAATAGGAAAACCTTCTAAACTTCCAAGGTAAGAATAGAATAAAATCCTACTTTAAAGAAGATGTAATTCCTATGTACTTATTTCAATATGCCTCCTCATCCTTGTGTTGGTATTCCAAAGTTACAATATATTATCTTTTGGTTGTTTAAGGTAAAGTTTGTTGCAAAGACTGAATTTGGAGATGGTTCCATAATGAAACCAACATCAAAATCATAAGTATTGTTGTTTCTTGTAGTCAAAGGCATTAACTTGCCATCATTGCTCAATTTTGACTTTGCAAAGGTAATCACAACTTCTCCTTTATTTCTATGCCATGCTAACTTTGCATTTTCCTTCAATTAACTTCATCTTCATCACTCACTACAACAAAATCTACATCCATCTTGTTAGTAGTTTTCTCAACACCATGAATATCATTAAGTTTGAATCATCAAGTTCTGAAATAACATTCATTGGTTAATCTTCTTAGTTCCTTGAAATGTTGTCTCAACCTATTATTCCGATGTTTTAGCTTGTTGTTCAGTTGTTTCAGCTTTGGGGTTTGGAATGCTTATTGGCTCACCTGAAGGATCCACTAACTCTTGCATTTCTTCATGTTTTATGATCTGATTAGCTACCATAGTCAAACTCTTCATGTTATTAAGTTCCTAATCATCTTCTGAGTCCATGTCTGAAGAGTTTGACTATGGTAGTAAGTTCCTAATCATCTTCTGAGTTCATGTCTGAAGATCTAATTGAACAGTTGAAGCAGCATTGCCAGTAGCCTCACCATCTATAATTAGCACTTCTAGAAAGGCAATGCTTGTTAAATTTGAGAAATCAAAATCAAAATATAATTTCAAGGAAAAATTTTCCCTTATTTTGCATGCTGTTGAATAGTGCAATCCCTTCATTATATTTATTATCACCTTCCCCATATTTATCATCAAGTATAGTTTGTGGCCTGCATAATTTCTTCTTTTGGGGGTTATTGCATTATAGGGATTTGAATTTTTTAGGCTGTCTAACCTTTCCAAAACTTGCTTTGTTATGGGAGTTGTTACTTGCAAGTTAGTTGTAGGGCACCTTGTGAACGAGGATCATACATGTCTATTTTTTTTACAATATTTAGAATTAATTCACCCTGCACTAGGTCGTTGAATATTCCTCTATATGACCTTTTTCTTTGTGTCGCCATTGTTGAACCAAAGTTTTGATACCAAATTGATGTAGGATGAATAAAGAGATGTCAAACTAGTAACTAAAAACTCGTATATACTATAAATTTTGGTTGTTGTGTTTTGTTAGGTTGTTGCACATTTCATATATGAAATTTTGGTAGCCATTGTTGAAACTTTAGAATTGGAATGTTGAGATTTTAGGAAGGAAAACATTGAATGAATAGTTATAATAATCATTCATAGGGTCTAAGAATTATTTAGAAGAAAATCTCACCTTCTAGGTGGAAACTCAAAAGTTTCTAGAGAAAACTGAGGTCTTTTTTTTCTTTTTCACTGAAAGGTTAATTACATATATATATAAATTCTTGGAACCTTAAAGAATGGTAAAATCTTCTAGACTTGTAAAATAAGCATTGAATCCTATTTAATAAACATTATTATTATTTCTTAATAAATTTGACTTTGAGCTAATAAGTACAAAATAAAGTAGGAATATTTTCCTTTTGGAATAATGAAAACTAAATAAATAACTCTTCTTTTTATTTTGCATCAAAGTGGCTTTGAAATTTTTTATTTCTTTATGTAGATGCATCATGTTGGATTTGTTGACACAGAAGACATGAATGTTGTTTCTGGAAAGAGAAAGTATACAAGCCTAGTGGGATACAGTAGCAGCAAATTGGCTCAGGTAGACTTAGAGTTCTAAAAGCCTTATGATATTTTACTACAGTGGCATCTATATTTCCTTTCTATTAATAGGGATGCCAAACTAGTAATGCTCATTCTCCTTCTTCCACCTTCCACATGAATCAATAAATCATAATATATCATGTTTCTTTTGAATTCTATACATTTTTCTTCTAAATATTCTATGTTGTTTGTTTATGTAGTTGGAAGGAAATTGCTTAAGGAGGTATTTAATATGGCTCTTTTTAGCGTGACAAAATCCCTCATCTCTTCCTTTTGTTATACCAAGTTTAATGTAGTGCTAGGGTGCAAATGAACCAAGTCTTATTATAGCAATTGGCCTTTAGTGTTCAAAAAGCTTGGACAAATCTTTTTTTATTCCAAATCATCGAATGAAATCTAAGTCAAACTTGGTTTTATTTAGACAGATGAATTACTATAATTGGTGCTTCCATTGAAGTTATCATTTATTCAATATATAAATTTATCTTCAAAATTTTTTAATCTAATGTCAACAAGATACATTGTATAATCCAACATTCTTATTATCCTTTAGTAATCAAATGACAACTTTACATGTATATTAACCAATGTTTTAAAAATCGGACCGGTGATTGAACCAGATAAGCAACTGATTCAAGGGTCAATGGTTCAATCGATATTCAACCGTGATCGAACTGGTGACTAATAAATATATAAATTTATATTTTATATTATATATATATAAGATAATTTGTAAACATACTATTTAATTATTTATCTAATTGTAAGCTTAACCTAAACCTGCAAACTTTAAAATATACAAGTTTTTTTTAAGTTCACTAGCACAACACAAAATAAGATAATAAAGCTCACTAGTCATATTTTATCAAAAAGATTAAAAAAAAGATCACTAATTATGATACTCATTCAAGTTGAAATCATCAAAATCAAGACATTTTAAATGAATCGATCGATTCTTTCTTTCATCGGTTCAACGGTTTTTACCGGTCCGATCGCAAAATGAACGGATCAATCACTCACAAAAAATACAGGCTAAACCGAACCGTTTCATATTTCGGGTCATTGGTTTTTCGGTCCGACCGACCGGTTTGGTGTGATTTTTAAAACACTATATTAACACTGGGCTCCTTTTGACCAAATGGTTGTAGACCATGCAACAATATAGATACCAATTTGTTATTAGCAGAGTTCTTATAATCTAGTTTAGGAGACTATTGATATGAATTTTATGTTTTTTCCAAATTTTGAAACGTTTAAGTTCCCCAAACCAAAAGTTCTAAATGCCTTGGAAATATTTCCTTTATTAATTTGAGAAACCATGAATTTTTAAAAGTTTGAACTTATGAATGTGGCTCGTGCTATGCTAGAGTTGGCTAACCAAGGAAGTTGTCATCCCCTTGTTGCTCCTATTTTCTAAACAAGGACAAAGTAAACATCTAATTCTTTCGTTAATATATTTTCATCGTTCTGTGGTACGTGAAAGCACTCTTAAACTAAAAAGCTATATTTACAATTAGGTCATTAGGATATGACATGAGTTTTCACTTGGTACTCAAATGAAGAGTGTAATCCATATGAAATATCTTATTATTGTTGTGTAACTAGGAATTATATGAGGCATGGCATGCATTATACATGTATGGTCAATATTTATGTCCTATATTAGCAACATTTCATTTTGAAAACCATTACCTTATGACTTTGGCTTATAGGTAATGTTTAGCAATGCTCTCCATAGGCGATTGCCTGCTGAAGCTGGCATCAGTGTAGTATGTGTATCACCTGGAGTTGTCCACACAAATGTTGTGAGTATCTTAAATCCTTTTAATTTTAACTATAATCTTGGAGTTGAACATGTGCATACAACATTTATGCATATAAATAAACACATGCACTCAAGTAATCTAAACCCTGCAATTACATATTCCATTTAAATAGATTCAGACTTGATGTGACATTAGTGTTTGTAAGTAAGATTCCTTGAAGTATGGATCCTCCTTTCAAGGTCTGTAGCTTGATAGTTGAAATCACATGAGGAAGGGAGGTATTTTTTCACACTTCTTTTGTTCTGTATAGTCCTCTATTTATAATAAGATGAGACCTTAATTTGTAATCTAATCCTATAATTAATCTTTATAATCAAGCTAATTTTAAAAGTAAATCATAGGGATGTTGAGTCAGGTCAAAATTTTGCCATTGGCCCGTTAGGCTGGTGGAGACCACCAGGATTGATCCCAGAAACGCCGAACACCATTATCGAAACAAGATACTCGTCCTCTTCTCAGAATAACATTGAAATGCAGCTATCGGTGGTAACCAACCATGGGCTAAATGGGAACAACTATTTATAGTGGTCCCACAACATTCTTACGTTTATAAGAGGGATCTCACAACCAGGCCACCAATTGCATTTGACTCGAAATATGAGGCATGGATGACCGAAAACAACCAGGTAATAAGCTGGTTGGTTAATTCCTTGACTTTCGAAGTTGGTGAGCAGTTTGTCCTTGCAACCTTTGCAAAAGAGATATGGGAGACTGCCAAAATGATGTATGCCACAATGGGAAATACCGCTACTCTGTTTCAAATCAAAGGAATTATGAGGGAAACTAAGCAAGGTGAGAAATCAGTCATTAGTTATTACACCACGCTGGTAAAATTTTGGCAACAGTTGGACCTCTATGACCCACACCAATGGGCTTACAATGAAGAAATGACGTGCTACAAGAAAATTGTGGAAAGAGAACGAGTGTATGAATTTCTTTTGGGACTAAACTCTATTTATGAGGAGGTTCATGGAAGAATCATGGCAACCCGACCACTACCAATCATTATGGAGGCAGCCAATTTTGTGAAATGTGAAGAGAGTAGAAAGTTACTGATTCAAGGCTAATATTGGTATTGCTTTAGGGGTTCAAACCCCAAATTATGGTCTTTGGATTGTTGATTCAGAGGCTAATGATCATATGACTTGTGATAAGTCATTGCTTGTTGTTGTATAGCCATCTCCTGTTCATAAGGCTGTTAAGGAAGCTAATGGATAGGTTCTAAAAGTTCAGCGGATTGGGACTGCTATAATTGTTGATAAATTGATCTTAAGTAGCGTTCTTTATCTGCCTGGCTTAGATTGTAATCTGTTATCTGTGAAAAGGATTGCTAAAGAACATAATTGCACAACTAATTTTGGTGCTGATGGTTATGTTTTCTAGGATTTGGAGTCGAGGAAGAGGATTGGCAGTGCTAGGGAGTTTAATGGATTATATTACATTTGTAACTCAATAAGGAATAAAGCTCATGCTATTTTATCTTCTAACGAAGAAATTACAATTTGGCACAATAGGTTAGGCCACCCTAGTTTAACTTATATGTAGTAGTTATATACAACTTTTTTCATTAATGAATTCTTTCAACTCTCAAAACACACTAGAAATTCTTATACACCCTAAGACTATGAACCCCCTAAGCCTTTTTCCATCACTCATAGTGATGTCTTGGGGCCATCAATGGTCAGAATAAAAAACAATGTTAAATAGTTTATAATCTTTATTGATGATCATACAAGAATGACTTAGGTATATCTTTTGAAAGAAGCAGAAGTTTTTCAGGTATTTAAGGAAATTTATTCCTTTATATTGAACCAATTTCACACAAAAATCCAGATTTTATGAAGTGATAATGGTAAAGAATATCTAAGTCAATTCTTTGGTCAATTTTTAACCAGCAATGATATTATACATTAGACCTCATGTGCCAATACACCACAACAGAATGGTGTTTTAGAAAGAAAAATTAGACATTTACTTGAGGTTGCTAGATCTATTATGCTCACAACAAATGTTCAAAATCTTTTTTGGGGGGATGCTATTCTCACTTCTGCTTATTTAATAAATAGAATGCTATCAAAAGTTTTGGGGGTTTCTATACCTTTACAAAAATTGCTTGAGATTATCCCTCGGTTCCCTTTGTTAATACTCTACCTCAAAAGATTTGTGGTTGTGTTGCTTTTGTGCATAATTATCGTTGTGGCAAACTTGAAACTAGGGCCCATGAGTGTATTTTCTTTGGGTTATTTTTCTACTAAAAAAGGTTACAAGTGTTTCTCTCCTACTATAAAGCGTTATGTTACAGGTCTTATGAGAGAACCAACCCTAAAAGCTAGCTAGAAGGGTGGGAGAGCCCATAAGTCTATA
>JANTPM010000006.1:30182915-30196611 GCA_025434745.1 Erythroxylum divaricatum
GCTCAATAGTTCATTTCTTAACATATCGTTTTATCTTTTCCATTTTTGGTCCGAATTTTAATGGGATCTTATTTACTTCTTTTTAGGCAATAATCAAGGGATTGAATAGTAGAATTGTTGCTTATCTTCCTTGTATATGTTTCTATCATTTATAACAAATAATATATAGAAATTATCCTCCAATTCGTTCAAATTGCTTGATTAAAATTGTCAAAGCAAGCATGAGGACTCTGTTTAAAACCATATAGAGATCTTCGAAGATGACACACTTTTTGATACCCCCCTTCTCCTAAGAAACAAACGTAGGTGGTTGCTCCATATAAACCTCGTCATGCAAGTCTGTAGGTTAGATGTCATTTTTGACGTCCAACTTATGACAGGGCTAACAATGGGCAATTTCCATAGAAATAAAAAAATGAATCGACGTTAGCTTCGCCACAAGACAAAAAGTATGAGAATAATCTACACCATAAGTCTGAGCATAGCCTTTTAGAAATAAGGTGGACTTTAAGTTGAGCTATTAAGCCATCATGATTGACTTTAACAACAAATACTCATTTACATCCGATAGCCCCTTTTCCTATTGGTAAATCTACTAAATTCCAACTACCATTAGCATCTAGAGATACAGTGTCAAGAGAGGTAACTAAAGAGTATGAAGAAGGTGATAAATGATCATAAGAAAGAAAAGACGAAATTGGGTAAGTGCACTGATGTTTACTTTTACAGAGAGTAATTGGAAGGTTAGGATTATTCTCGATGGGATTTGATGTTGAAGGAGCTGGTGCTAGGTGTGTATCAAGAACATCTCCTTGTCTAGAATGGACATGACGAATAGGTGGAAATGGTGGTGGTGCTGAAATGGTAGGTGTAGAAGCAACCTTTGGCGATTACTGGGTGATTTGGTACATAAACAAATCATCAATCTTCCCCTGAGTATTAGAAGTGTTGGAAGAGGCAGGAAAGTAAGGAATATGATCTATAAACGTAACATAAGCAAGCACAAGGTATTATTAAGAGTGGAACAATACTATCAATACCCTTGTTGAAGTCGAGAATAGGAAGGCACATTTGACGAAATTGGGATCTAACTGGGTGACGGACATTACCAAAAAAATATGTACTCCAAAAAAAAACAAGGTCCAATGGAGAACAAGGGTTTGGTAGGAAAAAAGGATGTGATAAAGAATCTTATCATAAAGGATAGATGACGACATACAGTTAATCAAAAGCAGGTTGAAACTGCATCAACTTAAAAGCACTTGGGGACATGTTTTTGGAACAAAAGTTGATTGTTTCAAATTGTTTCAAAGAGATGCCTGCTCTTTCTTTTAACAAACACTATTTTGAGATTGTGTCAACACAAGATGTCTAGTGGAATGCCATTTTTAAGTATATAGGTGTAAAAGGAATCTGAAAGATGTTCTTTGGCATTATCACTTCGTAAAGTATGTTAAGAAACATTAAATTGTGTTGGGATTTTAGCACAGAAATCAATAAAACAGGAAAATAGTTGTGAGTACTTTTTCATTAAATAAAGCTAAGTATCGAAACTAGTTTTAGATTCGATGGGTCTTAGACCCCAAACACCAGCATGAACTAATTCAAAAGGAAAATTAACTCTTTTATTGACTCAAAGAACAGAAGGCAAACGATGATGGTTTGCAAATTGACATCACAATCTAGAGATGGCACATTTTGAAATTTCAGTTACAATTTCTTTAAGACAATCAGAGAAGGATGACTTAATTGACAGTGTGTTTCAAAAGGAGTTAAGATCGCAAAGCAAGCAATATGTTTAAGCACTCACTCAGAAATATCCAGAGCATAAAGACCTCCCGATACATGTCCACTACCAGTGATCTTTGTCATAAGATCCTGAAAAAGACAATAACCAGTGATCTTCGTCATAAGAAAGCCTTGGTTGGTCTAAAACATATGATAGGGAAATGAAAGGAGTCTGATGAGCCATTCCAAAAACATTACCTGTCATATGATTATCTGCACTAGAATCAATGATCTATTGGGTGTTGGAGGATGAAAGAAGGCACTTATTGGGATTACTTGTGTTGCAGTGATAGAATTATAAGAGCTCTTCAATGCTCCTTGATATTAACAAAATTTAACAAATTCATTTATGAAATGTAAAACTATTTGTTTTGAAGATTACAACATGAGCGGAATTAGATTTTTTAGACTTGTTTTTGTAGCTTTGGACATATGCACTAGATATGACCCAGTTCATGACAGTAGCGACTTACAACTCTTCTTGTATCTTGATTCCTCTTGTCCCAACCCCTTGTACTGCCCTCTTTATTTTGATTCTGATTGGATGATCTTCCATTATTGTGATTGACTAGAACACTTGAAGCGTATATGGAGCAATAATGGCACTATGTTCTATGTTGAGTACTTTGGCAAAGTCTTCATTTGAAGAGGAAATTTTCACACGAGAGAGAATCTAGGACTTCATTGTATCAGATTGAGAATTGAGACTATCGAAAAATTATGAATGCCATTTTCTCCCATTGAGTTTGTTGTACTTTAATAGTAGAACTAAAAGTTGACATGACATTTAGTTCTTCATAAACCTTTTGCAATTCATGAAATAGGCTTGAGGAGACTGATCATGTTATTCAGCCTGATAAAAGTTCTTACAAACTTCATAAATATATGAAGTATTCTCTTTTTCCCAGATATAAAAACTCCAAATAATCTATTAATTTCTTAACATACTTATAGTGATTATTAATGCTAACCACCTCAGTATCTATCGAATCCTGAATTTGCTAAAATGACGTAGCATCATCTTTCAATCATTCTTTTCTTGTTTCATTAGTCGTTTGATCATCTATAAGATGGTCATCTTTAAAGATACTATGCAAATAAATCCTAACTGTTTTGTTCCATTCTAGATAGTTAAGACTTGTCATTTTATGTTTAGTAATCTTAGACATCACTGTAATAACTTCGGTAACCATAATTGACTTTTGCTCGTCAATCATAATAAAATAAATAAAATATACACACATAAATAAAGCAGAATTATCAAATAAATGAATTTAAAACTTTTAGTGAATCAAACCAAAAGTTTTTAGTGTTCCACGCTCACCGCACCAAGGGACCAGCAAAATTACCAAGTTACCAGCTATAACTGTCCTTAAAAACAACACACTCAAGGCTGATTGTCCACTCTTCCAAGGAACCAGCGTTATCAAGGTGCCAACCACAAGAAAACGTTCGCAAGAGACCACACCAAAGGTTGATTGTCCACCCTCTATCAAAATCAACAGCCATATTAACAATTTCAAAACTAGTCACCTAGGGTAACCAACACGTCTAAGGATTCAAAGATGCAAGGTTTGAAACTCAATATCAATGGGTTTTGGTAGTGAAACAGAGAAGTCGCTTGGCAGTTGATGATGTTGAAGAAGGTAGCCACCTAAGGGAGGCGGAAGAGAGGCGATGCCAGCTTAGGTGAGTGGATAGCAAAACACCAACACATGTGCTTCCATATGCCTACACGTGGAGCAGATAGCTGTATCTCCTAATAGCATGTGTGGCTCACTTGCGGGGCTATGTCATTGTGAGTGTCAAAAGTGACTGGTCCACTTGGCAGAAAACTTAAACCCTCGACTTTAATACCATGAAATCACAGTAGGAAGGGAAGTGTTTTTTCACACTTCTTTCATTACATATACTCCTCTATTTATATACAAGATGAGACCTTAATTTGTAATCTAATCCTTTAATTAATTCCTATAATCAAGCTAATCTTAAATATAAATCCCTATGATTATGTACATAATTTGTAACAATAGCTAATTACAATGTTCAATTTAATGGTGAAGCTTCCTGGTGAGTTTTGACTGGTAATAATACATTTATTTGAATTACAATGCTAGATACTATAATTTTGTAAAATTGCATACATGCACTGCTACTTGATCATTATTTATAATTACCAATCTACAAGAAAATTTGGATCTAATTCATGCCATATGGTGTATGATGCAAAAATATGTATATCACTAGGTATTGTTAGTGTATCCACACTTATTTTTTGCAATAATAAGAATGCAATGATGCACATCACTAACTTTAAACTTGTGCAAGATTCTTACTTCAAAAGAAGTAATAATGTGATGTAGAGGAAGAAGAAAAGGAGTTATGAGTTTAGTTTTCCTCATTAAAAAAAAGAAATTTCTACTTTATTTTTCCCTTATTAGTTTAAAGTTAAGTTCTTTAAGGAATAATAAAAAAAATTTATTAAATACGATTTTTTCTCTTATTTTAGAAGTTTAGTAAGTTTTCCAAGAATTTTTCTATATAATTGTGGAAATTCAAGAGATATGATCTTGATTCAATGATAAGTTTCAAGAATCAATTAGCTAGGATTAGCTTGATATCCATTAGTTTGAATTAGCTTGATTTGTTTTCTGTAATAAAGGGATAATGGTACTCTGCCCGATTCCTTAAATGTCTATTTCCTTCGTAGTTCTTTATGCAGTGTGTGTGTGTGGTGTATATTATATATATATATATATATATATATATATATATATATTTATCCCATGATATATTGTGTATATATCTTCTTTTTCCCATGACTAAGCATGGTAACGCAACTGAAAGACATAACTCATCTTCATTAGAGGTAATTTCAAGTTTTGATAGCCTCATCACCAACAATCATAGCAGATCGGAGGGTGTTTTTCTTCCCATTACAAGACACAAGTTAAATGGGAACAATTAACTTCATTGGTCACAAGCAGTCGTGATATATGTTTGTGGGGAAGGAAAAGATGAGTATCTCACTGGCAATCTTATTCCTCCAAAGGTTGAAGATCCAAAGTTCAAAACTTGAAAAATAGAAAACAACATGGTTGTCCTAGTTGGTAACCTTTATGACCAATGAGATAGGCATTGCTTCTCTATAGCATGACACAAGAAATTTGGTAAGCAACAAAAGAATTCTACTCCAACAAAGAAAAACATTTAAGAAGTTTTTGTAAGGAGAGCTTACTATAACTTAATATACAACACACTTACTCAACATTGGCAGTGATAGGATCTTTTTGAAGGGTACTATTGGGGCTGCTCAAATGATGCAAAAATTTCTAAAGAGATCATTAAGAGGAAGAGGATATCAAAGTTCTTGTTGGGGCTCAACAAAAATCTCTATGAAGTTTGAGGGAAAATACTGGGAATAAAGTCCTTATCGAATATTCGAGATTTCTTCCCAGAGGTCCAACGAGAAGAACGCGGGAAAAAGGTAGTGATTGGAGGAACCACTACATCTTCTACTCCATAAGTTTTTACCTTAATTGCTCGAACGATCTGTCCAAAAGAAAGACCATGATGTGATCGTTTTCAAAAAATAGGTCATATGCAAGACAACTATTGGAAAATTCACGAAAAACCTGCAGATTGGAAGCACTAAAAGATAGCCATTGACAAGGAGATTCAAGGGAATCATGCTACAATAGATGAAGGTTCCTTTACCATTGAGTGTAACCCATTTAACAAGGAGCAACTTGAGGTCCTGTAGAAGACGTTTTCTCAAGAAAATTTTGCCTATACCATGAACATAATTGGAGTGAGATCTGTAACTCAAAAAGGTAACAACTTTAGTGATCTCACTAAATATTTAGGAAAAAACATCCTATGGATTTTAGATTCAGGTGCATATGATCACATGACGAGGGATGCTACACTTCCCAACGTTTGTAATCCATGTCAAGAACATGTTACTGTGAGAATAGTGGACGCTTCACTATCTAAAGTTGTTGCATCTCTAATGACGTAACTCTTACATCAATTCTATATGTTTCGAATTGGGATTGTAATCTCTTATTAGTCAGTAATCTTACTTAGGAATATAATTGCATTGCTAAATTTTGTTTGGATTTATTTGAATTTTAGGATTTCATTCTGAGGATGATGATTGGCAATGTAAAGATACACTGAGGACTTCCCTCCCTGAAGTTGATAAATCTCCCAAAAGAAAAAATTGCAATGCAATATGTATGGAGTCTCAAATTTAGTCCAATAGAAGTCTTGTTTCAGTTCTATATGGTGGCCATCTAAAATAAAAAATATTACTGACACTAGGTGGTTTGTCTTGCTCATAGATTATCATCCTAGGATCTACATGGTTGTTTCTTATAAAAGGAAAATTAGATGTTGGCCAAAATTTCAAATTCAACACTATGGCTCAATTACAACTCCAAATAAAAATAGAAATGTTGAAAACTGACAATGCAAAACAATGTTTTGAGACAAGTCTAGGTGATTATCTTAAGAGCCAAGGAAGTATTCATTGAAGCACATGTGCAGACACACCTCCACAAAATGGAATTACAAAAAGAAAAAAATTGACACCTTCTAGAAGTTGCTTGGTCAATTATGTTCACCACACATGTTCCCAAATTTTTTTAGGTGAGGTAGTCTTAACCAATGATTAAAAAAGGGAACCGGTTTGACCAATTCAATCGCAAAAATCTTGAATTGGCTAAATTTTTGGTTCGATTTACTTTAACAACCGATTGATTTATTAATTAATTAGTCAATTTTTCGTAAACTAATTAATTTTTAGAAACGAAAATAAACTAATTAATTTTCATTTAACAATTTCATGTTTCAATTAAACTTCAACTTCTTTGATAGGTAAGGATAGTCTCCTTTAATCATATTTCAAAAATTTCAAATTTATTCAATGTTTAACCAGCTTATGATGATTTAATATTGATTGAACTTTTAAATCCTAAATTTCTTATCTTATTGGTTTAATTTATAGTCCGGTTTTTAGAATATTGGTCTTAACAGCTGCATATTTAATAAATAGGGTGCCCTCTTGAGCCTTGAATTTTTAAACACCATATCAAGTTCTTCTCCAATCATTCCCAAACACATGCATTATGTCAATGTTACCTTTAAAATTCTTTGGTTCTATGTTTGTCCATATAAATGCTCAACATAGTAATAAACTTAATCCTAAAGCACTTAAATGCATATTATTATGATATTCCTTGAATCAAAAAGAGTACAAGTGATATTCTCATATAACTTGAAGGTTTTACAACTCCATGGATGTCAAGTTTTTCGATCATCAACCTTATTACAAACCTGATATTCAGGGGGAGAAATTCATGAGTGAACTGATGCTTTGGGACATTGAAACACGAACTCGTAAACAACCAATTCAAAGCCATAGCACAATTCATGTTATTGTCCTATAGCCCAAGACTGAATCATCTTTTGGGCCATCTTAACAAAATAAAATATTGTTGAACTCAATCCATAAACAAACCTCAAAACACTTTTGTGCCTTATGCATGTTTATTCTAGGAGAAATAAGACAAAAGTTGGAAAAGAACGAGAGCTGTCACCTTATTAGAATCATGAGACTAATTCGAATTTAAAAACTCAAATTTCACAAAGTAACATTAGTCCCATCTCTACTCAAAATGGTTTATTTGTTGATGATAGACTTATTGCCTTGAGAAATGGCATAAAGTCTTGCGCCAATCATCCAATTTACAACTTCTTATCTTATGGAGATTGTCAACAAGTCGTCGTGCCTTATTAGTAATCTTGAATAGATACAGTTTCCAAGTTCAATAGACGAAGCTCTAGATGTCCTAAAACGGAAAATGGCTATTTTGGAAGAAAATTATGCTCTTGAGAAGAATGAGACTTGGGAGATTTTTGAATTGCTAGCAGGGAAAAGACTAGTTGGTTGCAAATGGATTTTCACAATCACAATGTTGATGGTATTGTCAACAAATTTAAAGCACGATTAGTAGCTAAAGGATTTACTCAATCTTACATAATTGATTATTATGAGACATTTGACCTTGTGGCTAATCTCCATACAGCTTGATTACTTTTATCACTTGCTTACAATTTGGATTGACAACTATATCAGCTTGATGTGAAAAAAGTATTCTTTGATGGACACATGGAATAAGAAGTTTACATGAAAATACCTCCCTGATTTAACAATCCTATTACCAGTAACAAAGTCTGCAAATTTAAGAAGTCATTATATGGACTGAAACAGTCAACTAGAGCATGGTTTGACAAATATACTAGAGATGTCAAGAGGTGATTAACTAGTAGCTTAAACTCACAAAATTAGGAAACATGGGTAATATTAGGCTATTGGAATATTAAGTTTCAGGTCTGGATTTCTGTTTGGAATGCTAAAATTTCATACGAGTACTCATATTTATAGAAAAGTTCTTAGTCTTTATTCTAGTGGGAAAGTGTTCCCAATAAATATTAAATCCTATTCTAATAAATATTCTATAAGTTTTAAGTTCTAAATAACCAGGATAGCATATCTAAAACTAGAATAACATAGTTATCGTACTACTACTTTTTATCTAATAATGAATCTTAACATAATGTAAATTTCAACCCTTCTTGTCTTTCCTGTCAACTCAATTCCCATCCTTCATCTCACCAAATTAAGACTTGTGGTTGACTAATTTTTTTCTCTTTTATTTCTTTTATATACTTAAGCTCCTTTGTATTAAGAAGTTTGAGTACCAACAATGTCAGGCAAACCACACTAAGTTCATCAAACCCTCGTCACCACATAGTTGATGACATCATCCGAATTGGAGATGATCATGCTCAAAAGTTTTTTAGCTAGAGAGTTTGAGATCAAAGATTTGGGCAATATCAAGTGCTTTCTTAGCATGGAAATAGCATGATTGAAGAAAAGAGATTTCAGTATCATAGAGGAAATAAGTGTTAGATCTCTTGAAAGAAACAAGGATGCTTGGATGTAAGCTAGCTAATACTCCAATGGACTTCATTGTAACATCATTTAGTTTAAAAAGATGAATAAAAATCATTCTGTAATAATCAATCTTTCATGGAGAAAAGGCTGAATTTTCTTTATAAACTTTGAGTTTTCAACTAGAAGGTATGATATTTTCTTCTAAGAGTGATTCTTAGACCCTAGGAGTTAGAGTATTCATTGTTTTTTTCTTTACTAAAATTCCAACAATTCCAAACATCTGGCACCTTCTCCTTAATTTATCAATTAGAATCTTTGAGCCTATATGCAAAAGGTGCTCAAGTACTAGATGACACAGAGAGTGCGATAATGGGAGACGATTAGAGTGTTAAACATGAAAAAAAAAGTGAGAGAAAGTGTATTATTTGGCAGACCCTAAAACTGAGACAACTAAATAACAAGTTATCAAACTTAAAAACAAGAAGCTGAAACACCTTAACAATAGGTTGAAACAATGACGACATGCTAAAATAATTAGAACAGAGAATTGAAAAGATTTAAGTAGCAACTACTAAGGGGGTTTCCAAAACTTCTTGTCTGAAAACTTGATGATGTCTTTGGTGTTGAGAAAACAAGTAACCCAATCGATGTAGATCCTATTAAGTGGTTGAGTGTGAAGTAGATTCAGATGAAGATGCAAATTAACATAAAATATGAATAAGAAGTTGAAATTTCCTTGCAAAGTCAAAATTGAGTAATGATTGCAAGTTAATGCTTTTGACTACAAGAAGCAACGATAATTGTGTTCTTGATGCATATGTGGCAGAGAAGATGTGTGGTTTCATTATGGAACCATCTTCAAATACAACTGTCAAGGTGAAACTTACCTTAAATGGCTAAGTTTATCCAGTTAGCCTCAAAAGATGGTACAATGCATGTTTGTAATATCATTGCAAGGAATGAGGTGGTGTATTGCAACTACTATATAGGAATTACATCCTCTTTGAAGCAACGGTAGTAGCAGGAAAAAAAGGAAGACATCCTTAACATTTAAATTTTCTTATTAGAAAAGAAAAATATTTTCCTTATTAATTTAGAGTTTAAGTTTATTAAGGAATAATAAGATTATTAAATAGGATTTTATTATTATATTAAAAGGTATTATTAGGTTTTCCTATTCCATTAGGATTAGAGTTCCAAGGTGTTCTTTTACATATAATATCATCAACCTTTCAATGGAAGAAAAGCCTGAATTTTCTTAATGAATTTTGAGCTATCAATTTGAAGGTGTGATATATTCTTCTAAAGAGTGATTCTTAGATTCTAGAAGTGTTGTTTTCTTTCACTACTTCAGCAATTCCAACTGAAATTTCAGAGTTGAAAGTCAAATTTCAGCAGCCAGATTTTTAAGTTTTGTGAGTTCTAGTTAATAGTTTGATATCTCTTCTATTCGTACTGCATCATAGAGTGATTATGCGACGAGTATGTGTTTATGCTGCTAGTGTCATGCTGCAATCTTCATGATAGAAACTCCTTGAAAGTAAGAAATAATTAAGGGGCTGAAAACTGACCTTATAGCCACAAGAAGATTTAGTTTATTGTTCCATTTCTTTAATTCATATTCTTCTAGTGTTATATGGACTATGGTATAAGTAGCTGCGGTGGAAGCTAAAACCATTCAAAGCAATGCTAGAAACCAGTTAAGCCGATTCAAAATATGTTTATAATTTTGCTTGGATTGAAAATGTTGCTGTCAGTTTGGGGATTGATTATCTTCTAAGCATACATTCAAAGATGGTTTCATGGAAGTAAGATTCAGTGGAGTGCTCCAAACTGGATTGCATGAGACCTGTGGTTTTTATGTCCTCTGACATGATATAGCTTGTATTATACACAAACACACACATGAATAGAGAGGGTCTGATAGCTTTTGTATGCTTTGACATGGTAAACATTTCTTATTTGAAAACAAATCGAGGTAATTTGGTTTTTGTTTGTTTACATGAGTTGGTAATCTCATTACCCAGATCTTTATTTTATGCTCATTGCATTTATCATTAAGGTTGTAAGAGAGGTGGGTGTAGGGAGAGAGAGTGAGATAGAGCAGTAGGCTTACTATTATTCTCCATTGATGCATTTCCAATTATTCTAGTGACTGTTGCATTAGTGCATTTATTTTTATTGCATAACCTTAGGATCTTACATTTTGTTTTTGTCTTCAAGACGCATCCCACTTATGCCGAGTTTACAATCTTGA
Organism: Erythroxylum divaricatum; assembly: GCA_025434745.1. NCBI lineage: Eukaryota > Viridiplantae > Streptophyta > Magnoliopsida > Malpighiales > Erythroxylaceae > Erythroxylum > Erythroxylum divaricatum. The sequence goes on from JANTPM010000006.1 coordinate 30,193,925, forward strand.
TAGTACAGCATATATACTAGATAATGTTGTTTATTGGAACTGCACCTAACCCATTGATTTGTGTTTTGTAATATTTCTGTCAAAAGTTTTGTTCAAGATCACCATATCCTAGAATTCTTTGTTCTGTCGTATCTTATGTTCTGCATTCCCTATTAACAGGCTAGGGATCTTCCAAAAATTGTGCAAGCTGCTTATCAGCTAATACCTTATTTTATCTTTAGCCCTCAAGAAGGTGAGCTCCAGCTTTTGTTATACTATCCATTTATTTTGCCTGTTCTAGTTTGCATTATTATCATTTTTATATTGTGGTTAATCCGCATGGGCATCAATCCCTTGTAGCTTTTCTAAATATCATGAGTGAGTTGGATAATATACTGATGTAGACAAAACATTCTCTGCTTTGTTAAGCTACAGCAAATTCCTTTGGGAGAATTCACCAATTTATGAGAAGCATATAGCATTGTTCTGCTAATGTGGATGAGTTTTATGTGTAGGAGGCCGAAAATGAGATCTTAAAAATGAATATTTATTGATATGCCCTGACTTTGCAATTGTTTTAGTTACTAGATTTAGAATGAGAGAACTTGGGGTTACCTCTGTGAAAAGTAGAGAACAACTAATAATTTTCTGCGGTAGCTGTTTGTTTGGAAGATTCTTGCACTTCTATCATCCTCTTATTACTTTGGAGGAGACGATACTTAGAATTATGTTTCACAGACTAAAACCATAGAGATGATATCTTTCTTAGAATGACGATTCTTTTCTTGATTGTTTCTACAAGCTTGAGGTAATTAACAGTGATGGTTACTTGCAAGGAATGCAATCAAACAAGAGAGCAAAAGGAGTACCTCTTTTAGTTCTCCTGAAAATTGACATTTTGGCTGGGGAATCAGTCTCTCATTCTCATTGTCTCGTTTTTATATAGTGTAAATTGCACTGGGACCTCTTATAGTTCCACCGTTTCCTACAAGCCCTCGTGTAGTTTTAAGTATAGCTTAGAAACACATGTGGTTTAATAACTAACAGACACTTTTGTGTGTATTTAACAATTTAATTTTACAGAATTTTGAATAAATATTGTAATTCAAAGTATTATCATATTGTTAGTCATGTAAAAATGAAGTTTAGTTAATAATGGGATTTAAGGTTTTGTTTTTCTAATCATCTTGAGTATAGGGATTTCAAAAGCTGAATTCAGATAGTGCAATAACCGTTTTTAAGTAACAGAAATTGTGGGGAAGCATTTGTAATGATTTAATTTGTCAATTCAGGTTCCAGAAGTTCTCTGTTTTCAGCTACTGACCCTCAAGTTCCAGAATACTGTGAGTTATTAAAAGCAGATGACTGGCCTGTTTGTGCATTCATTTCTCAAGATTGTCGTCCAACTAATCCTTCTGAAGAAGCGCATAATGTTGAGACTTCATATAAAGTTTGGGAGAAAACATTGGAGATGATTGGCCTTCCTTCAGATGCTGTAGAAAAGTTGCTAGATGGGCAAGAAGTTCCGTGTCGTTTCGGAGATGGTCAAGAGTAGGCTTAGAGCTTTCTACTTTGCAAGTAATGTAGTAATGTCTCCTAGGTAATTTTGGGGAATGACTATACTAGGCATGTTGGAGTCGCTTTTCAACGTAGTGTTTATTCTTTAGCCCCGACGACATTTTTTGCATGTTGTCTTCGAATTTTTTGTTTTAATTTATAACCTTTGGGTAAAAGAAGAGGCTTTTTACCGGATATCGCATAGGGTTCTTGTTGTAAATTACTTGATGAGTTACTGCTTTTACCGCAAATCATGTAGAGGTCTTGTACTTTTAGAAGACAAATTTGTATTTTGGCACGGAGAAAAGCACGAATTGCATGAATATGAATGACAATTTTCGTTGTTTTTTAGCCGATAATTTTCATCTTCTAAACCATCATGATAATTCCAACTTGTTTTGGCGAGTGCCAACTTTGAAGGTTTGATGGAGAATCTGGATCACTAGAGTCGTCATTATCAAAAAAATAGGGTAGCTTTTCTTTGATCTGACGTAACTCTGCCATGTGTAGCTGATGCAGGAATTGGTCTATTTTATTTTCGTCAATGTTCTCAGAATAGTCATAAGGATCCTGAGCATCTTGGAAAATAGTATTGTCAGGTGGCTGAGAAGGTCCTGCTTCTTGTGAGATATTAGGGACTTCATTTTCTCGCTCAGGACTATTGGAACCAGGAATATTAACTTCTGGTGCTTCTGGTTCATCAGGAATAAATTCTCCAATGAAAGGTCCAATAGATATAGTCAACTCTGGAGTTGCAGAAAAATGATTAATTTCTTAAGTTGTTGTTTTAAAGAATTAAGTACATTTTCTTTATGTCGTGGTCAGTATAAAGTAGTATGCCAAAATTGGACATGTTCAATATATAGAACTCCAGTAGAAGTTTCTCTGTAAGGACGATGCACAACAAAGAAATATTGAGTGTTGTGACGTCTTGCTGAAGCAGACCAAAGACGATGCTGGTCAATGATTATGCTGAACTGCTTCTTCCATTGGCTAAGAGGTTGGAATCATTTTAAAAATGTCCAAATTAATGAACTGTCATTATCTGGATTACTTTACATCTGTAAAGTAAGTAAAGAGACAACTGACATGATGATAGATGGGTTCCACATATCACTTCAACATCATGAAGATTCCATCTGATCATCTTT
>JANTPM010000006.1:30224910-30238554 GCA_025434745.1 Erythroxylum divaricatum
TCACTACCTAACATCTTTAATGCTATCACATGTTAATTAATCTCAATTCAATTTATGCTAACTTAACTTACTTAATTAATCTAATCATGCTTAATTTAAAAAAAATTTGGGGCTAACATTCAGACCACAGTGTAGACATTGATGGAGCAGATGGCTGCGCTAAGACAGGAGGTGGAGCAGTGAAGGGGAGGGGTAACACCTCAGAGCACCCGCCATCACTAGGACATTAACGTCGTTGTAGTCATTTTCTTTCAATTAAAATGACTTATTATATGCACTGTAATGTTTTTATTATCAGTTAAGAAAATTTTAACATTATATCATCAATCAACTTTATATTTAAACAAATTAAATATATAAATAAATAAATTTATTATGCACAGATAATTCACAACTGTTGAAATTATGCATTTTCATAAGATCATCAAATAAAATTTAATGTCAGGATTTTTTTAAAAAATTATTTTCTATTACCGACGGAATGATCGTCGTAAAAACACTGTAATTACCAATGGAATACCATAAACCATCAGTAAATTGTTTATGGTAATTACTGATCGTTCTTCTTCTTCCGTCGGTTTATTTTACCGATGGAGTGAAATTTTTATCGGTATATTTTACCAATGGAGTGAAATTTTTGTCATTATAGTTACCTACGGCCGTATTAACGATACCTTTGTCCGTTGTTTTATTCTGTCAACAATTATTATCATCGACCAAATTCTCGCGTTTACCATTGGTATTTTTCGTCAGTAAAATATGATTTCTTGTAGTGACATATATATAGATTTCCCACGAGACAATAATGTTAAAATGATAAGGTCCCTAATAATTGGGACAGTTTGAACAATTACAACCAATTAGATAGTTTATATATTAACTATCTAACTAATAAAACGAGACACACACATATTATATTCGGTCACTCCATGCAAGATACAAAGGCCGGATGTCTTGATGCCATGCCTAGCTTCATGCAACCATCTGTATCATGCCACATCAGTTAAGTAAGGAGCTATGTAACCAACATCCATGCAAACATATAAGGGATGTTCACCAACGCAACTTCACTTCCCATCTTGTATTAATTGTCTTCAATAGTAATAACATATGGGTTGAGGATTGTTTAGTACAAAGGAATAAAGGGATGAATGGACCTTACAGGAGGAGCATGGACACAAAATATTATGGTGATAAAGAGATTGTGAAAAAAAACTAGCAAGAAAAAAAAGGAAATGAGAGGAGGTGAGACGAGTAAGAAGTATGGGTATGTGCGCCATCATATTGTTTGTTTGGTGGGTTGGTTTCATTTAAAAAGGAGAAAAGAGAGACTGGTAAGAAATTGAAGAGTGCCTCTTCCTCTTCATTGAACCTTTCAGACCGAGCTTGCTCATCAAATAGTTCCCTTAGATGGTAGATTTTGGTATAAGCATCCATAGCCTCATGCAGCTTTTGCAATTCCAGTGACATAGAATCCAGCATTATACAGTTAGCCAGCTTGCTATCATTCAATAGCTTCTTGTAAGCTTTTTGATCCTCATCAGATGCATCGGCAGTAGGGGGATCGGGAAGTGGTTCATCTAGGATATATCCAAGTTTCTCATATTTGACTACAATTCTCAAATTCCGTAGGCAATCTAAGAAGTTAGGTCCCGTGAGTTTGTTAGAGTCTAATAAAGAGCATAGGTTCACACTGGACGAAGACATCGTGCGATTCAATAACCTAGAAGAATGAGAGAAAGTGTTAGAATGTACTCTAATGCATATCGATAAGGACTTTAATCACATGCAATATAGGTCCCACTATTTTTATCCAAATCCATAGCCCTCACTACGAATTTGAAAAAACTTTATAGTTTTCCTAATGGATCAATATCCAATATCACCTAGAGTGACCTTAGGTTTGCCCCCAAACCACTTTACGTCAATCAGTAGATGTTATTCATACCAATTCCATTCAATTATGCAACTATCAACTTGTGCTATCAACTGTTGATTTAGTATACTTATTAAGTTATCAACTATTGATTCGTATACATCCCATGTATATAACCCAACTTTGCCTTTATTCACGTTGACCTTGAGTTTGCCCAACAAATTAACGCTTCCAGTTAGGAACAACTCATTAATATGAAAATATAATTTCCATAGTTGAACATATTCATGTAGAACGGACTTGGGTTTGCCCAATAACCCAACTCTAAAAGAACTTTGGTTCTTGCCATATCAATGGAAGGCGTAAGTCCTCATATTTCGGTTGAGGGATTTGTTCTTTAGTCTCATCAATACTCGGATGATATTGTATAGACATCACATATATATATTCAAATTATGTACAACTCAATTAAATTGAGCCTATGTGTATAACCACCCTTAAAATTAATCTAATGCATGTATCACACAAAAGAAGTTTAATTTAGGTTGTGACTTGACTATGCATCTAAAGTTCATGATTGGATTCAACTCTTAAACCAAATCGGTTACTAGTGTTAGTCTCGGCTAATTCGAATTATGAATATGATTTGATTGGGAACCCTAAAATATAAATTATTTTGATGTCCAAAATAAAAATTTTAATTATAGTACATATGTCTTTTTCTAGTCACACTAGAAATGCAATTCTCTACTCTGATTAATTCAAAATTAATGCTTAAAGTTTCCAAAATTTTCAAACATCAATTAGTCATCTATAATATCCCTGGGTCATCTCAAATTTATCTAGACAAGTTCGACACAAGCCAAAAATATCTTGATGGCCAAAATCATCAAGATAGATAAGTTAACCTATTAGACACAAAAAAGACCGATTCAATGTTCGAAAAAATTTTGGAACCATAATTTCAAGCACATGCACTTAGCATGCTACTAGCATCAAAATAATATATTTATTATCTCATCAAAACTTTATTAAGGTCTTATAAATGAAACACACACACCATAAGTAATTAAACAAGTCAACTCCGTCAGCTTTCAAAAAGCTGACCAATGTTAACTTTGACTTGACTTATTAATTGAATCAAATTTAATTAATTCTAGAAACATTTCAGAGTCTTAAACACATTCTAAATGTTCCAAATAAAAAATTCTAGAAACTAATTCCTAGTAATTATTTATTAAGTTAGTGGAATCAACCAATATATGTCTATGACACTTGTCATATTACTTCTAACACTGGTCATACTTTACATCATGCATGCATAAGATAATCACTTTAACAACAAGTGTCATGATCTCATACATGTGGCAACATCTTATCTTGCATTTCCACGTAGAAAATTCATAAAAACAATTTTTAAAAAAATTAATATAGAATTTACAAGCATGCATTTTCACCAGATTTCCAGAATTTCCCATAACTTCATACATGCATCAGGCTTAAACTAAGATCGTAATAAAATAACAAATGACATTCAATTGTAATTTCCTTTGATAGAAACATAATATAAGGCCTTATAAACATTTATGTGAAAGAAAATCTGAACAAAATTCTAGAATTATTATGAAAATTTTTAAAATCATCACATGCATTCAATTTTCCAGAAATTCCCAAAAACTAACATATGAACAGACTGGATATAAATTCAAAATAAAATAGCAAATGACGTTCAATTGCAGTTTCCTTTGACAGAAACATAATATAACACTTTATAAACATTTCTGTGAAAGAAAATCAGAATTTGTTTTTACAATTTATACAAATTTTTACAAATCAATATGCATGTCAGTCACAACCTAGCAAACAATTTGCACATTTACAATACTTCTTCTAATACATGCAAAACCACTCTGATACCATTGTTAAGGAGTCATGGATTCATGCATTACATGCTCAGAAAGGCAGTAGAAGTATTGGAATCTAAATTCCTACCCATGATATCCCCAAAATTCCATAATCTTCTAAATGCATGCATACATAGATTATGAGAACATGCAATTTCAGCACTTGTACCTTTGATAATGCTCCTCCTTTCTTTAATGTTATCCTTGTTTGGGTTGTAGCAAAAGCCAAACACCTTCCTTGGTCACTCAAGAACATGAAAGGATGAAGAAGAAGCAGTATGTAAGGGTGATTAGAGTACCAAACTAGATGAGTTCAAGTAGAAGCTCAAATGGAAAGATGGATCAAGATTATGTTACATGCAATTAGATTCATGCAACAATTGCATAAAATGCATGAAAAAGACTCAAGAACACTTCTGGACCCCTTATCCTCTCACTTAAGTGTATATTAAATTGTTAGTCCTTGTGAATATAAGTGAAGAACTCACTTATGTATCATCTGTCAAGCCTTTGGTTACGATTGTGACCTACTTCATTGACAGCCATGCACACTTTATTTCTCATCCGATCTTTTATGTGTGTGACCCTTAGGTTCCCTGTTATATTAGGCACTTGAATTAACTCTTAATCTAAGCAAATTGTAAATGATTTCATACCACTTGAATTAACTCTTAATTCGAGCAAATCGTGAAGGGTTTCATGATGCCAATTTACTTGAATATAAGTGGATTAACACATGAACTCTTGAATAGTTAATTATTTAACTTAAGAACTTTCCATAAACAATTACCGTACTATTCGTCCTTTCACCATTCTATACCCCATTTGATTTGAAGTACAGGCTATGTATCAACTCCCACAAGGTTGACTACGCCACATCTAGTCCAAGTTATGTTAGTTCTTGTCTTGGGATTTCATTACTCTATGTGTCATTGAAGGCTCTCTTCATGACATCTAACTGCTCTAGCTAGATATTCTTGAGTAATGACCCCGACAAGAGGCAATGGGTATCATCTCTTTCCATCAGGAGTGGTGAATTCTTTATTGGCTACCCAATTACCTTTGAATACCAATAGTTGTATTCAATCACCAGCCTATGAGTTACCTCGTCTTGAGACAATAAGGAATGATGTCAAAGCACTGGATCAGTATCCAAGATATCTTTGAGTACCTCAAGTCTAAGGATATTTACACCATTACTATGATGAGATTAATCATTGACATTTGATAGATCATCCGAATGATAATCTCTCAGCAAGTCATTCAATGTACTTACTACTTTTAGTAAGCATCCACATGTTAACTTGAAACATCTCATACTTACAGTTTGTGAGATCCACTGCTTGACCAAATTAAGGAGTATAACATGTGTTAGTCTATTCGAGTTAATAATGTCCTGTCTTATTAATCATATGACTAGGGATTACATACATACTAATATAATTGCATATGATAGGATCTCACGATCATGATCTCATCATGATTTCCTTCATATTATGTTTGTATCATGGACTTCATTAATTCAATTTAAGATCGACATTCATTCATAAATAAATGAACATCAAATTAATAAAAATTTGTCTTTCACTTTATTAATCAAAATAAAGTTTCTACAAAAGTGCTAAAGGTGATTGCCTTTAGAGTACGATTTTAACAACCCCAAGAAAATGTTATAATATATCCAAACTTTTTCTAGTGGCTTCTAGATTCTGATTTGCCACCATTGCCACAAATATTGTCTGCCAAGTGAGGACAATATCCCATATATCTCCAAATGTAGGCTTTGATACCAAGTTGTTAAAGAGTTGATTTTGAGGTTAGCAAACTCTCATATAAAGACCCTATAATGCGATCAATTCTACACAATTGATCGGGCCAAAAACACTCATTTAAGAAGTAAAAAAAGTAACATTACTATGGGCTATCTTGAAGAATAGATTAATTCCCATTATAAAGAAATGAAGAACAACGACTGGGAGGTTGTTTATGTGGGCAATGTCATATGAAACACTAAAAGACAGAACAAATAACGTTAATGGATAAACCAATAGGATATTGCAGAATATTTGAGGTGAGAATACGTAAAATACATCGCCATGGTTTGGAGGGATTACACATACTACAAGGAGAATAGGAATTGGAGACGAAAAAATAACAACATAAATAACATCGTCGCAAATTACGGATAGAATTAACATGTTTGTTGAAAATATTGATGGAAAAAATAATTTAACAACGATCACAATACCTCAGAAAAGAAGAGCAGGAATTGATGGCAGGTGAATGTAGTTTGATATTACCGAGGAAATTTACCGACGGAAATTTCCGTCGATAAATTGAAAAATCTATACGATGCCATCTGTTTGCAGTTGAACGTTATTAAGTTGAAGAAAACGATGTCATTTGGTTTAACACCAAATGACATCGTTTTGATAATTTTATAAGCCTCTCGAATCAATCTCTCCCCCTCGTTGGCTCTCCTTCTCTATTCTTCTCCTCCCTGCTGCATCTGCGTCTTCTCTTTGGAGGGTCGTTGTCAGTTGATCATTTGTTGTCGTTGGCGTCTTGGAACGGTGGTGGTGCGTCAGAAGGGATAGGTCTTCTCCCACCAATTGACTTTGTTTTCTTTCCCGCCCCCACCCGTACATCTTAGAAAATCAAAAGGTTATCCATCCATCCATACATTCATACATACATATATACAACAACGTCTACTAGACCAACTATAAATAAGGGTGAAGTGATTAAGCTTCGGACCACAATGCAGACATTGATGGAGTAGATGGCTCAACTGAGATAGGAGATGGAGCAATTGAAGGGGCAGGATAGCAGCTTAGAGCACCCACGATCACTAGCACATTAGGATTGTTATAGTCATTTTTTTTCAATTACAAAGACTTATTATGTACACTATTATGTTTTTATTATCAATTAAGAAAATTTTAACCTTATATCATCAATCAACTTTCTGTTTAAACAAATTAAGTATATAAACAAATAAATTTATTATGCACAGATAATTCATAATTGTTGAAATTATGCACTTTTCATAAGATCATCAAATAAAAATTCATGTTTGTATTTTTTAATTTCTTACTTTCAATTACCGATGGAATACACAAGATCGTCGCAAAAAACAATACAATTACCGATGGAATACCATAAATTGTTGGTAAATTGTTTGTGGTATTTACCAACCGTTCTTCTTCTTTTATCGGTAATATTGAAACCTTTGTGATTATCTTAACGACGATTACATCTGTCCGTCGGTATATTTTACCAACGAAAGGACACATATAATGTTCGTAAAAAAATTTACCTACGACCGTATTAACGACGCCTTTGTTGGTCGTTTTATTCCATCTGTAATTATTATTACCGATAAAATTCTCCCGTTTATCAGCGATTTTTTCGGTCGATAAATAATAGATTTCTTGTAGTGATTTTTGTTAAATTTCAACACAACTATTACAAGACTCTCTCACAAGCTTAAGCCTACTTGTTATAACAGACTCTGGAATATTCATCTTTATAAAAAAAAAACAAATCCGATTTAGAAATCGTACCTTGTTCACTTTCCTAAGAAAAACTTTGAATCTTTTTCTCTAAGTGATCAATCACGAGCTGTCCACTTATCTAGCCTCTGATGGTATCCACAAAGCAATTTCCAAACAGCCTTTTGGAGGAAGAAGACAAAAGTGCTAGCTTCTGTAAAACTCTCGCTTGAAATAGAAAAATCAAGACAATCTTTTATCAAAATTAAAACTCTTTAATTATAATTAGAATTCAATTCTAATTCTAATTAATTTAATTTTAATAAATCAAATATCTCATATTTGATTCCTAAAGTTTCTCAAACTTTATAATTAAGTCCAACTTAATTAAATCGATTTTTCTTTCATAAATTGTTCTTTGATGTGTGACCCATTAGGTTCCAAATAAGTTGGCAATGATTATAAATTATAATTTTAATTCACAATTAGAATTAGATAAATTAAAATTCTTTTTAATTTATCTTTAAGTCTGCAATTAAAAATTTCATAATCATAAATTATGATTGACGTCTAACAACATGTCATGATTACCCAAATATCAGGAATATCAAAGTAATTGACTTAACCTATCTATGCATGGCTATAATGTATAATTTAATCCTTTTGTCATCCAATATTCTAATTGGACAGAGTATGGATATAGTATCTACTCTTATCATCCAATTATATTCGTTCTTGCTAATTAGTAATTGATTTATAATTGAAATTTAAAATCTTCTTTTCAAATATCAATTCACTCTGGCCAGAGCATTCCATAAATCATTACCAATCAAGAATAGTAGAATATTCTCTCTAATTACTTTAGAATGATGAATCCTTTATCGACTTACTCCATTATCTACATATGGTTCATACTGTATCCAATTACTACCGATAGAATTATCCTAGGACAATTCATAAATAGCATCACAATACAATAATTTTCACACTAGATACCTTAGTAATCTCAAGTCTGATAATTAATTATACAACCATCATTATAAGATAGTCCATAGACACATAAATAATATTCCATTCGGAATTCTCATAATCGGCTCAGTTCAGTGACTTATTCTCTAATAATCACTCACACATTAGTTTAAGTATCTCTATACTTTAATTAATAAGATCAATTACTTTCTTCGTAAGAAAGAAATATAATGTGTGCTAATTTTACCGTTTCAACAATATCCAGTTTTGATAAAACTACAACTAGAAACATTTAGGAATAATACATAAGTGTATACTGAATCTTATAATTATAATCTCATCATAATTTCAATTACACAGTAATTATTCAAAGGATTTTATCTTTACGAATAATAATTAAATAATTAACAAATACATAAAGATAAAGAATGCCTTTTACTAATGAATAATAATATTGGTTCTGTCGGATTCTGGCTGAACTGAACGTTGCCGTTATGCTCCATGTGATCGATTGCTTTCTGTATTAGCTTCAACGTCAAGATACCTACAAAACAAGGAAGGCACGTCGGGGGTTGTGTCCCGATTAGCCCCTCCGACACTCAAGTAAGGTTTTTTGGTGAAGGTAGGTCTGCTATGATCAGAGAGAATTAGGGTTGTGATTGCGTACGTCTATCATGGGAGAATTATACCTTATATATGGGATGGATGCTAGGGTTAGGTCTTTACGTGTGCATGAGGGTCTCTCTCATGCGGACAGACTGAGAAGAGCTTGGATTGGGCTTGGGCTTGATATAGCCATTAGGTAGGAGATAATCTTTGAAGAATGGACCGATCGGTCCACGAGTGATTTTGACTGAATCCGGGCCTAACACGACCAACCTGACCAAATATCATACAAAAACTTACAAGCAAAATATATTGACTACAAAGGCATAAATTAACAAGTATGTCGTAGTAACTACTATAAATAATTTTATTCATTGTCCTGCATGGTCTGGAAAATAAGAAAATGACAATATAGAGTGGACTGGATAGTGTGCGCGTATGTCGTGTCAATTACCTTTCACAAGGACTCTCACATGAAAGTTGAAACCCTAACACGGCGCCGTGGGAGGCTGGTAGGAACTATTTATTCCGGATAACAATGACTATAATGAAAGCATTTCAAGAATCTTCCTCTTCTTTTTCACTTTTCTGGGGTTTCCATCCAATTCTTGTTAACATAACCCTGTCAAATACAGCGAGGAAAAGGAGGAATTCCAATTTTTGACGTAGCTAATGCGCGAAAGCCGCTTGCTTAAGTTGAAGATGCCGTATGTCACGGCTTTTTGACCGAGATCCACCAACCAATCTATTACAGCATGTGGAGTGTCGGCCTCGTATCATAAGGATAGTCACTGTTTGTGGCCCTTTTTTCTGCAAATTAAGGAAAGGAAACTCTTTTTCTTTTTGTAGATGTAAAACAGCAAAATTGTGAAAGTTTAAGACGATTTCGGAATTCCACTTCCCTCCCCTTTCACTCAAACCTGTTTCCCTGGAAAAGTTCACATTGATCTTAGTCACAGTTAACCATAATCACATTTGGCATGGGATTTATGAAATGTATAAATGATTAATTAATATGGAATGCATCTAATTCTTCTGATAGGTTACCATTTTCAACTTGAAGGGCTGTTTGGTGGGGGAATCAAGGTCCCACACGTTTTAATTGCTGAAATGGGATCTTATGTAGTTTCTATTACTGACGAGTTGTTTCCTACTAAAGACACTCACTGCTCTCTGACCCACCTTACTTCTCCTTTACTGTTTGCCTCTCTTTGTTATACCATGTAATGTAAGAGGGAGCAGAGCGGTATCTGGAACCAACCCTCAAAATTTGTCAACTTATAAAAGCAGTGCCTTCCCAGTGTGCGAAGCTCTCTCGCTATTCTCACTATGTACCTGTTTGTGTAACCCTCATTTCATGCACACTCTGTTGCTTTTCAAAGTTTTATTCATGGCATTTCAAGTGCGTAACAAAAACATGAAACTTGATGCCTGTCTTTGGCTCCGTTCCTTCTTTTAAACTCATTTACTCAATTGTGTAACACTCACATTGCTGGTGCTGCAGGAGTTGAATTGTTTCTAGCTCAGGAAGAAGAGAGATGAACGGCTTAGATGGAATCAGAAACTGGAAGATTCTGAAGCGACGGCTGTGGTATAAGGGCCTGGGTTGCTGTGGGGCCTCATGGAGTCCCAGAACAATCATAGAAGAAGCAGAACATGAACAAGACGGCAACGAGGAAGAGCCCATCATGCTACGAGTCCCAGTAATTGATCGAGAGGTCCATACCAATGTTGGCCATATTCCGGTTAGGAACAGTGCCAATGTGTCAATTTCGGGGATGAATCTGGCGGCTGCGCTAGCAGCAGAGCGTAATTTGGCGGGCCCCCCGAAAAATGACTGTCAACCCGCGATGACATTGATGAGGTTGATTGAAGAAACGGACGGTGTGGATTTGAGCAGTGACAATGATCGGAGGGATAAGGATCACAGTGACTGGGGGTGCTGCGTCTGCATGGTAAGAAGTAAAGGGGCAGCTTTCATCCCCTGTGGGCATGCCTTTTGCAGAGCATGCTCCAGGGAATTGTGGGCTAATCGAGGGTCGTGCCCTATCTGTAACCGTACGATCCTAGAGATCCTCGACATATTTTAGATTCCTTCGCGTATTAAGTTAATTAATGTTGGGAAATTTTTGGTGAACGCTGCAGCCCTCAAATTATACACTGTCCACCTTGTGTCCTCCGATTAGGAAAGCATAAATCCTGTTATTTGTATCAGGATCACTAAAAGCCGTACAAGGAACCACTTTGTGTATTATAAGTAGGACCTGGATACAATTGAATCGTGATATATATATGTGGATTTTTAAACTCAAGATTCTTTCAGTTTAAGTTTAGGCTTAAAAAATGTCTATTAAAGGATTTCTCTTTTAAAAATTGTAAAATTGGCGATGATAACGTAATATTTCAATGATTAAAGGAATATTTTAGACTTAGGATTCTTTCAACTTTGTGTAATATTTTAATGATATATATTAATGATTAAAGGAAGTTTTATGTAAGTGCTAAGGATCAGTAAAAAGGGTAAGTTAATTCTTAGATACATTGGTACATATGAGATTAATGAGAGAGTTAGACTATTGGCATACAAGTTAACATTACCAGCAGAAATGACTCAGATTCATAATGTGTTTCATGTTAGTATGCTCAGAAGATATCGATCAGATCCAACACCTATATTACCGGCTCAAGAGGTTGAAGTTGCAAGTAACTTACGTTATGTGGAAGAACCAGTTAAGATAGTAGGTTATTAGACTAAACAATTAAGAAACCGAGTGATTCCATTGGTTAAAATTCTTTGGAGGAATCATTCGAGAGTAGAAGCTACATGGGAAACTGAATATTGCACATGGTCATATTATTGAGAATTCTTGAATTGTAATTCATTCACATGCATATCATTGGCATACACACATGAATTATGAATTAGTACACGTTGCAAAGATAATATATGCACTCAATTAACATATTTCAAGGTATGAAAGGTTTAAAATGATCATGATGTAAATTGTGTATTGTTTATGTCCTGAATTTTGGTTTGGTCAACTAAATTAGTAAACTTGGAATTTTATTGTTACAGTTGAAAATTTGATGAATTAAAATGTACATTTAGTCTAGAAAAAATGACAAGTGGTAAGACAAATTAACACATGAAAAATTAGGATGATTAGGCCTATAAATTAGTGACATTTGCCATAGAAAATTAAGTGACAAATGGCATAGCTAATTAATTGACAAATGGTAGCAATGGTTGTGTGACAATTGGACTAAGTAACTAAGTGACATAAGGCAGCATATATACATGACAAATGGAGTACATGCTTAAGGACAAATGTTAATATAAGAAAATGACACATTGAACCTAGTTGAATTAAGCAAATACTAGAAAAGTTTCTGCTGAGTTAATTTCTCTTCTTTTTTCACTCTTTCCACTAAAAGTTGCTCTCATCTTTCTGTTGAGTTCATTTCTCTTCTTTTTTCACTCTCTCCACTAAAAGTTGCTCCCATCTCACATCTCTATATTTTGGCTTAATTCTTGCTAAATTGCTACACCAAATCCATGCTTTTACCCTTCACAAGATAGTCATAGAACTAGAAATTTGTTGTTCTTGTTGTGGTCTTTTATCCTAGCTAAAAACCAATCTATTTCTACCTTAAATTGATGATGATCTTGCATGCATAGAGAGCTAAGTTGACTTGATCTTTGAGATGGAATTTGAGCTAGACAAGTTGAAGTGTTACTTGTATGTGAATATGATGAAATAAGTGTTACTCTATAATGATATTGAATGTCGGACTTTGAGTCCGATGGAAAATGTGAATATGTAAACATGTGACCAATTGAGCATGTGATATGTGATGAATTTCATTACATGAATGTATGAAACATAAAGATAGTTGTGACTAGAGTAGCAGCTGAAAAAGAGCTTAAAGCTCATACTATGAAAAAGAGCTTAAAGCTCAGATTATGAAAAAGAGCTAAAAGCTTAGAAAGTGTATAAGAGCTAAAGGCTCACTATGTAAAATGAGTCTGATATCCCCAACAGATACTGTAACACCTCACTCTCGCAAGACACATACACGACATCTATGGGTGATCTCCGCGTTCACGTCCTATGAGGGCGACGTGTTAGAACACTCAATCATTCAAAAATTGATATAAATATTTCTTTTGAAACCACAAACATAATATGCAAAAATCCATAACCAATTTGGGCCCACTTTCATTCATAAACGTTTTCAATCAACACAATACAATCAACAAAATTTTCAATAGCCATTTGGGCCCTCTCACAAATACAAAACACTTTAGTCATTTCAGAATACAAATTTATGCAAAAAGTTGCAGAATATACAATCAAATACAAAATACTTGTCAAAATTTTGTTACATTACAAAAACCATATACAAACATTTTCGATTTGGAAATTTATTTCAAAATAGAAATATTGGAATACACAAGTTACAATAATTGTGGAAGACTTAATTTAATACAAAAAAAGAAATAATAATGCAGATGCCAACTAATTCCAACCTCTATCTCTTACTTACATGTCGTAGGCATACTCCCGTTTGTTTAATGGGGCACTCTTCAAGCCTGAAAAAATTATAAATTTTGGGTGAGTTTTACGAACTCAATGAGTGACCATCATCGATGGCTCACCCAGTCATATAACACATAGATTACATTTACAACATTTCACATTTCACAAGCAGTACAATTTAATCATTCATATTATGCATATTCTGTGAGCATAAGACCCACTTTTTATTCATTACTTTATTGTGATTGAGTGCC
>JANTPM010000006.1:30327607-30352133 GCA_025434745.1 Erythroxylum divaricatum
AAGCTATTTCTACTTAAAAAGTGCTTTTGAAGTTTGCAGCCAAACACCCATTTTTTTTCCTGAAAACAGCTTTTGCGATAGAAAAAAGTGCTTTTAGAGTCTCCAAAAGCTGAACCAAACAGGCACTTAATTAAGGATGTGATTATGGATTGAGTAATATTGTTATAATTTCACTTGAGTTCATTTGGTACTTTAAATAATTCTAGATAAAATTTTGTTTTAAGAAATGCATTGCAAAACAAAGAAGATGGTGCTTGAAATTTATTACACATCACGATAACGATATATGAACATTACAACAAAAGCGATAAAATTCATCGCTAAACATTCAAAAATTGTCGCAAACAATGATTAGCAATGATTTATAATCATCGACAAAATCATTGCCAAATCCCCATAGGTGAAAAAATATAGGCGACATTTTCACTAAATCGTCACCAATAATTTTTTGCTATATTATATTTTCGTATCTAAAAATTATTAGCTATGTTTAGGAACACGTAGGTAAAAATTGTTAGCAACATTTTTGATAGCGTGGCTAATGATTTTTGCCGACGAAAAGGAAGCATAACCAAAAGTTTTTTTTTGATGATATTGAAAATGTAGCCAAATTTATTTTGCTACATTTTCTTAAACATAACGAAATTTTGTTGGCAACGATTTTAGAAACATAGTTAAATAATTTTACCTATGTTTATTAAAACATAGAGAAATCTTGTTAGCTCTGTTTTGAAATTTTTGATATAAATTGTTACTAAATATTTTATCATGTTAATTATAATTATTGGTGAATTTTTAAATCCAAGTTATTATATGTAATTTTTAGATATTTTGTTTTATAATTTATTATACAAAAATATATAATAAGAAATAATTGAAAATTAGAAGCATTGTATATAAATAATTAAATATCATTAAATGTTAATTACAGTCGTTAAAAATTACTTATGTATAAAATAAAAAATAAAAAATTAGTTTAATGACTAAGAATTGTTTTCATCATCACTACTTACAAAATTCGAGTCAAGTGATTTTTTGACCATCTTTACAAGCTTGACTAACATTTGTTTTTATTATGATGTAAGTTTTGTCATTACATTCTAATTTAACCTTAAGCGACTAGTTCAGTTCTTGAAGACACTTAACATATGCAGGTGTTGATAAGGATGAAATTGTTGGCTTAGGCCCAAACCTAAGACGTTTGATGTAGCCAGATCTTATACCAAGCACCTTGTTGCAAATGTCATCTACATTGGGCTCATTTCCATCAGATATTGATATTTACAACAACTTCTGCTTCATATTCTAAAGTTTAAAAAACAAAATCAATATTTGATTTAAATATTATTAATTAGTAATATATGTAAATAAATAAACTTAAAATTTAAACAAATTTTTATACTTATAAAATTATTTTATGCTTCTTTAGACATCCAACCTTTATCGTTCTTATAGTGTGTCAGTTTGTGGAGTATGATCTTATCAGACTCTTCTCCATATAGTTCCTTCTAACTCTGTTTTATGAAAAAAATTTAGAACACAATAAATAATATTGTATGTACTGATATAATTATAACTTTTAAACAAAGAACTTAAATATTCATTTTGAACGACAGCAAATGATTTGAAGCTTTAGTTACAAGGAGTTTTCACATTTCCTAAATAAAGAAAAAATAGTCATTAGATCGTCTAACAAGATTAATGGAAGCAATGTGAAGGGAAAGAGAACGAATCCGAACATTAGGAGAGGCTTAATAATCACATAAATTGTTCCAATTTTTTGGAGACATCTGTTTCGGAACATGTCTCCTTGTCTCCTCATCTTAACGAAAAGATTTGCAATATTTATGTTGTCAATATCGATGATCCTTGGTCATTTGTTTCAAAAGTTAAGTGACACGGTTTGAAACTTCTAGTTTGTCGATATCGACGATATTTAGCTTCATTTGTGAACAACAAGTAAAAGTGAAATTAATCTTTAAAAAAGTAACACAATATTGTATATAATTAAATAAATTAAAATTTTATCAAAACGATATCCGAAGCATTCTCTAACAAGTTTTCTTCTTTCAACTACTTGGCATGCTTAAGGCAAAGCAATTAAGTTTTGGCAATTACCCCTAACTCATTAGATAATTTTGCCGATTGAATCTTGTCCTCAGGACGACCTTGCGAGGTATCAATAAATAAAGACAACTTGTTGTTTATTACAACATTCATTTGTTGCAGCTTACAACCTTTAGTTATACCTCTACCTCTTTTTCTGACATTGATATTAAAACTTGACAACAAATGATAATGATAAGAAAATATGCATTAAACATGTAAATATATATTTAAGCATAAGTATAATTATAGGTGTGAAAGATTAACACTTGTAGATACTTTAGTACTAGTCGTGACAGATGGAGGTTATTATTGAGTAGCTTTATTGGTGGATAAAGCAGATTGTTGTTGTTGGCTAGGGTTTAATTGATGTGGCTGTTATTAACTAGGAACAACTTCGATACTTGCCACCTTCTTTCCTTTGTTTCTATTAGTTCTATTATATTGGATATCTATAACTCAAATATGAACACTACACATAAACATAAATCAAACATCAACATTCCACATAAATATAAATCAAACAATAACATTCCTCATTAATGTAACTTAAATATCAATAATACGCATAAACATAACCCAAATATCAACACTCCTCATTAATATAACTCAAACATCAATAATACATATAACCATAACTCAATTATAAAAATCTGCATTAAAATAACTCAAACAACAACATTTTGCATTAACATAACTCAAACAACAACATTCTGTATTCCTCATACTTACAACAATATGCATAACTATAACTTAAACATCAACATTCCATATTAATAAAACTCAAACCACAGCATTCCACATTAGCATAACTCAAATACTAATAATACGCATAACTATAACTCAAACATCAACATTTTACATTAACATAAGTCAAACATCAACAATACGAGTTAGCATTAGTGAAATATTAATAATACGCAATATTTTTGTACAAACATCAACCACATATTTCAAACAATATAAACAACACTTTTATTAACTTCAATTATCATGTTCAAGATCTTGAAAATCATCATCTGTAATTACAATATGATTTGAGTCTTCATCAGTAATATATTTGGACAAAGTATCACCATTGCCATATAATTCATCCTCAATATAGTCTTCATCTCTTTCTACAAAAAAATTGGCTTGTACTTCATCCACTTGTACCATATTGGGATCAACAACTCTCTTATGGAGTGATGATGTATCTACATCTTCTATTTGAATGACTTCATTATTCAACTCCAATTTAATCTCTTGATATACTTCATCACCATCTTCACTAGACCATTATATTTTCACAAAAATTGAAGAGATTTCAATGTTGAAACTTTTAAACAATCTTCCAATTGCTGCCTAATATAATATCGTTATGATAGAAAACTTACTTCACTTGACTTATAAGGTCAAAAGGGTCATTATTATGTCATGTCTTACTTACATTAATGCTAGTAGTATTGCCATTTACTTTTATGTCACCAAGATTAAATCATTTTCACTTAAATAAAAAAACCTTTTTTATCCTTGATGCAATACAACTATATTATTTCTAGTGGTAATACTACAAAAGTAAATAAATTTGTCATCGTGACATCCCTCAACAATAAACCCATAATTTTGGCTTTTAAATCAACTGTCTCGATCTTATATTTGAAATCTAATACCATTAACAATACAACTTGTATATTTTTTGTCACACATATGAGGCCCACATGCCAAAGCATATAATGCTATTGTTGCCTTTTGTATGTTACAGTTATGCAACTGTATCATCTGTAGGACAAAATATAATTAGAATTTAATTTGACATACAAATTGTCATAAGTTCATAATATAAGATAGAAACTTACTCAAGTCCTAAACCATGATGTGAACTTAATCTTATGTCTTTCTTCAACGGTAACAATCACGTTGCTTCAAATCAAATCTTTGTGTTCTCTATTTAAAGAAATAGATTGAGATCAAGCAATATAGCTTCAACCACAAAATTTAAATATGAAAATTTCAATCAAAATTAATATACATACTCCATAAATATATTGACTTCCTCGTAATTTTTCAAAATATACTAATGGCCAATTTGTAGTTCGTCTTTAATTAACTTCACATATTTTTTGACATTAAGTGGCCTTACTTTCTAAGAGAAAACTGACAAGTCACCATCTTGTTCAAAATCAATGTTACGTTCTTGTGCACTAAATCTTGTCTCCACATCATTTAAGTATATTAAACAAAATGTCAAGCCTTTGCAATAGACCCTTTAGGTCGAGCTTTATTATGTACATATCGCTTAAGAGAGCATAAAAACCTAAAAAACACCATGGTAAATTAACAATTATTACTAACTAATAACTTTAGAAAAAAAGTATAAGTTAAAAGTAATTACCTTTTAATGGGGTACATCTATCAAAATTGAACTGGTCTTTAGAGTTTTTCATCATATGGTAAATGAATTGCCAAATGCACCATATCATTAAAAAATTAGGTTGGGGAAGAATACTAGTTCAAGCTTACATAGAATCAAAGCTATGTATTTTTCCTTTTTGTCAAGCTCTTTAACTTTGAGTGTTTTGCAACATAATTGCTTACAAAACTCACCTAATTGTCTCAAAGTTATGGACACATCCTTTGATAAATGCCCACGTATCCTAATAGGAAGTAATCATTTCAGAAGTTCATAATAATCATGGCTTTTCACCCAATACTTTTTCCTCTTTAACATTCACACAATAGGCTATATTATATGGATACACATATGAAAACTTGATTGATTTAAGAAATTAAAAAAATGTTTGCTTCTCTTTTTTCTTGATATGTTGTAACAAGCAGGTGGAATGATATATGACCCATTATCTCTTCATTGAAAGGTTGTTCTTTCAATTTCTAAGTTCCCTCAACAAGTTCCAATGGATTGCTTTAGGTCATAAACAAATCACATTCCTAAAATAATAATAGGATAAAGAAAGATTAATAATTTAAAACTAACATAAACAAAATAAAGGAAATAAAGGACAAAGAAATTAATGGATAGATTCAGATGATTTAAGTTTTCCTAATATCATAGTCCCCGAAAATAACACCAAAAACTTAAGATGTGATTTTATGTTTTAATTGCAAATGCATAGTATTGCTATAGCGGGTCAACCCCATAAAGACTATGAGGTGATATTAATAAACTAGATTTAAAGTAAAAAATTGATAAACTGAGGTCAAGTTAACACAATCAAATAAACCCCTAAAATTACATTAATCGATTTATAAATTTTACTATTAGGTTTGACCTTAATTTAAAAGATTTATGTCAACCTATTTTTAGGTTTGCATGCAACTTCTTTTAATTATCTTACATCTATTCCTACATTGGTTTTCTTAATCTCAATAGTATGAATCATACATGAATCAACTTACTGGTAACATTAATTCAAGAATAATTAAGAACACATAATTGAATTTTAATGAAACTAAAAAAAGAATCAAATTAAAATAAAATCATTACAAGGTTCATCTCATCTAGATACAAAAAAGAAATTAGCTCGCATTCATAAAAAAAACATCAAAACTAAAGAAAAAGCTAAAATCAAGGATGACAAGAATGAAATGGCTAAAATCTCTAAAAACTTAACTTTAGATTGACGAAATTCCACTTTAAAGTGGTTTCATTGGTTGTTTCCCGTGCCTTTTTTCCATTTTAAGGTTTCCCCCTTATACTTGTTGAGCCTCCTCTTCACTTCTTCCACTCAATATAACTTTAGAATTTGAAATTTGGATTTCAGGAGATATATTGACATATTAGTAGTTATGTTCTTCAGACAGATGTGCGACATTATTTAGAGCTAACATGTTTCCCAGCTAACACAAGTGTGTTCCATAGAAAGCACTCAACATGCCTCCAAACTCTCCTACAAAGTCATGTACACTATCGTGCACTGCATAACTTAATTAAAACAACTCTAAATTGATCCAAACTTTTCCGCATTTGTTTCTTTTTACTCCAAGTAAGTGAATTAGATCTAGAAACAAAATATGAACAACTTAAGTACCAAAATCAATAAAAATACTTAAATAAATAAGTAAATTACATTAAATATGAGACTAAAATATGACTAATCACTACTTAACAATTTGATGCAAGAAAAAGCAAAGAAAATGGGCAATCCTATTATGGAGAAATATACAGCATACCTAAGAGCTAAACAATTTGTTAGGGAGAAAATGGGTAGTGAGGTTAATGGTAGACCTTAAGAAGGTGGTATAAACCTTACAAACAGGGGGTCGTCAAGCTAAAGTTGGAAAAGAAAATAGTCAAGCCTATAACCTAAAGCATGCGCTTATTAGGAGGCAACCTAACATTTATTTATTTTCATGAATTGGGCTTAATTAGTTTTAGTTGATTTAGTTAGATAGTCATTTATCTTGTTTAGTGTTATCATCATTTTCTAAATCTTAACTTAATTAAATTTATTTTATTTCTCATGATAAGTTCTTGGAGTTAGTGCATTTTGGTTTGTACATTTATAGGTGGGAATACATCCCTGTGTCCACACTTGTGTTCATTACCGTATTGTATATGGGAGAAACAAAATGAAACACAACAATGTAGGCTTGGTTTTAAGACACCTTATCATGTAATAGCCATTTAGACTATGTTTTTCCTACGAGAAGGACCAAAATGAAATAGAATGTGCCACTTTTAAACATTCCCTATATACGGTAAGTTATGCTCCTTGTGTTCCTCAATAAGGTCTTATGTAAGAACAACTCGACACTGTATTGACATTTTGTTTAAGTGTTACAAAGAAAAAAAGACTATATTTTAACATAGGGTATACACATCCTTATGTTCTCCCCGTGTTCCAACCTTAACTCTTATGTTTTCTTCCCCATATTTAATTTATTGAACATAGCCCCATATTATCTACCATGTTAGACCCATTTTCTATTAAACCTCTTTTTATAATTCCCATGTTGCCTCTATTTATATAACACACCCCCTCTAAAATAATACTTTCTCATGTTTGCCTAAAATATGCCTATCACATAGTACTGTGTAGAGGCCATGTTTAAATCCTGTAAAGGGCACTTTTGGATTGTGTTCCCTTATTTCTCGTTGCCTCTCTCACCAATTATCCCTAAAATTTTAACTTCCCCTTAGGCTTTTAGAGAGATTTCCAATCTCTTAAAGTCTCCCTAATATTATATAGTGTAGTGATTACTTTCATAATTTCTTCATAATTTATTTTTTAACATCATCTAGGTATTTTTATTTTGCACTCTTAATTTCATTATTCTAATGTATTATGGTTTATTTAAAGTTTTAGATTTTATTTTATGCTTACAATTGATTAAATATCTATTATGCATGATTTTAAGGTGTTAGGAAAATGACTTAGATGCATTATAAACTATACGTGACATTCATGGTTGAAGATGTTTAATATGAATTATTTTAACTGATTTAGTACATTTAACTTTTAGTTTTAGTCATTTGAGTTTCTAGGTTAGGCTTAGAGACATATGAAGTTGAATTTTTATATTATGGGTTATAAGTGATAGTTAGGTCATGCATGAATAAGGAGAACATGACATGGGAACGCTATTGTCTAGGTTAACACATCTTTTGGTTTCTTATATATATAATTATAGACCATAATGCAACATATATTATTCTATTTAATATATTTTACATTATGCTATCTCTCTCTCTCTTTTTATATAGACATATGATGCTAGATTTTGTTTTATAATTACTCACTTATGTTTCATTTTCTTCATGATATAGTACTAAAGTGAGGAGAGGTCCACCATGGCAACTAAGAAACTTGTAATGTCACCCTTGTGTAAAAGAGGCCTAAGATTGATGCCCATATATCTACATCATATGTGGTTGCTTATAGGACTCATGTACTAAGACGATAGATGACATTGTAGGCACCACCATCTTCAGTTGTTCGATAAGCATCATAGGAGCAGTTAAATCACCTGCTACGACATTATACTCCAATGGATCATAGGAAGCAATTTTAGTCCTTCTAAACCAGACAATTTGAGGTGCTCAAATACATCAATCGTAATGTACTCTAAGAGTTAGACTTTATAACACCCCTTATATGGAACCTACAACCACCTACACACATAACACCCAAATTCCTGTACATACATTTAAAGCATACAATTCTATTCATTTATAGGGACTGCCATCAGTCATTGGTCTATTCAATCTTGTATATATACATATTACAAAATTTCAAATCCCTTAACATTATCATTTAAAAGTAGTATTACATCATTACTGTAAGGAGTTATGGATCTATGCATCACATACATGGCAAGGCAGTGGAAGTGACAAATCAAAATTCCAACCCCCACGATATCCCTAGAAAATCCAGCATCTATGTTCATGTATAAACATATTATAAGAACATGAAATTACATCTACATACCTTGCAAATACTCCTCCTTTCTTGAATCTTCTCCTTGTTTGGGTTGTAGCAAACACCAAACACATTTTTTGGCCTCTAGAGAGAATGCAAGGATGAAGAAAAATCAATGTTTAAGGGTTGTTAGAGCACCAAACAAGACGAGTGCAAGTAGAATCTCTAGTGAGAGTTGGATCAAGACCAAGTTTCGTGTAATTAATCTCATGCAACAATTGCTTAAAATTGCATGAACAAATCTCAAGATCACTCCTCTCAACTTCCAGAACTGGACACTTAGCCTCTTTATGGAGTGTATTTTTGGCTAAAAATTTGTGTGTACATAATTGAAGAACTCACTTATGAACCAATTGTCATTAAATTAGTCACGATCGTGGCTTGCTTAAAGGACAGTCATGCACACTTTGTTTTTCATCCATTCTTTTATGAGTGTAACTCTTAGGTTCCTAGTTATTTTAGTCACTTAAATTAACTCTTAATTTGAGCAAATCATGAAGGGTTTCGTAATGCCAAATTACCAAAATGCAAGTGGAGTAACACTCGAACTCTTTGATAGTTAATTATCCCATTTACGAACTTTTCCATAATCAATTACTGAGCAATTCATCCCTTCACTATCCTATACCCTACTTGGTTTAGAGTATGAGCATATGTCAACTCACACTAGACTGACTATATTAGATCTAGTCCAAGTGATGTTAGTTCTTATCCTGGGATCTCATTACTCTATGTGTCATTGTAGACTCTCTTCATGACATATAATTGCTCTGACTAGAGACTCCCAAGTAATAACCCCGATAAGAGGCCGTAGGTATCATCTCCTTCTATTAGGAGTAGTGAATCCTTTATTGGCTACCTAATTACCTTCGAATACTAATAGCTGTACCCAATCACCACCCTTTGAGCTATCTCATTTTGAGGCAACAAGGAATGGTGTCAAAGTATAGGATCAGTATCCAAGATATCCTTGAGTACCTCAAATCTAAGGATATTTGCACCAGTGCTATGATGAGATCAATCACTAACATTTGATAGATCATCCATACGATAATCTCATAACAGGTCATCCGATGTACTTACTACTCTTAGTAAGCATCCATATGTTAACTCTAAACATCTCATGTTTATAGTTTATGAGATCCACTACTTGATCAAATCAAGTAGTATAACATGTGCTAGTCTATCCAAATTAAAAATGTCCTGTCTCATTAATCTATGACTAGGGATAATTTAGACACTAACATAATTGCACATGGTAGAAATCTCATTCTCATGATTTCCTTCATTATATGTTTTGTATCATGGACTTTATTCATTTGATTTAAAAATGATATCAATTCATAAATAAATGAACTTCAAATTAATGAAAATTGCCTTTCACTTTATTAATCAAAATAAAGTTTGTATAAAAGTGCTAAAGGTGATTGCCTTTAGAGTACTACTCTAACAATCTCTCACTTGCATTAGAGCTAATTGCCTTTATGGGCACTCTCTGTATCTTCACATCACCTCTATTAATGATCTCCCTGATCAGGTGATATCTCCTGAGTACGTGCTTGGACATTTGATGAGACCTTGGTTTTTTGGCTTGAGCAATAGCCCCATTATTGTCACAATAAAATAGTATCAGGTCTACAATGCTCGAAACCACTGTAAGTTAATGAACTTCTTGATCCAATAACTTCTTTTTCCACTTCTGCAGTTATAATGTACTCTGACTCGGTCATTTAATCTATAATCATCTCTTATTTGAAACTCTTATCTGCTTTACCATTCAATGTGAAAACGTAACTTGGCTAGGATTTGGATTCATCTTGGTCATATTGAAAACTAACATCTGTATGGCTGCTCACTACGAGATCTCGATCTCCATATACCAAGAATACATCATTCGTCCTTCTCAAATACTTTAAGATATTCTTAACAACCACTAGTGACACTCAAAACGATCCGATTGATATCTACTCATAACACTTAGAGCATACGATATGTCGAGTTTTATACATAATATGGCATGCATAATTGATCCTATATCTGAAGTATATGGAATCAAACTCGTACGAGTCCTCTCATCGACACATAGATTTTGAGGGTTTTATCCTATGAGTCATGGGAAGAAGCCCTCTTAGACTGCTCCATGATAAACCTCTTTAGCATTTTATCTATATATGTAGATTGTAAAAGACCTAGGAACCTCTTTGATCTATCTCTATAGGTATTTATTCCCAATATATAAGTTGCTTCTCTAGGGTCTTTCATGGAGAAATTTCAGGATAATCAAATTTTGTCAGATTGTAAACTTGAGACATCATTTCCTATTAGTAATATGCCATCCATATAGAACACAAAGAATATGATAGCACTCCCACTAAACTTCTTGTACACACAAGGTTCATCCAAATTTTGTGAGAAACTAAAATCTTTGATTGTTGCATCAAATCAGATATTGTAACTCCTAGATGCTTGCTTCAATCCATAAATGGATTTCTGATGCTTGCATACCTTTTTTCCATCTTTAGATATTAAACCCTCAGGTTGTATTATATACACATCCTCAGCTAGGTTTCCATTCAAGAAAGTCATCTTCATGTCCATTTTTCATATCTCATAATCATAATGAGCAGCAATGGCTAGAAGTATTCTAATGGATTTAAGCATGGCTACGGGGCTAAAAGTCTCGTCATAGTCAATGCCTTGTCTTTGAAGATAACCTTTAGTGATTAGTCTCACTTTATAGGTAATCACATTACCATCAACATTGATTTTCTTCTTGAAAATTTGCTTGTATCTTATGGGTTTTAGCCCTTCTGGTGGGTCAACCAATGCCCAAACTTGGCTTTCAAACATAGATTCCATTTCAGATTTCATGGCTTAAAGCCATTTTTCATATTTTGAACTCTTCAAAGCCTCTTCATAGGTTGTAGGCCCACCATCCTCTATAAGCAATACGTCATTATGTTCACTTACAAGAAATTCATATCTCTCTAGAACATTACGTATCTTACTTGACCTGTGAACATTTTGTGTGTCAGAAGGTTTAACTATTGTCTTATCTCCATGAACAACAATCTCAGATTTAGGCAATTGATCTGCATTTTTTTGAGCATTATGAACTTCATCAAGTTTAACTTTTCTCCCACTATCTTCTCTTAGAAGAAACTCTTTCTCTAAAAAGATAGCATGCTTTGAGACAAACACCTTTTACTCTAAAACATTATAGAATTGATATCCAATTGTTTCCTTAGGATATCCTACATATAGACATTTATCTAAATTTCTCTTCAAGTTTATCTGATTAAATCCGCTTCTCGTAAGCCGAACAACCCCAAACTTTCATATAAGAAAGATAAGGTTTTTTATTAGTCCATATCTCATATAGAGTAACATTAACTGCTTTTGAAGGGACTCTATTTATCACATAAACAACAGTCTCCAGTGCATAAACCCAAAAGGATATATGTAGATCTACTAAGCCCATCATTGACCTTATCATGTCCAACAAAGTCCGATTTCTCCTTTTAACTACACATTACGTTGCGGAGTATAAGGTAGAGTCCATTGGGTTACAATCCCGTCATCCCTAAGATAATTTATAAACTACTCATTTAAGTATTCACCATTAAGATCTGATTGAAGTATCTTGGCACTTTTAATGAGTTGTTTCTCTACTTTATGTCTGAATTGTTTGAACATTTCCAATGTTTCAAACTTATATCTCATTAGATACACATACCCATATCATGAATAATCATCAATAAAAGTAATGAAGTACATAAAACTACCTTTAGCATGAATGGACATTGGACCACATACATCAAAATGTATTAGGTCTAATAACCCATTCTCGTGTTCACCCTTTCCTTTAAAAGGTAATATAGCCACCTTACCTAACAAGCAAGATTCACTTGTGTCATATGATTCATAATCAAATGACCCTAAGCTACCACTCTTGTATAGCTTAGATATGCATCTTTTACTTATATGGTCAAATCGACTATGCCATAAGTAAGATGATTTTAAGTTATCTCATTTTTTGTCTTTAATTGTCATTGATATTTAAAATTGGATTACACATATCTAATATGTAAATACTATTGCACAATGTAGCAGTACTATACAACATTTCATTCAACTTAATTGAACGACCATTGCTTAAAAAATTTAAATGAAATCTTGTTTTATTAGTACATGAAATAGATACAGTGTTCTTTGTCACAATTGGTACATAATAGCAATTATCCAAAATTAACTCTAGCCCACTAGGAAGATACAAAACATAGGTTCTTATAGCTAATGCAGTAACTCTTGCTCCATTTCCCACACGTAGGCCCATCTCTCCTTCTTGAGTGGTCTACTATCCCTGAGGTCCTACATATCAACACATATGTGTGAGCGACATCCGGTATCTAATACCCAAATATAATGATTAGAAATAGTATTAACTTTAATGACAAATAACATACCTAAAGTAGATGGTGGAGCATCTAATGCCTTCTTCTACTTCAGTGACTCCAAATAGGCTTTACAGTTTCTCTTTTAATGCCCTTCCTTATTGCAACGAAAGTATATTCCCTTTGGGGTTATCTCCTTTGTCTTCTTCTTGGCTACACCTCCCACTGGCTTCTTGTACTTCTTCTTCTTCTTTTGGTTC
Organism: Erythroxylum divaricatum; assembly: GCA_025434745.1. NCBI lineage: Eukaryota > Viridiplantae > Streptophyta > Magnoliopsida > Malpighiales > Erythroxylaceae > Erythroxylum > Erythroxylum divaricatum. The sequence goes on from JANTPM010000006.1 coordinate 30,340,787, forward strand.
CTCTTGCGAGAACCGGAAGCATAATCCACTAGCATCATAACCTTACTATTCTTCCTGATAGTTTGCTAAGCTATTTTGAGTAGATTTATCAGTTCAGTTATCGAAGTGGACATTTAATTCATCCAATAGTTAAGCAAAAACTGTGAATAACTATTGGTCAAACTAGTCATAATTAAGTCTATACTTAATTCATGGTCCATTATGAAACCTAAACTAACTAACCTCTCAATGTATCCATTCATCTTCAATGCATACTGCACTGGAGACGATCCATCAACCATCTTAGAGCAAAAAAGCAACCTGGAGGTCTCGAACATTTCAGAATGAGCTTTTTAATCAAACAATTCCTTAGATGGTAGACTATGGTATGAGTATCCATAAGCTCATGTTGCTATTGCAATTCTGGTGATATAGAGGCCAACATAATATAGCTAGCCAGCTCATTATCATCCGGTAGCTTCTTGTAAGCTTTCTGATCCTCATCAGAGGCATCCTTAACAGGGGGATCTGGAAGTGACTCATCTAGGACATATCCTAGTTTCTCAGATTTGAGAACAATTGTCAAATTTCGTAGCCAATCTAAGAAGTTTGGTCCTGTGAGTTTGATAGAGTTAAGTAGACAGTGTAAGTTCATACTGGACGAAGACATCGTGACAATTTAATAACCTAGAAGAATGAGCAAAAGTGTTAGAATGTATATATATGTGTATCGATGAGGACTTTAATCACATGCATTATGGGTCCCACTATTTTATCCAAATCCATAGCCCTTACTACGAATCTAAGAAAAAATTATAATTTTCCTAATGGGTCAATATCCAATATCACTAAGAATTACCCTGAGTTTGCTAATAAGACATCTTAGGTTAATTGGTATGTATCATTTATACCAATTGCATTCAATTATGCAACTATTGACTTGTACCATCAACTGTTGATTTAGCATACTCATTAGGTTATCAACCCTTGATACGTATATATCCCATGTACACTACCCACCTCCTGCTCTATCCACATTGACCTTAGATTTACCTAACAAATCAATGCCTCCAGTTAGGACTAACCCATTAATATGAAAATCTAATTTCCATAGTTTGAACATATTCATGTAGAACGAGCTTGGGTTTGCCCAATAACCCAATACTAAAAGAACTTTGGTTCTTGTCATATCAATGGAAGGTGTAAGTCCTAATATTTAGTTGAGGGATTTATTATTAGGTTTCATCAATAATTATATGGTATTATATATATCACATACATATATATTGATTATGGACGACTCAGTTAAATTGGTCCTATGTCCATAACCACCTTTAAAATGCATCTAATGCATATAACACATAAAGGAGGTTTGTTTTAGGTTATGACTTCACTATTAATATAAAGTTCGTGATTTGATTCAACTCTTGAAACAAATTGGGTACTAGTGTTAGTCTCAATTAATTTGAATTATGAACGTGATTTGATTAGGAACCCTAAAATTCAATTATTTTGATGTCCAAATTAAACACTTCAATTCTAGTACACGTGTATTTTTCTAGTCACACTAGAAATGCCTTGGATTAATTCTAAACTAATCCCTAGGGTTTCCAAAATTCCCGAACATCAGTTAGTAAACTAAAAAATCCCTAAGTCATCTCAAATTTATCAAGACAATTTTAGCATAAGTCAAAATTGTCTTGACGACCAAAATTGTCAAGATAAATCAGTAACCTACTAGACACTAAAGAAACCAATTCGATGTCTGTAAATTTTCTAGAGCCCTAATTTCAAGAACATGTTCTTAGCATGCTAGTAGCATCAAAATAATACACATCTTATCTTATAAAAAGAATTCAAAGTCTTATAACCAAAACACATAGCCATAAGTCATCAAACAAGTTAGCCCCATCGACTTTCAAAAAGCTGACCAGTATTGATTTTGATTTGATCTATTAATTAAATCAAGTTCAATTAATTCTAGAAAAATTCTAGAGTCTTATACACATTCTAAATATGCCTAATAAAAAATTCTAGAAACTAATTTCTAGGAATTCTTTATGAACTAAGTGGAATTAGCTAGCACATCATATGTCATACACCACCAGCACGCATCGAAAATTGAGAATAAATAATTAATAACTTCAAAAATAGGTTTCATGCATCTCATACACATGGAAACATCATATGTGCTTGTTCATAAGAAAATTCATGAAATTTCTTTATAAAATTATTCTATAAATTTACAAGCATGCATGTTCAACAGATTTCTAGAATTTCCCAGAACTTCATATATGCATTAGATTGAAATTAAAATCATAAGAAAATAAAAAATGACATTCAATTGCATTTTTTTGTTAAATCAGAAGATTTTATACAAATATAAAAGGTATGTACATCGTTGGAGACTACTCAAGCAGTGGTCTCTTAAGGCACTCACGGATAGCTCATTTGTTAGCTACCCACTATCCCTATCAGTAGAGTCTAGTTGAAACAAAAGGTCCTTTACTACATAAGGGGACCAACAAAAGATATCTTTGGAAGCTACATCACTTCCTTACTTCTCATCCACACATCCAAAACAATATCAACTCTCCAACTCTCCAACCAAATCCGCACAGAGTTACCCTAACTTACCAGACTCATTGTAACCATAAACAAGAACAAAAATCTACAATCCAATCTACTACTACACAAACATAAGAAAGCTAAGTTCATGGAACTGAAGTGAAGGATTTGTCTTCACCTCAACTTCCAATGCCAAAATTGGATTACTATCTTTTCTTTTGTTTACCTTGAGGAAACAAGATGAATTGAATGATGATGTTTCTTGTGCAAACTTAGAATCCCTCAGTAGGTGATGGTTTTCCAACTGTTGAAGTTAGTGCCCTTTTTACTTGCATTCATCTTATCTGTTTTGAATAATACCAAATTCCTTCTAATTCCGTATTTATTAATTGTGTCCAAGGTGTTTTCTGATCCTGTCCTCTCTATTGCTATAGAGTCTGAAGGTATGCTAGACCTCCAACTAACCTCCTGTCTGCTCTTTGAATGTAGACACACTCGCTATCGAGCTAATTGATATTCTTGAGCTATCAAACCTGTAGAAAAATGTTAATGGAATAGACACTTATTTAATTACCTCCTCTCGGTGTTTGAGTTTTGATGTTCCATAACTTAGGAGATTACTCTGAGGTACACACTCCCAACATCCTTGGCTTTATCTTTAAAAGTTCTACCATTCCTTTTAGACCAAATATGGTAAGCAGTAGTAGATAAAAGGATTGGGAAAATAGTAATGCCTGAAGTTCTTGTATTGGAATCAAGATTAAACCAAGTGAGAATAGAAGAAAGGTTTGGCTGATTAGGGTTGTGTAACTGAAAATGTGAGAAGCTTTGGTGCCAAACTGATTTAGAGATTGTACACTAAAAAAACAAGTGGTCAATGGTTTCATTAGCTGAAATACACAAAGAACAGTGGTTAGGAGTTTGGAGGTAGGAAAGTTTATCCCGGTTTTATAACTTTTGAAGGAAAGCAAGCCAAAGGATAAAGGAACACCTAAGTCTACTACTTTTAGACCACACTAGCTTTTGTCAAGGAACCTCTTGTAAAGGAGGTTGCTAGAAATTTTAGGTGGAATCATTAGTATACTGTCTTGTGGAACTAGCTAGCCATTCTAGACAGTCAGGTTGGAAACTATTTGGTTAGTACTGAGGTATTTCAAGGTTTCTAATGAACACTATGGATACCTTTTGCCATCTCCACTCATCATGATTGATAACTTTTGAGACTATTGCTGTCATTGGAAGCTCCGAGCCATTGATCTCTCTCGGTGAAGAGAAGTTCTTCAGGATTCCTCTCGGGTGCTAGGATCCTGCTATAAAAGAGTAGATATACCATTTCCAATCCTAAATTTGAATTGGTTCCCCATTTTGTCCATCACAAATAAAAATTTTCTCCAACACCAAGAACTATTATAGGTTGGTTGGGCTCTCCATAAGTTTTTTCTTCTCAGTATGATGCTATGCACTCACTTTACCCACAGAGCCTCCCTATCTTCAAATAGATTCCAAATCTGTTTCCCTAATAGGACATAATTCCATGTGGTCAAATGTTTCACTCTTAAACCTCCCTCCTTTTTCGGTCTACTAATGTTACTCCAATTAACCTTGGCATGAGATTTCGAATCAACCTTCCCAGCCCATAAAAAATTACTAAGCTTCTTGTCTATATCCTTAAGGATGGAAGAAGGGAGTATGAAATGGGTAGACCAGTATACTTGGAAAGAAGAAAGGATGAAATTACCAATTGGATTCTACCAGCATGAGAAAGACTTTTATGAGTCCAACTGTTAATCCTCTCATCAATTTTGTCCAAAAGGTGTAATCGACCTATTATAAGTGGTATCCCTAAATACTGTACGAGAAGATTGCTTAGCTGGAGTCCAAAGACAATTTTCATTCGATAAGTTTGATAGTTTACATCTAGAGATAAAAAACTTACTCTTGGAAGTATTCATATCCACACCAAAAAACATAGATATGGTACATAAAGCATCAAGCAAGGTTTGAGAAGATAACAAATCCGCATGACAAAACATCAAGAGTTCATCAACAAAGAGGGGATGCTTGAGTTTGAGGCTTTGACATCGCCAATGGTATTTGAAGGAAGGGCTATTCTCTATACAAGCTTTCAAATTTCTAGAGAAAAATTCCATACAAATTATGAAGAGGAATGGAGATAAGGGGTCTCCCTGTCTTAAGCCCGACTTACCTTTAAAAAATCTAGAGGGGGTTCCATTGATCAAGATTGAATAAGAGGGAGTGGTTATGCATTCTTTGACCTAGTCAAGGAATTTCAAAGAAAGGCCTACAGCTTCTAGAGCATTAAGAAGGAAATCCCATTGGATTGAGTCATAGGCTTCTTGAAGGTTTAATTTAAAAGCACACCTCTTCTGATTATTTGAAAGGTGATAGTTTTTGAAAATCTCTTGAGCCAACAGGATATTATCCCCTATTATACGGTTCTTAATAAAAGCACTTTGATTGGGGCTTACAATCTGAGGAAAGATTTTCTATGATTTTAGCAATCACCTTGTAAAGCATGTTGCAATAAGAGATAGGTCGATAATCTAAAACTGTGGAAGGGTGAGCTTTTTTAGGAATGAGTGAGTTGAATGTGGAATTGATCTCTTTGAGTTTTCCATGATGGAAAATTTTTTAAAAGGCTCTGGTAACTTCCTCCCCGATGATAGGTCAGGTTTGCTTAAAGAAGAACCCATTAAACCCATCCGGGCTAGGGCCTTATTTGGATTAAGACAGTTGAATGCCTCTCTTATCTCTTAAGCTAAAACTTCAGTAATAAAAGATTTGGTAAGGTTTTTAGGCAGAGGGTTAGGAAAAAGGGTGTCCATAAACTCTTTGGAAGACTGAAGAGCCTTTTGTTTCCCTATATTACCTTAAAAGTATTTAAGGAACTGATCTTGAATTTCTGTGAGGCCTATTATCTTGTTCCCATTTCCCACTTCTAGGGAGTGTATGGAATTTTGGTTTCTATTGGCAAGGAGTGAATTTCCTTTGACAAAAACAGAAAATAACATCTTATAAACATTTATGTGAAAGACAATTAGAAAATTCATTTTTCTACAATTTATAATTTTTTTTGAAATCAACATACATGACAGTCACAACCCGATAAACAGTTTGTACATGTTCAATAGATCATCTTATAGATGCATAACTTGCTCTAATACCACTATTGGAAAGACATGGATCCATGCATCACATATATGGCAAGGCAGCGAAAGTTTTGGAATCAAAATTCCAACCCCATGACATCCCTAGAAAATCGAGAATCTATGTTCATATATAAATAGATTATTAGAACATGAAATTATAGTATATGTACCTTGCAAATACTCCTCCTTTCTTGAATCTTCTCCTTGTTTGGGTTGTAGCAAACACCAAAAACCTTCCTTGGCCTTTAAAGAGAACACAAAGATGAAGAAAAATTAGTTTGTAAGGGTGGTTAGAGCACCAAATAAGGTGAGTTCAAGTAGATGCTCTAGTGAGAGTTAGATTAGGATCAAGTTTCATACAATTAATCTCAAGTAACAATTGCTTAAAATTGCATGAAAAATCTCAAGATCACTCCTCTCATCTTCCAGAACTCTTCTGGACCCTTAACCTCTTTATAGAGTGTGTTTTTGGCTAAAAATTCATGTGTGCATAAGTGAAGAACTCACTTATGTGCCACCTATCATTAAGTTAACCATCGTGGGCGATAAGCCATGATTGTGGCTTGCTTAAATGACAGCCACGCACATTTTGTTTTTTTATCTGATCTTTTATACGTGTGACCTTTAGGTTTCTAGTTATTTTGGTCGCTTGAATTAACTCTTAAAATAAGCAAATCATGAATTAATGATGCCAATTTACTGGAATCTAATTGGATTAACACTTGAACTCCTCGTTAGTTAATTATTCGACTTATGAACCTTTATATAGTCAATTACTGTGCAATTCATCCCTTCACCATCTTTTACCCCACTTGATTTGGAGTATGGGTTATGTGTCAGATCTCATTACTCCATGTGTCATTGAAGACTCTTTTCATGACATATAATTGTTCTGGTCAGAGATTCCCGAGTAATGACTTCGACAAGAGGCCGTGGGTATCATCTTCTTCTATAAAGAGTAGTGAATCCTTTATTGACTACCTAATTACCTTTGAGTACAAATAGTTGTACCTAATCACCACCCTATGAGCAACCTCATCTTGAGGCAACAAGAAATGGTGTCAAAGCACATGATCAGTATCCAAGATATCCTTGATTACCTAAAGTCTAAGGATATTTGCACCATTGCTATGATGAGCTCAATCACTACATTTGATAGATCATCCATATGATAATCTCATAACGGGTCATTCGATGTACTTACCACTTTTAGTAAGCATCCATATGTTAACTCTAAACATCTCATTTTTATAATTTATGAGATCCACTGCTTGATCAAATTAAGGAGTATAACATGTGCTAATCTATCCAAATTAACAAAGTCCTATCTCATTAATCCTATGAAAAGGGATAATTTAGACACTAACATAATTGCACATGATAGGTATACTAATAAAGATAGTTAATTATGAACTTGATTTAAGTTTAAGAGTGGTGCTAATAGCTATTTGAGATAGTGACCTAGAAGAGTAATCAGGAGTATTTATGTCTTTATAATAAGGGATATGAATATTTTCAAAAGTTGAAGGATCTTATCTTGTATATGGAATCGAATTTTATAATTTGGGTTAATTTTTGAAAGATATTAGAGAGATAAATTAACTTATAGATTGATATAAGTTCTTGGTTTCTTAGCATTTTGATGGCACTTATGATTGGATAAATAATAGAGAATCTTTATTGGTATGTTTAACTTATTAAACATTTTTAAATTTTTTTTTCTTATTTGAGATGGAATAATGAAATTGGTTTACTTAAGGATAAGCAAATGCTTAAATGCAGAAGAGTTTATGTAAGCTATATATACATTACTTTTAGTATGATTTTATAGCATTATGTTTGTTTTCTAGAGAATTCTAGAGGATTTTATATTCAAAATGAGATATATTTTATTAAAGGTCTTATTTTTGCTTCTTCAAAGAAAAAGAGCAAATTTGGATAAGAATCAAACCAATTTGCAGTAACTTTAGAAGAAGCAAAAGACCTTAAAACGTAGGGCCTACACGTTACCATGTTAGGGTTGTGTTCAAAGGTGTGTCATTGTGTTTCTCCTCTTCCACCCTACAGATCTTATATTCCACCTTATTCATGCAACTTGGACTAGATACGTCCTATACTAATCTTGTGCTAGCAATGTTAATTCCTAAAAAAAATTACAAAAATATGGAAACAAAATGACTGGTACACAATCCTATGTTAGGGCCATGTTACTAAAAAATTAGGATTTTAAATTATTAGAAAGAGGGAATGGGAAATAAAGAGATTTTTAGGCTAAAGGACAATTTGAAAGTTAGTATAAAGTCATGTAGAATCCATTCTTTAATAGTTATTGATCATGAAAAATTTAATCTTGGAAGAAGAGCAAGAATCCATTAAGGTTCATCAAAGAATCAAGAATCAAGTTTTAAGATAACATTTTCTTATTCTTGTTTTCTTTTTTGTTTCTACATTGTTACTTCTTGTTTTATTATATTCTAATTAGGGAATAGATTTTTTATAAATGAACCCTATGACATGATATGTTGAATTGATGGATCTTTTGATTTAATGAATGTATAGTTTTGTTAAGATTTATCCATATTCTTATCATTGATTGAATTAAAGGAGTGAGATTTAAAGATTTAATTATTTGATTTATTCATTGAGATTTGAGAGATAAAATGTATGGTTAGATCAGAACATGGATAAAGAGGGTTAAGTTTAAGTTACTTAAGATATAATTCCAACATCTTCCAGGGTTAGGATAAAGCCTATTGTGTGAATTTATGAAATGAATGAAGGCATTCTTAGGTTATCTTGATTGGAAAGAGATTTTAATTGATTTTTGTGGTGACCTATTGAAGTCATAATACGTCATACTCATTGCTTTCATTTATAAAAAAATTGCGGGGACCTATATTTAACCTCAATCATTTGGCTCTTTTAGTTATGATTATGTTTCTCCTTTTTGAAATACCATTTTGCTATGGTGTTTTCTAAAATACTTAGTGTCTCTTCATCATATTTCCCTCACAAAATTTTTGGAATTGTGAATCTATATACTCAATACTCTTGTTTGATCTTAATTACTTAATTTTTCTATTTGTCTAGTTCACAACGTCAACCTTCCACATCTTCAACCTTGCAATGACCTCATAATTATACTTCATAAAATATACCTAGAATTTCCTTAAAAATTCATTAATGAATGTCATAAATTACTAAGATTTACCCAATGACAACATTATGATAAAACCCTACATGTTTATATGCACTTAGGTTAGAATTCCTTTAATTTTTTAGTTGTTCATCTTAAATATCAAATTAGATGATTTACTAAGCATATAAAACTTGCAAAGATCTAACTTATATTTTTTTTACGTCCTTTAGTAGGCTCATCTTATAAAGTTATGTCATCCCTTACTTACTGAGATGATCTAGTCACATTTGCCATATACTATCATCATGTAACACTATTGTAGAAATGATAAATGTAAATTTGACAGTATTTATACACCTATATTTGATGTATTTTGTTTGACATTTTATAATTTTTTTGTAATTTTGGTACTTAATTAACTCCAAGTGCATTTATAGGTGATAATTGCCTTTATGGACCAAAAGGAGAAGAATTCAGATGAAAACACAACATAAAAAATACACGACCATGTTTATGCCCTTGTATGTCTCTCAGCCAGAGCAAAATCACAAACTTTAAAGATTTTTGAATATAAATGGTCTAGTATAAACCTGTGTATCAAATTGTGTATCTCCTAGAACCTTAAAGTTTTACTATAGAAAGATGTGAGTAGAGGCTAATTGAAGTGAGTAGACTTTTAGAGTTAATTCCAAATGTAGAAAGCATTTAGAAAGGATGATATTGAACTAGGAATGTGGAAAATGCACAAAATTCATCAAGAGATCTAATAAAGTACAACACCAAACCTTAAACTTACAAGAACATTCAATAGAAGAGAAAAGGAGATTTAGAATTATGAACTCTTTTCTTTCTATTCATTTTTCTTCCTGTTTATTTTTTATTTTGTTTTCTATTATATGTGACTAAACACTTTTTAGTGTCTAGGTATGATGAACGCTAGTTGGAATAAAAATTAGTTTTTATTCTTTTTTTAATGTAATTGTTTTAATTGATCTATTATGATTCAATTATGAGATTTTATGTATGCTCTAAGAGATCTAGAATATTAGTAGATAATTTTATTTCATAGCATAGAGATTAAGATATCCTATGTACGAATAAATCTATCATAATTCAAAGGAGTTCGTTACAAACCTAGAGATAAGCCGACATAAATCCTCTAGATTAAGGTCATAACTATTAGCTTAATTCAAAAATTGATAAAGCAATCCTATAAACTTTAACCTGAATAATTTTAGTTAAGAAACCTATAGATTGGTTGTTCGTAGCCACGAGGAAGTTAATAACATTGGATAGGAATTTTCACTGTCCAATAGTCAATAAAACATCTGCTCAATAAAATATTAATTATCTAAGGATTTTAAGGGGATTCATTATTTAGACACTAATTCTTGATAATGATTGTTTTCTAAGTAACATTTTATATTTCTGTGTTCATCATTGTTTCTTATTTTATTTTAATTGTTTAGGTATTTTTTAAGTTAAAAACCAAAATCTAATTCATAGGCTAGATAATAGAAAAGAGGTAATTACTAGTAATCATTGTCTTCGTGAGATCGACCTATACTTGCCTGTGCTAGCTACAACGACACTGTGCACCTATGGTTAATTCAAATATTAATAAATTAAAATTTAGTCAATCAAGTTTTTGGCGCCGCTATCAAGAATAATAATATTAGAAACACTTGGATGTTATTTCTCTAGTCATTATTTGTTGCATTTATTTTATTTTATGGTATCTTGTTGTATTCTTGGCTATTCATTTAATTATCTTTTGAATTTCTCTACATTAATTGCGTGTTAGTGGTTTATTTTATGGATTAACATTTAATGTCATCACCACGACTGATAATGGAAGGATGGAACAGACAATAATCTTGTGGGATCTACGAGGAGTCCTTATAATATGTAGCATCACCATAATGGAAAGTGTAGTACCCCACTCCCGCAAGACCCGAACCCGACATCGATGGTAATATCCGAGTTCGTGCCCCACGAGGGTGGTGTGCTAAAGCACTAAATCTTTCAAAAGTCCACATAATTTTTTTTTGAATTCAATAACACAAAATGTAGAAATCAATACTCAATTTGGGCCCACATTTATTCATAAACATTTTCAATTAACGTAAAACCATCGATAAAAATTTCAGTAGCCATTAGGTCCCTTTCACAGTTACAAAATACACAAGTCATTTTGGAATATCAACTTATACAAAAAGTTGCGGAGAATGCAATTTAATACAAAATGGGAAAAATGCAATGCTCACACGAACTGATCCCGATCTCTATCCTTCACTTGAATGCTGTATGTATACTTCCGTTGGCCTAACGGGGTATTCTTCTTATCATAAAAAATAATTGCAAATTTTGGGTGAGTTTTGCGAGCTCAATGAGAGACCAGCATCGATGGCTCTCCCAATCACATAAACCATAATTCACATAACACATACATCACACATTTCACATTATTTCACACTTCACATTCACTTTA
>JANTPM010000006.1:30352233-30362549 GCA_025434745.1 Erythroxylum divaricatum
CTTGATCGAAAAATTCCATACTTTATATCGAAATAAAGATCAAATCACAATCTTCAACTTTCATGAAGAACTTCAAAGCTCACTTAACCTCTAACTAGGTAAGTTTTCCAGTCAAAGCTTCAGCCATAAAATAAGTCAAAAGTCAACCCTATCACACATAAACTTTGACTGAGCATAACTTCCACTCCCGATATCAAAAAATTGCAAACTTTATGGCTACAGAAAACTCTCAACATAACCTACAAGTTTTATGTAGAACATTTTCTCAAATTATGCCTAAATCAAAAGTCAACTATTAATGGCCAAAAAGTCAAACTTTTCATGTCTTCTCACTTTTTCTCTTTAATTCTTGCTATTTAACTTCATTTCAATCAACTCATCCACTTTAATAGTCACAACCAATCCCAATTTATTCAAAACCCCAAAGATATCAAAATTAAATCATTTCTTTTCTTATCAAGATCCTTTAAGTATTAAATCATCTATTACACAATATATACACAAAGCACTCCTTAAATTTTGTTTTCATAATTTAAATTTTTACTCAAAGATCGGGGTCCAACATATTGTTAGTGATTATTGAAATAGTCAAGTTAAATGAAAATTGCATATTATTTACACATATATAACTAATTTCTTTCGTAAGCTTTTGAGCCTAAAAACTTTTAGGCTTAAAAGCTTATGAAAGAAATTAGCTGCATATGCGTAAATAATATGCAATTTTCATTCAAGTTGACTATTTCAAAAAAAAATTTTGCTTTTAGGCTTAAAAGCTTACGAAAGAAATTAGTTGTATATGTATCAATAATATGCAATTTTCATTCAACTTGACTATTTCACTAATCAAAATTTAAGCCTTTTAAACTCTTTTATACGCATTATCATGTATAGTTAAATGATAATAGAACTTGCTTTTATTATACAAATTGAAACCATTTTTGTTAAATTAGAAGCATTGAAATGATAAAGGCATTTAGATTCAACAATTTGTTTAAGCCTGTTTCTTTGATAATTACCATACCATACATTTTCCCATAGGAATAATCAAGTTGAGCCTTAGCCTTTTTCATTGATTTAAACACCTTTATCCTTATTTATTTACATTACTTGATTGTTGAAACTTGAAATTTTGATAGGTTCAATATTTCTTTAATAGTGGAATATGATGAATGTTCAAAATTATTATAAATAAAAAATATAATAGAATAAAAAAAGAAAAATATATCGTGTCATTTGTTTTATAGTGAATGGACCTTTGTATATTGTGAACAAGTTTCACATAATGTTCTCTTTAGTAAATTTCCTTCCAATCAACCCTCTTTACCATCCCAATCATACCATATCTAAGCCTCATTTTAACCTATATAAGGACCTTTTGATTTTTATTTCTAGTTTATATAAATGGTGAAGATGTGATAAAATAGCAAGCCAATCATAAGAGTTCTACTATGCATTCATTTGAGAGTTTGATACTTTTCACCCTAAACACTTGAGTTCATTAAGTGAACTCTTATTGAGGGTGTAAAGGCTTATGCTTTTGATTTCAATGAGGTCATTAATATGATTACAGTTAATATTGACTTAGGAAGTTAGTTTTAGTATAAATTGAATCCATTTGCATGTTAATTTGATTAATATGATATGAAGATTTATAGTATAAAGAGACAGGTTAAGATTAAGAAAGGATTGATGTTGTAAGATTTATAATTTTGATTATGAATTTTTTGAGAACAAGTAAAAGCTTAAGTGTGGGGATGTTTGACAAATGTAAATTTAACTATACTTATAAACCAATATTTGATGTATTTTGCTTGATATTTTATATATTTATTAATGGTAGCATGTTGTAACACTACATAAAATAACTAGACCTACGATTGTAATGGTGGTGAGTCTAGGCCAATCCCATAGAGATCAAATCCATATACTTTCCCAAATTATACATGTATGCAAAACATGGGGGTTTGGTTTAATGCAAATTAGAAAACAAAGTAAAATTGAATATGTGATTAATGCAAATTAGAAAACAAATTAAAATTGAATATGTAAAAGTAACTCAAATTAAACAACAACAATGTGAAAAAATTGGTAAATGGTTTGAAATTCGATTCTTTGGTTTAATCTCATCCTACGCAAAGTTTCAATTATGTCATTGCATTATCATCTTTCCACCTCTCTTTAGACTATTGACAGTGAATTAACAACAAGCTCTGTTAATCCTAATTTTTCCTTATGTTGTAGTTAATCAAGAAGACCTCATTGATTAACTTTAATTATTGGATAACCTAGAATAAGCTCTGTAATTTTAATCGGATAGCCACCTTATGAGTGAGAAAAATGGACCAATCTAAGCAATAATCACACAAGCTCAGACTTTTTATCCTAGGTTGCATTATCCCTAATGATATAATACCATTAGTTGTCACAAATGAATTCAAACATGATTATTACGTATCGTATTCAAAGTTCTAGCAATGGGTTCTCATGAAAAAAAATCCAATAAAGCATCAAAGTCATTCTTACATAATACCCAATCAATAAACATAAAATAATGTAAACAAATCCGAAAAGAGGGAAAGAACATGATACATAAAGAAGATATGCTTAAATGCACTTCTTGGGATTGACTTCACCCCCGAACTAGCATTAGGAAGGTTGACCCTCTAGCTTCTCCGTCAATCTCTAAAAAAGAGTTATGAATCACCTCTGAGTTGTCAAAAACTGAAAAAGGAATGAAGAAAATCCCATTTGTTTTCTAATCTGTGTCTATCGTCAAAACTTAATGCTTTTATAATTAAAAAACTCGATTATAGGGGGGACAAGTGGTAAGTTCATGAGTGTGACTTGGCATGTCACACCCGTAAAATTTTTCATGGACGTGAGACTAGTGTCATGTACATGACACATGTTCACAGACATGACATACCCCGTGAGACACCTCCTATAGTCATAACTTTACATCTTTTCATTTCTTTTGGTATTTTCTTGCCTCCTTTTCATTCTATCCCTTCTCCTTCTTACTCCATGGAGCCAACTGAGTGTGAATCTCAAAAATATGGTGAAATGAGTATGCTTTGGACTCACTTTAGCTATTACACTTCCAAATTACACCTAAGATCAAATATGAACTAAAGTGAGTGTCTTAAGTATTTTAAAACATGAATCACTAAGTGTCAAGGATTAAATATATCAACAATTAAGCATATATCAGTTGTATTTTTGGTATTTAATTCACTTCAAGTACATTCATACGTGATAATTACCTTTATGGTCCAAAAGGAGAAGATTTCAGATGAAAACGTGACATAAAAGGAAGTTTTAAAGCAGATAAATAGTCATGTCTATGTCAGTGTAAGTCTCTCATCCCATGTAAAATTGCAAATTCTGAAGATTTTGGAATATACACAACCTAGTGCACGCCTATGTATCAAACTATGTGCCTCCCATAATCCTAAAAGTTACTCTAAAAAGAAGTGAGCGGAGCACCATTTAAGAGAGTAGACTTTTGGAGTATATTCCAAACATAAAAAGCATTCGGAAGGGATGATATTGATCTAAAAATGTGGAAAACACATAGAATTCATCAAAAGATCCAATAGATTAAAACATCAAACCTCAAACTTGCAAGAACATTCAATAGAAGAGAAATGGACATTTAGAATTATGAACTCTTTGCTTTCTATTCGTTTTTCTTCCTGTTTATCTTTGATTTTGTTTTCTACTATAAATAACGGAAAGCTTTTTAGTTTCTAGGTGTGGGATAATAATATGTTTTGATTCTTTTATTTAATACAATTGTTTTAATTGATCTATTGTGATTTAATTATGTGTTTTTATATATGCTCTAATAAATTCAGAATATTGATACATAATCTGATTTCATAGTATAAAGATTGAGAAATCCTATGTATGAATAAATTTACCAGAATTGAAAGGAGTTGATTGCAAACCTATAGATAGTTGACATAAATCCTTTAGATTAGGGTCAATCCTAATAGTGGAATTCACAAATAGATAAAACAATCCTAGAAACTTTAACCTGAATCATTTCAGTTAATAAACCTATAGATTAGTTGTTAATTGTCTCGACATAGTTATAAACATAAGGAAGGAATTTCCACGATCTAATAGTCAATAAAACAATTGCATAATTAAACGTTAATTATCTAAGTGTTTTAAGGGGATTCATTACCTAGACACTACTTCTTAATATTGATTATTTTATAAGTAACTTCTATGTTTCTAAGTTTGTTAATGTTTCCTATTTTATTTTAATTATTTAATTATTATTTTTAATTAAAACAAAAATCTAATTTATAGGTTAGATAATAGAGAAGAGTTAATTACTAGTAATCATTGTCTTTGTTGGATCAACCCCTACTTGCTTGTGCTAGCTACTACTACGAGATGCACATATGATTAATTCAAATATTGACAAACTAAAATTTAGTCAATCAAGTGACCTCTTTACTTGAAACTATGCTCTTTGTTTATTTTACAAATGGTTTTCACTAGTCTTGATTCTTTCATCACAATCAATGTATCCTTTACCATCTTAATGTTATCGTTATTAGTATTTATAATAAAAAAATTTCATATGTAAAGTGCTCAAAGAGTTTAGGTTATTCCTTAAATTTGGTACATGTTGAAAATTTCCTAACAACACTGGTTACACGTACAATGCACCAAAAACTGAAACCTAACTCTGTACAACTAAATTTATAGTAATATTGAGAAAGGATTGAGATAAGTGCTTGATTTTCTAGATATTTACTATGTGATTAATGTTATGTTATTATTAAGATACTTATTCTGTTTTATATTTTGTTTTAGGTACAATTTTGAGGAATAAGAAATAAAATAAGTTAAAAACATATCCTTGGAGTCTTTCTAGCAATCTTTGGTCTTATTTCCCTTTGTGGAAGCAAGAAGGAGATGAATTAGGATGAATATAGGATCAAGAATGCAAGAAATGAAGCTATTGTAACTTACACAGTGATATATGTGATTGTGTAACTAACTGGAAATGTGTAGGAGCGTAAAGATGTAGTTTTAGCCACTTTTACAACCTACATAACCATGTGTTGGCTGACACATCTGTATAAGTGAGCTATAAAGCATGTAAATGGCTTTGTAGCTTACTATGAATGTGTAAGTTCCTGATTCTTACAATTTGCACATGCATGGTTACCCATGTAGGTAACTATGTATTATGACATAACCGTAATTTTTACTATAAAAGGGCATTTAAGAGGCCAAAGGAGGCATAAAGGCTTTAGAGACATAAAAGGGGGCAAATTTCATACCCTTTGGAGAGTTACAAGGAGCTAAACTTCATCCTTTCAATTTAAAGGAGATACTAAGGCCAAAAAACATGTTTGGGCATTTATTAATATAGTATTATTGTTCTCACTCTCTTTCAAAATTGCTTATAATATTTTATGATTAATGTTTTAGGATTTATGTAATAATGATTTAAATATCTTAAATAGATTATTCATGTATGAAGCTGTTGTCATAATCTGGATTGCAATATGTAATCTTTGTCACTCTGATTCACATGTGGTAAACTAATTGTCATGCATCATTAGGGTTAACATATCATAGGTTGAATGACTTGAGTGCATGTGATTGTTACCTAAATTAACATATTTTCCTAGTTTGTTATGCAGTTTTCATACTAAATTTAGAGAGCTTACTTTAGGTTTTTTGATAGCTTGACTTAATTAAAGACCTTGTTTTAATTGGATACAGTATAAAAGAAAAATGGGATTAATAAAGCTTATTGTTCATATACGATTAATAGTTTTAAAAAGAGGTATGTGCATAACATGATGATTAATTATGTTCATTTGTATGAAGGTTGAGATTGAACCACGAATTAGATTTGAAACCCATTGGTTAATTTTATCAATGTTTTACTGTTTGATTTGATTTACCTTTAATAGTTTAGTTTTACATTACTTTGTTAATTAAATTCAACTCAAATCTCCAACCCCCCCCCCCCCCCACTGATTTATACATTACGAAAGCTAAACATATACTCTTTGTGGATACAATCCTTGCTCAACATTAATACAAATTTAGTTGTGCAAAGTTAGGTTTTATTTTTTGGTGTGTTTAACTCATACCAAGAATTTTTGCTTCATTTCCAGGGAGTGAAGTGATTTGGCTTTGTTTTTAATATTAATTAGTGTTTTGTACATATATTTGCTTATAATTGGCTGTTACAATGTTTATTTATCTTTTCATGTTTGCTAGTGTTTGTGTATGATAGTGACAAGATCTCCTCATCAAGACCTTATATAATTTTATCCTGAGATCGAAAGGACGTCATGAAAGTTGCATAGGGAAATGAGAACAACTCCAAAAATTTAACAAGGAATTGAATTTGAAGAAGCTATGGCTAAGCCAAGAACTTCAAGAGAGTTGACTTCCCTAGACTTGACTCAAAGACCTTCATGCATTAGTTTTCTAAAATGTTGTTGAACATATTACTTTTGAACTTACGTATGGATTAATGCATCTTTTTCCTAAGTTTAATGGCCTTGCAATTCAGTGTCCTTATAAGTATCTTAATGAGTTTAATGTGGTTTGTCTTAGTATGAAACCTTTAGGGGTGGTGTGACAGAAAGAACATATTATATTGAGAACCTTTCCATTTTCACTAAAGGATATGATAAAAAAATTGGCCTTTTGATTTGACTATAAAGAGTGTGATTTCATGGAGTGAAATGAAGAGGTTATTTTTAGAGAAGTACTTTCTAGCATCAAAGACAAATAGTATAAGGAAATAGATTTATGGCATAAAGAAAAATCATAGAGAATCCTTTTATGGGTATTAAGAATGTTTTAAAAAGTTGTGTGGTAGTTGCCCTCATCCCAATATCATAGAATATTCTTGATCTAATACTTTTATGAAGGATTATTGCCTATAGATAAAATCTTAGTAGATGTAGTAAATGGGGGAGAACTATATAAAAAGAATCCTTTGGATGCGAGAATTTTAATCGAGCATATAATAACAATCACTCAATAACTTGACATTCACAATGATGTTTTTAGGGTAACTAAGGTTAGCAATTTATCCATAGAACATCACTTAGGTGAACTAACATCCTTTATTAGATAAATTGTTGTAAGGTAGGCATAGATAAAAGCTTATAGGATATCTGTAAATGCAAACCATCCATTAGATAGTTGCCCAACTTTGTAAGAGGAAAATATGGAGTATATTAATGTGTAGGAGGAAGTTTTCCTAACAATACGACCTATATTGCTAAACCTATAACCCAGTTTAAAGAGATCACCCAAACCTGAGTTATGAAGGGAATAGTTAGTAGAACTACTTCCCGTATAAGCCACAAGGAGCTTAAAATTTCAACCTAGTCCATAAGCCTCCACCCCCATCTCAGGTACATCATTGGAAGATATGGTTAGGTTTTTTGCAACTAACACATTGCAATTATAATAGGATGTACAATAGTTTTATCAGGTGGCCAAATCTATTTTTTAAGAGATGAAGTTTAGAATTTAGAATTTGGAGAACCAGGTAAGTCAAATGTTCTCCAAATGGAAATTGTTATCAACCATTTAAAAGCCTAAAGAGTAAGAAAACTACCATCACAACTAGAAATAATTATGAAGAATGTTATTGCAATCACCTTATGAGTGGAAGAAAGCTTAAGGGTCCTCAAAAGACTATACAAAAGATGTTTAGTGAAGAAGAAATTGAGAAGGAGTTTAAATAAGAAACAGATATATCACCTATCTCAAAGGTAAATGTCAAATCCTAAATTGTTATACCCTATCAGGTTAGCAAAGTTAAATAAGGACAAAGACGAGGAGATTTGTGAGACTTTTTAGAAGGTTAAGGTGAATGTACCACTGTTAGATACAATCAAGCAAGTGCCAAGTATGCAAAAATCCTTAGGGACTAGCATAATAACGAGTGAAAGTTGAGAGGTAATGAAACGATAAGAATGGGTGAAAATGTTTCTACAGTCTTTAATAAGAAAATGCCTCTTAAGTGTAAGGACCCAAACATGTTTATCATACATTGTGAAATTGATAACACTAAGATTAAATAGACATGTTAGATTTAGAAGCAACAATTAATGTTATGCCCCATTCCATGTATGATTCTTCAAATTTAGGCTTGTTGAAAGAAACTAGTATTATTATACAATTGGCTAATCATACTAATACTTATTTAGAAAGGGTGACTGAGGATGTTTTAGTATAGGTAAATGAATTAGTATTTCTTATAGATTTTATGTGGTAGATATGAATGATGAAAATGCTTATAAGTCAATACCTGACTTACTAGGGAGACCATTTCTTAACGTGGGCCACACTAAGACATATGTTTATAAGGGTACCCTCACAATGGAATTTGATAGAGAAGTCACTCGTTTGAATATTTTTTATGTTAGTAAACACCCCCAAAATGAACATTATATTTTTTTGATTAATTTAAGTGACCCTTTAATATAGGAAGATTGTGAGCGAATGTGTATAGATAAATTAGAAGTAGTTTTAACTAAGGAGAAAATCAAAGCTTTCAATATCTTAAGGAAAAGCTTTATTATTGATCAAAAAGTGCTTCTTTATTACTCTTAATATAAATTATTTCCATATAAATTAAATCCTTATTGGTTTGATCGTTTTGTGGTTATTAATGTCTCGCTTTTATGTTGTAATAGATATTAAGAGTCTAAAAACAGGGAAGACATTGAATGTGAGTGGTCATTAACCCAAGCCTTATATTGAAAAATCTTAATTGGAGAATGCAGAAGATGTGATAGTCAGATCAAAATTTTATCATGTGGTGAGAAAAATTGTTGGACCCCGATCTTTAAGTGAAATTTAGTAAATGAAATTAAATTAGTGTTTTTAGGTATATGGATATGTTATAGATGCTTTTGTGCTTTAAGGAAACTGATGAGAAAAGAATTGATGGATTTTGATGACTTTGATATTTGAGTAGATTTGTATGGATTATGAAAGTTAAAGTGAATGAGATGATTGAAATAGAAGTTGAAAAGCAAGTAATAAAGAGTGAAAGTGTGAGAATTTGTTGAATTATGAAAGTTTGACTTTTTGGAGATGAAGAGTTGACTTTTTGGGCTGAAACTTTGTGAATTTTTTTGAGATGATTTAGGCAGAATTTGATAAAATGATCTGCATGAAACTTGTAGCTTCTGTTGAGAGCTTTCTATCACCATAAAGTATGATATTTTTCGATATCAGGATTGAAAGTTATGATCATTCAAATTTAAGTATTATTTTGCTTTGTTTTTGGAAATGACCATTAGAGTAAGTTTGTTTGTACTGCTTTGAGGCCAATTTCTATACTGATGTGGTATGAATTGGAGTGAGTGGTCTATATGAAAGTTATAGAGAATTTGCATAGCTTTACAATGATGTATAATATGAAATTTTTGGATGTGGGAATTGAAAGATGTGAATGTGTGAAGTTTGGATATTGTTTAGGTGGTTTTTAACAGGGCAGAAACTTTGACTAAAAAATTGACTTATATAGAGGTTGAAATTGCTTTAAAGTTCTTCATTAAAGTTTTAGATTATGTTTTTATCTTTCCATTGATGTAAAGTATGGAATTTTTGGATCATGGAATAGGAATTTATGAATTTTAGAAGTTTCTGCTACTGTTTGGCATGATTATTAGTGGACAGAAAATTTGATTGGAAATTTGACTTCCTTAGAGGCCAAATTGATTTTTCTGTCCTTCATGAAAGTTTTAGTTCGCTTTTTTTATCTTTGTATTGATATAAAATATGATATGTTTGGACCTTGAAGTAGAAAGATAGAAATTTTAGAAGTTTCTGTTATTGTTTTGGGATGGCAAGTAGGAACAGAAACTTTGATTGCATTTTCGACCCCTTTAGAGACGGAATTAGTTTTCAAGTTCTTCATGGAAGTTGTAGAGCTTCCTTTTAGCTTTTTATTAATACTCAATTTCTCAAATTTGGAGTTCGGGATCAAGAGTTATGAGTTTTGGAAAAATCTATTTTATATAGGTTGAAAAAAAAAAGAAAAGGCGAGGGCGAGTGAGCTCTTTCGCTAGCCCGAGGCGAGCTCGTCGCCCTGCGACAAGCTCACGAGGGCGAGCGCCCGTTCCATCCTACGTGACGTCGTTTTGTATTTCTTCTCTTCTGCGCGCAGCCGTTTGGCGCCATACGACGTCGTTTTGCTTCCTTCTGATTTTGGGTAATTTGCTTCCTAATTCGACCTTTGTGTAATCTTTTGCTTATATCTTTTCCGTCCGACATCCGATTGACTTGGTTTTTGAAGC
>JANTPM010000006.1:30389892-30400494 GCA_025434745.1 Erythroxylum divaricatum
AAATAAATAATTTTCGGGGCCCAACAAATAGAATGAAGCATTTAAAAGGTTTAAGGAACCAATTACGACAACATCAGTATTGGCACTTCCTGACTTCTCAAAATCCTTTGTAGTGGAGGTGGACACTAGTGGGTTTGGCATTGGAGCAGTACTGTAGTAAGAGGATCACCCAATCTCCTATCTTACCAAGATGTTAGTTCCAAAACATCAAAGTTATCAACATATGAAAAAGAGTTTTTGACTGTGATCAAGGCAATTAAGCAAATGTCATCATTGTCTCAGTATCAAACCTTTCATCATTTGAACATATCACTGAAGCCCAAAGTATCTGTTAGAGTAGCAACTATCCACACCATTCGAACAATTGTGGCTTCCAAAACTCTTAGGGTATGATTTTGAAGCACAGTAACGCAATGGAAAGAAGGATACTGTAATTGATACCATGTCCAGATTCACCAGCTCAGAATTATTGATGATGCCACTTTCACAGGTACAAGGGGGGTTATGGAAGAGATAAAAATAAGAAATTGATCACACTATAGAAGATATGATTAACTATCGAAAGGAGAGTTTACTTCAAGTGCATATGAATGGAAAAATGGGATGTTACATTCAAAGGAAAGTCCAGTGATAGGGGCAGACAATGCACTTAGAGAATAATTAATCAAGGTGATCCATGACGAGATAATGGAAGGACATTCGGGCATATTGGCAACTACAAAGAAATTACATGATGGATTTCCTTGGCCAAATGGTGGTAAAATATGACATACCATTCAGTCATACGGGGTTTCCTCGAATTCAAAAAAAAAAAAGAATTGGTTTTATTAAATCTATAACACTACAAGCAACATTCTCTTCAAAGGATCACCATTGTATTACAACCCTTACAAACCTCTTAGATTCAAATTTTCACGCATCACAACTTTCGAAAGCCCATATGGGATAAGGCAGAACATCTACGTCCTTATTGGAAGTACTCACTACAATAGAGCATGTCCCAGTGGCAGTGTTCGGAAGAAGAATGGTCAAAGAGGAACAATCACTAAGCAACGAAATTATTAATTCAATGGTCTGACGGTTGAAGTGAGAACACTTCGTAGGAATGCCTCTTTCAACTCCAGAGTCAATTAACTTGATGGACAAGAAAGTGAGGGGGGTGTTTGTTAAAGAAGACAAGTAAACCACAGGAAGTTCGAATGGAATGAAGAAGCTAGAAAAACGAAAACGTCCGAGTTATTACACGAACTCATCATTTAAATAAAACCATAAGATTGTTATACAAGATCAGTCCTTATCCTATTCTTTCTTTTACATGTATTTAACAATGACTAGTGGTTATTTTCCTCCTCCTGATATTCTCTCAAGATCTCTTCCCTCTCTCTGATTCTTTTATTTGAACTGAACATACCTAAAGATGAATTAGCATAACACATAACCATGACTAACAAGCTTTTACAAATACACCCATCGGGGTGCCCATTATGCCAGACAGCTACCCATCAAGTACCACATGATCCTTCTAGAGGATTTATCGAAAGTCTGTTTTTCCCATTTTGTGATGTAGTTTGTGCTAATTGTTTCCCTTTTGTCAATAAAAAAAACCTTTGAAAAAACACCTTTGAAGAACAAGCACAAATAAAGAACAATCGATATCAACTTCCAAATTGTCTAAGCTTATCCGAACTAATACGTCCAAATTCTCACTCAAATCATAATAAATATAATGTTGAAATTCATCAACAAATTGTTTAGCATTATATTTATTATGAATAAAAATAAATTTTAAATTTGAATATGAATAAAATTACTTATTATACATATATAATATATTATTAAACATTAATAACATTAATACTTACTTTAATATTTAGCATTAAATATTAAAAATTATAATAAATATCTTCTCATATTTAGTCATTGCATAATTTATTTTGCACATAATTAATTAAAACAATTCATTCATAAAAATTTTCAATAATTTATAAGATAATTTTTAAATAATTATAAATAAATTTTATAATAAGAATAAAAGTATCAATAAAATAATAAATAATTATTAAAAACTAATATCAAAGATAATTTTTATAGTAATATTGTAATAATATTATCCCCGATTTTTTTAATCTCAACTTATACTCACCCTCTGCAAGAATAAAAGTACAAAATTATTTAACATTCATTCCAATTTTGTCTTTCACTATTTTTAATAAAAGATGCATTTTCATTCCCACTTCCTCCTTGCTAATTACCACACATGACCTAAATGTTACGACTGATGTTTGAATACGTAAATTGACATCGTTCAAATTAAAAGGCCTTCCCCTAGCAGCTATTTCAAAACACAAAACTGCAAAAGCATCGTATCACATCTTGCAATTTCAACAGTAATTCACAGGACACATTAATAGTAATATTCAATCTCAACCAGGTTTAATATTAAAGGTAACACTTTCAGTGCCAACCAAAAGTAGCAACAGCAAGGATCTAATTACCAGCACAAAAGATAAAAAGTGTCACATCCAGGATGTGCACAGCAAGGCAAATAAAAGTTTCAAAACGGAACAGGACATAATTGAACCTGATAGGTGCAACCCTAACAGTAAAACATAACCCGCTTAACTTTCTCCTTCAAAGCAGGTAGTGGACGCACAGCAGCTCCAGCACCAGGGCCTCGAGTGCTTCTTGCAGTTCCAGCTCCAGCTCCACCCATGCTGCCACGTCCTCCAGCAGTTCCACTGGTCATTGAACCACTGTCCGATGTCTCTGGCTCCATATAGAAACGAGCTCGAAATGCAGCAAGATGTGCATAGTATGCAGGGGGTACTGCAATTATGAAATAAAAACCATTAGACAATGTTGCTATTACACAACATAACATCAATTATCGGAATTCTCAAGTTTCATTTTATTGCATAGACAGAAAATACTAACCAATGGAAACGGATCTTGTGCATCTCGCATATCTGCAACATAATAAAAAAAATTCAATAAAATTAATACCAGAATTTAAAGAGAAAACAAGGACGGAAAAAAGTGATAACTGGCTGCTATGTTATCAGTACTTTTGGTCAAACCACAAATTACCAACAGAAAATATGAACATACGTGTAGCAAAGGTTGTTTGTCAACGATTGCAATCCATCAGCATTAAACTTGTTCTCATCCCATAGAACATGGTAGTGGGCAGGACGACTCGTTCCCTATTTGTCAAGTTGGCACACTGTTAAATAGTTTTGATGAAGCTAAGCTTATCTAGCATTGGAAAAAAAACCGTGTTTCTTACCTGTATTCCAGCATGGCTACACAGGTAAAAATCAAATTCAGTCGGATGACAAATTTTTGAGTCCACAACAGTACCTGGAAACGGAATAGTTCATGATATACCATCACATGTTAAGACTAAATAAAATAAATTAGTGCAACTCATTTCCAAAAAGTTACAACAAAATCAGATACCAGGCAGTATATTCCCACTCCTGTCAACAGATCTCGAGTCACGGTGATTGTTTGCAAACAACCTTGTGTGATGTCGTTTTTGGACCACAACAAATGTCACTGGCGGTTGATAGTTTGGTTCCAAGGAAGCACATGCCTAAAATTTCAGTGAGGCACAAGGAAAAGCAATAGTAATAAGGAGGTGCATGATACAAGTTTGAAGTACATAATTCAAGGAGGAATAGCTAAACTGCTAAATCAAGAAAAGTAGTTTAACCTTGCGGATAGCATCAAGTTCATACAGCAAAACTTGATAGAATTGGCCCTCACTAACTCCATCCCTGGAGAAGCCACACCAAATAATAAAACATACAGTAATTTTTTAAAAGCAAAGATAGCTTAGCATAGCTGTCATGAGAATTAGAAATACCTGTAGAATATAATCCGTTCTGGCTTCTGCCCAGTTGCTTTACGGAATGATATAAGAAGTTCCCTGCAAAGAGAGAGAATATCATAAAGCGACTTGGTCCTAAAATTCACAGAAATACAAGGCACAACAATTCTAATCTCTAACAATTAATGTGAGTTGATCGTCATGAACGGCACAAAACACACACACACATGTTGAGAGAGAAGGGTTAACAGTACTTGATCATTCCACCAGACACTGTCCCTCTCACAGGATCTTGCCACGTCTTGTACAAATCCTGGATGAGCTCTTGTCTATGTGCTTGTGCACAAACCAAACCAGCATACTTTGTAACCTCTGGCCAATCTTGTGATGCTACAACCTGAGACCAAAAAATATATCCATATTACAGGAAAATGTAAAACAAACACATTTAATCATTCTTAAAATAAAGGATGACACATTTGACGACTTACAGCTGCAATGGATGGGCTAGAGTCTTCCCCTGGATGAGGATGAGTAACATCCGCACCAAATATTATAGTAGGCCGATCAGTGACCAAAGGAATACGCCTAGATAATGCATCAACAAGGACTGTATTCCTTCCTCCAACCTTGACATTTATTTTTAAGGCCACATTGGCCAAATATTGCTTGCTCATCTTAAATACATGCTTTGTCAAACAGCATTGTGATACAAGTCCAAGATCTGTCTCACATATCCTTTTCAAGTCACCTGCAATGTAAAGCCATTGAAAAAAGAGGAAAAAAATCATGTTTCAATCAAATACAAATACTTTGTACCTTAAAATACACCAATTACACAATAAAATATAATGAGCTTAAAAAGAACGTTTGAAATGTTCACAATTACCATAGAGAGAGCCATTATTATCTGGAAGAATAACAATGAGTAAGTCAAGCTCCTTGCTATAGGGTTGAAGTTTTGTCATTGCATCATGGTACCTTGTTTTCAAAACCCTCTCTACATGCTCAGGTCGTGCACTAACAGGAGGTAGGACTGGCTGAGGATTAAATTCCTGCAAAAAACAAATATTACTATTTAGCAAAGCAAGAAAACAATATAAAACATAACTGAAGCCAATAACCTCATCATAAAAGATTACATACCATGCCAGAGATGTGGCACATGTGCGCAAGTTCTGAGCAAAATCCACCTGCCACACTATCTTGAACACTTCGAGAAAAATTTATGCAGATCCAGCTCCTCACTGTCCCACCATTAACCATTTTCTGGAAATTTTGATCAAAGATTATTTCTAAATGACTAGTTCACCAATAAGGCAATGACCAGCAGATATTGCCAAGAGCAAATACTAATCTCATATAAACCTCATACATATACACTAAAGAGGCTCTTTGCTTCTTCAATCATATGTATTCTATTAACTCATCATGTTCCTGTTTTCTGATCCCAAGTCTTCAGTCTCATCCTTTATATCCAGCAGATTGCACACTCAAAAAATTTTACTAGACCAAAATAAAAAATAATTTAACTTAATTAATGTATTGGATTCAGCCTCCATGGAAATTTAAATCATAGAAATAATTAGCATTTTTAAATCAATTTAATTTTTGTTTTCTACAAGTAATAGTAGACTAAAACAACCAACTTAGTTCGTTTATTTGGATAGAGATGTAGTTATAAAGTTACAAATAATATCTCAGCATTAATCCTTAGATTCAATTGTTCAAGTAAACCTATATAAAATTCATCAATTCTAACTCTCAAAAAAATTCATCAATTGCATACACAATCAGACACAACGCACCTTCAACTAAGCATTTTCAAACCTAGATCAGTTCTGTCCAACTTTGATTATTTAAGGAGACCCACATACAATACTTCTAATTTAATTTATCACTTTCCTACACATTTTGCTTACAATTGAGATGTTAATTCTTTCCAACCCCCTACAAAAATCAGCCTCCATGCATCCAAATAGTTAACAGTTTCCAACAAAAATATAACCTCTACATTTCTCCTTTCAACATCCACTGTTTCATCAGAATGCATATTTGACACAAAATAGATAGACTAACACTTAATTAATACTTTACCAAGTTAGCAATCAGAGAGAAAGTATTATGTTGAAAACACTTTACATGACACGTTATGTTGAAAATATATGAATTGTGTTCATTGTAACTTGTGATCTCATAGCAATTTCAAATAAATTGATTAAATTGGAGAAGGGAAGAAAATACTTCAAATGCATCATGAACTTGAAATGAATACATGCAAAGGGCTTATATAAAATGATTTTCTAACATATCAGGAGGAAGAACCTTATTCATCATGTTCCACTGTCCTACTTGGGGGTGGCAATCCTTCTCCCTACCAGTATCATGATATTTTAACTGCACAAAATCGTATGAATTAAATCAGAAGACAATTGTTTCACAAAGTAGTAAAGAATAGAAGAGAACACTTACCCAGGGGGCTGGAAGAATGCGAGCTTCAACTTGAGCAAGCCTGTCACTGATTTTTATTCCGAACTCCTTTGCATATGGATCATTCTGATAAGCATTGTGTTGAACAGTCTGACAAGTAAATAAATTAAATTTTCAGTCTATGTTTGAGTTATTTTATCCTTGTAGGTTTTAAGATGAGAAAACCAGTGCAATAGAATAATCACCAAACAAAATTCTTATAACTGCTTAAATGGCAGGTGACTTAGTGGTAAATATCATATCACCAAAAATATAAAAACCAACTAATTTCCAACTAAAAGAGCCTGTAGTGATACACAATGTCGCCAAAAATCTAAAAGCACCAAGAGGAGGAGAATAAGCTAACAACATACCTTCATAATATCATACTCCCTTTCTTGGGGCCTTTGACAAGTAACCTTCAAAAGAGCAGTAATCTGTCTCTCATTCAATCTCTTAGAGTACCTTTGGCCTTCAACAATCTTGCATACCTGCTTAAAATAACTAATAAGCAGGAATGTTCAAACATCACATACAGATTAGAAATTTTTTATGTACATTATTACCTCCATGGGTAAGTAGTTTGGTCTCTGTTGATTTCCAACTTGTAGACATGGCCACTGGGCATGTTGAATAACAAACCCATAAGTCTCATAAAAGTACTCCACCACTGATTTCATTGTTCCCCTGTCATCCACAGGAAAACTAACAAAAACAAAGTTCCAACTCAGAGAGACCAAATCATGCGAAAGAATTCTATCATAGACAAGCATCATATGCTTGCAAGTTACAGAGAGAAATTACTCACGTCAACTCGCGGGTTGTTTGAGACGTTAATCCAGATATGCGATATTTCCTTCGCATATTTCCTCTATGTGTTACTTCAACTTTGACACCCCTAAGAGCCTTCTTGATCTATCAAGAAGGAATGATGCTCAAATATCATTACTCTAAATAGATCATATCACAAGAACTTTATGCAAATTTTGCAGTTTAGCAGCTGTAGAATGTGGAAGCAATAACATTAATTACCATAAAAATCAATAGGTTACCTTTACACGATCGGCATCAGATAATGGTCGAGATGATACATCTCGATTCAATAATTGGGTTACAAATTCAATAACAGGCAAGGGTTCAATGAAAGCAGTAGATGACATATCTGCATCATAAGCATCGCATTATGGCTACATAAGCATTAGAATACATCAGAATCTATAATAAAAAACCTATGTGCAAGTCATATATTAAAAGATATAGATATATGAATGCAAAAAGAGGGGCAAATTTTTACCAATATTGAGTGACAATCCCATTTGTGTAGGACGAATACTCTGGTAGAAGCCTCGCCAGCTCTCCAAACCCTCACCAAGAGTCTGTCTTCTACCCAGATCAGGAGAATAAAAAGATCTACCAACTGGGCAGTACCTACACTCAATTCCCGCTCCAAGTCAGCTAAACAAGGGCACAGTTTACAAAATAAAACATAGGACTGCAATAGTACCGTGTTGTTGGCAATTCTCGCAGAACAATGTCCAGAACTTGAAGCGCTTCCTGAGGTGCATCAGCTTGTTTTCCTTGCAAAAAGAGCCCTAGATGGTGAAGGTCTGCCCGCGCAGCCAACTTTATCACAACTTTAAATTCCCGAGGACGCCTACATCCAGAAAAAAAAAATCAAAACCATGTCAGAGAAATCAACATGTACACTGTAACCCAAAAATTTGCAAACAAGTAAAGTAAAAAAACTGAACAAGAACCTTTGTGCGCCTGATCCATCATCCTCATCAATAAGTGTAATTTTGAATTCCTTAGATATAAATGGAAGGGGCCCAGCAGTATACAAACTCTTTCTACCATCATATGCTGGAAGGCGTTTTCCAAGATGAGATTCCCTGTACAATCTAACCAATTGCTCCATGACCGCTCGATTGACACCGCGGGAAGTCACTTCTGGAGTAATGGTCACCTAGTTGCATAAAAATATAAAATGATTAATGCCCATAAACATAATCCAAGAAAATAAACAAGCATTCCTGAAATCATCTGACAAGACTCACATCATACTGATGCAAATCCTTGTCGGGCAATTCAGCAAAGAAATGATTGGCTTTGACAATGCACTTAATGCCATTAGTTCCCTTGCCAGGTCGCAGAGGAAATCGCATGGATTTTGTTGATGGTGGCGGTGGAGCAGTTTGGCTCGAAGAAGCCTCTTCATGGATAGATAGCTGCTGTATCTGCTGTGTCAGTTGTGGTGGCGTTGACACAGGTTGAGGAGTCACCCCTGCTTGATATGTAGGTGCAGTAGTTGCTTGGTGCAGCTCGGGGACAGGTGGTCTAGACGGCCCTCCATAAGGAGGTCCTCCTCCACGCTGTGATCGTTGCATTCCTCTTCCTCTGCCTTGATATTCCGGAGTATGATGCTGCTGTGGCATCCCACCACGACCTCCTCGTCCAGCTCCGCGACCCCTTCCACCACCAGCACCTTGCCCCTGTGGTTGAGACTCTTCGGGCTCAGACCTCTCGCCCGAACCTGAAGGAATGTCACTTCTTCTCTTCCTCACCATAATGGTATCTACTTTACATGGACAAACAACGCCAGTTAAGAACACCACACAAAGAGTACAGAAAATAAGTCCAAGCACAGTTACTGATGCCCAGAATAAAAGAACATATACAAGAACCGAATACAATCAAGGAAGTCCAAAACAACTAAAAAGCAGTTAAAATGCTTCCCAGAAACAAAATTTTACGGAGTACAAAAATAGACCGAAAAAAGTACAGAAAAGAATAACCTACCAAAAAACGCTAAACAAGCAACATCATTGTTTTCCAGAGACGGAAGATATTAAACACATTACACCCGACAATAATATGTTGCATTAAACACACACTAAGCCTGACATTAATAAGTCAACTCCACAAAGCAGATACAACAAAACACACAAATAATAACACAATGAAAAGGGACGAACTACCTCAAAAGCTAAAAACTATAACGAGAGAAAGAAAACCCAACCGGGAGGACCACCACAGTGGTTAAAAAAGGGTTATCTCACTCAGCAATAAAAAAATTTCAAGAAATAATCCCCTAATCGTTATCAGAATCGTCATCAGACACTAACCGTAAGATCTACCGATCTGTAACCAGGGAAAAGAGGTACTGACTTTTCCTAAGAAACCCTAAAAATGCTAAAAACAAAAACACTGGCAGATTAAACTAACAGATCTGAGAAAAGCATGTGTGTGAAACTGAAGTAGATCGAAACGCATAGAAGGGCCAAAGAAGAATAGAATATGCCATAAACGCTTAACAAAGCACAATCGAAAACCGCTTACCTTGAATCAAAGTAAAAGGAAAACAAAGAGAAAGGGAAAAACTGGGTAGGTAATGAGCGCCCGCTTACCACACTAGTGCTCTTGTTTGAGAAAGAGAGAGTGTGTGACCAAGGAAGGGTAAGGGAATAAGAGAAGGCAATAAAAAGAAGAAGGGAAAAGAAAAGGAGTTAAAAGAGGAGTGGGCTGAAGGAGAGAGAGGGCCGCGCAACGAAACAAAACAAAACAAACCCTCGCTTTGTAAAAATCACGAAGTGATTAAAGAAAACATCCATTTTACGTGCCTTTTATAGGGGTGAGCGGTAGGTACTCGAAAATGACCACTCCCTCCCTAGTCCCTGCCCCTCCATTCTATTGCCTTGCCCTTCCCTGTCACGTAGACATGTGGCTGCTGACCTGGCAGGATCTTCCATTTTGACTGGTCCACCCACCCGGTGACTTGGCCATTTCTCGCCATCTCACTCGCTGATCATGTTAGCCTTTATTTTTCCTCTCTTTTTAACTAACAACCTAAGAACAATGTAATTCGGCAATTGCTACTAAATCAATAATACTTTTTCTCCTATATGTAAATATCATTTTGGTTAATTTTCTGTTTTTAATATGTTCAAGATAATAGAGATTTTGTGTAGCAATGTAAATTAAAAAGAACAAAATGTAAATGTATTGTGTATTTATTATTATCATCAAAAAACCACACAAGGAGCTGGGAGGAGGAGGAGTCCAAGCGGCACACGCCCAAAATACCACCAGATCGTTACAAGATGTTCATTTGCTATGATAATATACAAATCTCGCGCGTCCCAAAACATACAACATTAGGTCATTGCCACCATCGTTCATTCATAACGTATTGGTGGAGCCTCCACTTTCCAAGCCAAAATCTTCACTAGTTTTGTACTCAGGAATAAATTTATTTAAAAAATCTATTACATAATCATCAAGACAATACTCCATATCATCAT
>JANTPM010000006.1:30506679-30522160 GCA_025434745.1 Erythroxylum divaricatum
TCAATGTGTGTCTCCATCACGGTAGCAACATGGTGACTCTTTTCTCTATTCCTTTTTTCTTCCAACTCCTTAAACCAATCGGGTATCCCGTGTAGCTTGAAGTAGGTGTCAATGGTATGCCCTTTTACATGACAATGTTCACAATACTTATCCTCTTTCCTTTGATTAAATTTTCTCCTGTTGTAGTTGCTTGAACTGTCACTGTCTCTACCCTCAGTTCTTTTATAACTTCCTAACTTAGCCATCAATGTTACATTCATGTGGCCTCCTTCTCTGTGGTTCTACTATATATTTTATTGTCTCTCTATAGTCAAAATCATGGAGTAGGCTCTACTTACTTGCAATAGTGGATCATTCAACATGATCTGTCCTACCACATGGCTATATTCCTCCCTTAGCCCCATCAGAAACTAAACAAGCCTTACATTATTTTCCACATATCTATTTTATCATTTGTTTCATAAGCACACCTCGCAAAAAGGAATCAAACAATTCAAATCATCCAATAGGTTTTTTAACTTCGTAAAGTATGCAGTCACTGACCCATTCCCTTGTCTTAAGTTTCCTATTTCTTACATTAACTAATAAATATGTGGCCCATCACTCTACGTATCTAGACTTCAATTCCTCCTACAAATCTCTGATAGACGTAACTACTAGAAAAGAATCAACAATTTCTTTACTAATGGAGTTTAAGATCTAGCAGGTTACCATTTTGTCTACAGTGTGCCATTTTCGAAGGAGTGATGGGTTGTTCTCTGGTTTATTTATATCACCATTTACAAACCCCATCTTGTCCTTGGCTCCTAATGCAATACTCATGGATCGACTCTACGATAGGTAGTTATTTCCATCACGTAGTGAGGTCATCAAGATACAACCTAGGTTTTTAGACGCTGCGATGGAATAGGATTCAAGCTCAGCGTCATTCTCGTGTGTGTTAATATCATTGTCATTCTCGTCATTCTGAGACATGATGTGAGTAATGTTAATGAATCAAGGGTATATCCTACTTTGATACTACGTCAAAACCATGGGAAAATGATAGAGATGGGAAGATGGAGAGAAAAATCTCTATATTTTATTTCAGCTAAAAAAAATTGTACACGGTTTTATACAAGTGGAGGAAAGTAAAAGGACAAAAAAAAAGGGAATCATAATGAACTATCCTTTTTATACAGGCTGTACATGATTTCTGTGTTTTGCGTTGTATTTGTTATCATGTGCTATGTCTATTATTTTGGCTGGTTCTGACAGTGATACCGAAACGAAGATTTATAAGAGAAAATTTTTAAAAAATTGAGGGAAAATAGTAAAAATGAAAGTTTAAAAACTTACGTACAACTAATTTCAAAGTTAAAAAACCAATTAAAATTTTGTTGTTTATTTTTAATTGATATAAAAAAACAAGTTGGTAAAAAATAAACGCAAGTAAACGTGGTAAAAGAAGGAGAACCTTAGGTAAAATTAAATAGAGATGTACACAAATTTTTAATTTTGAAAATCTATGAATTAATTATTAAGTTTGGTACTTTTTATATTTAAATTGTAAATAATTTTATATAAAATTGCAAGCTTGTAATATTGTTGATACTTATTTGTAATTTTAAAACTACTCCTGCATGTAACTTAAACAGCGTAGTGACAACGACTATATTGTTCTCCCCTACCTTTGTTTGGATCAATGGAAAGCAAGAGAAAAGAAAGGAAGAGAAGTGTAATTCTCTTGCATTCCATTGTTTGGACAAAAATTTGTAAAGGGAAAGTAAGAGAAAAGAGGAGAATAGGAGAGAAATTAGATTGAAATACATTTTCCACCAAATTGGTGGGAAATGAGGAGAAATTGAAGAGAAGACAAATAAAGGCTAAGTAAATTACCATTATGTCCTTGTTTTATATATAACCTGTTTTATTTTAATTAACAATAAGAAGTTGACATAACACAACTCATTTTATTTTCTATATCCATATTTACT
The DNA here is from genome assembly GCA_025434745.1 of Erythroxylum divaricatum. Taxonomy (NCBI): domain Eukaryota; kingdom Viridiplantae; phylum Streptophyta; class Magnoliopsida; order Malpighiales; family Erythroxylaceae; genus Erythroxylum; species Erythroxylum divaricatum. Next base: position 30,508,656 of record JANTPM010000006.1, read on the forward strand.
TACCATGTGAAGCATCATCGGCTTTATTATTAATTTTTTATAGAATTTATTATAGATATTAAATAATATGATTAAATCTCCTATTATTATTAATTTTATTCTTTATAATAATAAGAAAAAAATTATATCCTTATTTATGCTAATTCTTTATAATCAGTTTTAATTTATAAATTATTTGAAGAATTATTATTATTAATTATATTATAATAAATAATAAAAATTATATAGGTCTCAATTATATTTAATTTATAAATGTACCAATCAAAAGCATAAAGGTCTCAAAATATTCTTTTATCCTATATAAGTTTCAATTCTGGCCTGTATGCAAATAAAGAATTCAAACAAGAACAAAGAAATTCCATTTCTCTTCCGGTCTTTTCCCCTCTTTTCCTTCCTTTCCTTTCTTTGTGCAAATAAGGATCCGGCTGAATCTTGGTTCTTTTTATCATCAAGAACAATGGCGGCAAGCACCGTTTCGGGGGCTGTTTCACCCATCTTTAGAATCCACAATGATGGTCATATGGAAACTAAGAAGCGAATTGCCTCATGCCCAACCCAAACTCCTTGCTTTTCAATGTATTGTAGTGGCTGGAGCCATTTATGCATCCAGCAAAGAAGAGGACGCCATAGCAGTGGCTTACTAGTCGTGGCTTCTACTTCACCACCATCCTTGTCCAAAACTAAGCTCTTCGTTAGTGGTCCGTTTCCTTGTTTCCATTTCTTTATTGCTTTCCATATGGGTGGTTTTGTATTTGCTTGTTTGTGCTTCATTTCTGGTGATTATCTTTTCAATTTGCGTAGATTGATAAACGAGTTACAGAATTTTAAAGAGAGTGAAGAGTTTAAAGGGATTGTTTTTCTTGAATTGGAGGATTTTAACTTGCTTAATTATGGGTGTGGCGTCAGCTTTACTTTCTTTCTAGCTTTCATGATTCTTTTGTAAATCATTCTGATATCCCGTATTATAAGACTCCACTATGTTAAACTAGCGTCAAAAAAGGGGAAATGCTATAGGAAAGTAAAGAATCATCACATATAATTCTTGTTATGTTGCAGGATAAAGAATGATTTTCAAATTAGATTATACGGCTGTGATTTGCTATTATGTCTTCAATAAGTTCCAGGTGTCCCAATCAAAGTCTTTAGGGAGCAATCAGGTCATGAGAGACATGGACTAGAGCTAAGAAATGTGTTCAAACGACTCATAGAGCTCCTTGGATTAACTAACATAAACTTCTGAACAAGATTTTCTGCTGAATCATAGAACAGGGCTTGAGTACTTCTTCACTTTTATGATTACGTTTCCTATTAAATTTGGGTTTATTATCTCAACATTGTTTGACCATCTATTAAACTCCTGCATCTCATCCAATGCTCAAGGTCATTTAGCTATCTTATTTTCAGTTATGCTTCAATTTCTTGACACAAGAAATTATCAGTTGGTCCCGCAATAGTCTTTGTGATTCATCATATATGCACTTATGCAGGTGGGTTTATCTATGTATGCATATCTTAATTGTCCATATTAATGCAAAAGAACTTAAAGTCTATAAAAGAAATAAATATGGAAAAATTAGTCAATTAAAAACTTTAATTTGGTGGGTGAAGGGTATTGAATTGATAACAAAGACAATAAGAGCTGAAATTTAGATAATGTCAAGATTCCTTATTAGATAGGAAGTAGTAGTAATTTAGATATGTTATCCTAGTTGTAGATATGTTATCCTAATTGTCTAGTACTTATAAAATTTTTATTAGAATAAGAATTCAATTTCTTAGGAACCATTTTGTAATAAAACAAGAGTTCTAGGAATTTCTCTATGAATATGAGTTTACTTAGCCCTCCAATAACAAGATATCCTGATTTTTTTTCAAAATTTTCAATTAGAAGGTGTGATGCTTTCTTCTAAGAATGATTATTAGATCTTAGGAGTGATTCCTAGTTCCCTACTATCTATTACTTGTTTGCCTCACCTAAATTCCAACAACCAAAACCCTAAACTCTAGCCATATCAAACTTAAATTCTAACCATCTCAAACCCAGAAATTCTAAACTAAATTTCTTGCAATCAAACCCCCAAAACCCCATCTATACCAAATATGAAATTTTAGCATTCCAAGCCGAATTCTAGACTTAAAATCTGAATTTTTAGCAGCCTAACAACACTAGACAGCCCATGTTTCCTAGTTTCCGTGAGTTTTAGCCACTGGTTAATCTTTTGTCTATTTATTCTACATAAATTTGATATGAGGGCTTTGGTTATTGAAGAATGAAAAAGTAATTCTTCGATAATTTTTTGTGAATAGTGTAAGGAATATATAGGACAATACAACCCTAAATCACGTCCTTAAAATAAAAAGAATCTATTTATACTCTTAAGTAATAAAATCTCAACTAATTAATAAAATATCAACTACTTATCTATAGAGAATCAACTAATTATCTCTAGAGATAATTAGCTGATTATTTCTATAATATCAGTACTACCCTTTAAGTTGGTGCATAGATATTGATCATGCCCAACTTACTTGCAAACAACTCAAAATTTTGTTGTAGTAGCCCTTTAGGGAAGACATCAACAACTTGTTGTGTTGTAGGTACAAATGGTATGCAAATGAGTCCACTTTAAACCTTTTCTTTTATAAAATGTTTGTCAATTTTCATATGTTTTGTTCAATCACGTTGAACTGGATTGTTGGCAATATTGATATTGCCTTATATCTTGCCTCCACACTACTTCTAGCTACCAAATTTTGTTTTTTACTCCTCCAAGTTGTTAGATTTCTCCACAAATATGTGCAATACCCAGAAGTTGATCTTCTGTCAGTAAGAGGCCCTGCCCAGTTTGCATTAGCGTAGATTTCAACTCTCTTTTGACCGCTTTTCTTGAAGAAAATCCTTTCCATGGAGTTCCCTTTAAGTATCCCAAGATTCTGTATACTACTTCCAAGTGTTCTTCATAGGGAGTATACATAAATTGGTTTACGACATTGACAACAAAGGAAACATTTGTTGGAAAGAGCACAATTTTAGAGTATTCAAACAAGAAAGTAGAAGCAGTGAGATGGTTTTTCAGGCCATCTTCCTATATTGTAGATTGGCCATGTTAGCCAGAGGAATAGCTGCAAATTTGACAATTAGCATGAATAGCAGATGGGGATTGGAGTAATATTGAACTAAGTGGTCTCACAAGTTTCCCTCGATCTCAAGATGTAGATGATTACTAGGAACCATAAATCTCTGTAATCTAGATGCTATGGATTATACTAATTTTGTCCTCTAGATTGTGTGTGTGTGTGTGTGTGTGTGTGTGTGTGTGTATTTATTTATCATGAAATCTATTAATTTTCCAAAAAAAAAGGGAATATCTGGTTTGGTGTGAGATAAATATATTAGCTTTCCTACCAGTCGTTGATATTGACCTGTATCTACTGGAATTCCTTCCTTAACTTCACCCAACTCTGAGTTAAATTCCATAGGAGTATCTGATGGTTTACATCCACTCATCCCAGTTTCGTTTAGAAGGTCTAAGGTATACTTCTGTTGGGTGACTACTACGCCCTTCTTAGATCTAGCAATTTCCATCCTTAGGAAGTATCTAAGATCCCCTAGGTCTTTGATTTCAAACTCCTTTGAAGGATTTTTTAAGAATTTCAATTTCCTTAAAATCATTGTCGGTGAGGATAATGTTGTCTACATACACAATTTGATTCATAATCAATTTCCTTAAAATCATTGTTAGTGAGGATAAGGTTGTCTACATACACAATTAGATTCACAGTCCTTCCCTCTACAAAAGTTTTTATGAATAGAGTATGATCAAACTACTGTAAGAAACCTTGAGGTTTCACAAATCTTGCAAATCTTTTAAACTAGGCCCTTGGTGATTGTATCAACGCATTTAAAGATTTTTTTAGTCTGCATATCCTTTTACCGAAGCTTTCACGAAGTCCTAGGGGATTACACCCAAATGATGTAGAGTCCAATCTAGATTCACTGCAATAGAAAGCATCATTCTCACATTATTTTAGTTAGCAACAGGGGAAAAAGTTTGTGAATAATCCATGGCACAGGTTTAGTAACCCCTTAGCAATGAGGTGAGCCTTATATCTTTCAAATGATTCATTAGAATTGTACTTTTACATTCGATCAGTATTTTCCTTCTCGGAAGATCAACTTCCTCCCACGTTCTATTTGTCTCCAAAGCTATCATCTCCTCTAGGACTGCATCCCTCCACTCATGAATATTTAGAGCCTCCTGTATATTCTTAAGAATGGAAACATTGGATAACTTAGAAATAAATGCTTGAAGTGATGGAGATAGACATTGATATGATAAGAAGTTATATAAAGGATATTTGGTACAAGTTCTAGAACCTTTCCTAAGAGCAATAGGTAAATCTAAAGTTTCATCCGACTTTGGAATAGATATTGGTTCAGGTGACACTAACTCAATAAAAATAGACTCAACCTGATATTTACTTGTTTGGTCTTCAATCTCTGGATTTGTTTTTGGGTTAGACTTTTGACCATGCTGCAAGTTGTCTGGACTTTTTAGTCGTTTTGGATATTTTCTCAAAGACTTTTCCTTTAAAACGATTTCCATCTTGTCTTGCACACATTTCATTCTTTTCTTTAGATTGACTTTGTAAAGGCATTGAAGATGAATCATTATTTTCATTATTTGAGGCACCGTTAATGTTTGAATAAGAATTATAGAAAATATCTACATCATTGTCATAAATATTAGAATACAAATCTTCGTTATGTGTCTCCCACTGAAGATGAGGCGAGACAGAAAAGGGTTTATCTTTTAAAAAGGTGACAACCATGGAAATAAAAAACCATAGGTTATTGGATCAAAGCACTTGTACCCTTTTTGAGTGGAAGGATAACCAATAAAAAGACATTTTCATGCTTTAGGATCAATTTTTCTCTTATTGTTGTCATGAATATAAACAAATGCAGTACACCCAAACATTTTAAGCGGGTGATCATGTGATAATTGAGATGAAGGAAAACATGTATTAAAACAATTATGGTGTTTGAAAATTTTAAGCTTTTGAAGGCATCCTATTGATCAAATACGTAATTGTTAAGATAGCCTCACCCCATACGTACCTAGAAGTATTAATTGAAAACATTAGAGATCTTACAATTTCTAATAGATGTTTATTTTTTCTTTTTGCTATTCCATTTTGTTGTGGGGTGTCAGTACATAAGCTTTGGAGAATAGTATCTTTTTCAACAAAAAAATTCCTTATAACCTTCTTGAATTATTCTTTTCCATTGTAAAAATTTGAATTCTAGTTTGAAACTGTGTTTGGATCATGTTATAAATGTTTTGAAACACTCTCAACATCTAACTTCTCATTGAGTAAAAATAACCAAATAATTCTAGTGTGGTCATTAATAAAAGTTATGAACCATCTTTTTTCTAGTTATTGTTTTTTATTGTAGAAGGACTCCAAATATCACTATGGATTATAGCAAAGGATTTTGTAGCCTTGTAAGGTTGTTTTGGGAAAGATGTTCGATGATGTTTAACAATTTGACAAATTTCACACTGAAATGAAAATAGATCTTTATTTGTAAAAAACTTTGGAAACAAATGTCTCATATAATGAAAACTTGGATGCCCAAATCTAAAATGTCATAACATAATTTTATTCTCACGAACTATTGAAATAGAATTAAGACAATTTCTCTGGGATTGCCTGTTTGAGTCATATCCATTTTCGAAGAAATGGAGACCTCCAACTTGTTTAACATAGTCAATCATCTTCCTCGTGTTCAAATCCTGGAATTGACAATCATATGAAGAAAAATTAGCTCAACAATTTTGGTCAATAGTTATATTATTAACTGACAATAGTTGCAGGACAATTTAGGAATGAGGAATATTTCGAGTGTAAGATTGGGGGAAAGAACAATTGATCCTTTCCCAGCTATTAGTTAGTAGGAACCATTTGCTATTTCTACTCTTTGATTTCCTGCACAAGGACTATAAGAAGAAAACAATTTAGAGGCCCAAGTCATATGATCTGTTGCTGCAGAATCAATTATCCAATAATGATCTGAATTGACACTGAAACAAGAGGCAACTAGATAATTAACTTTTTGAACTAAATAATCGGTAGGATATGGACTAGAGAAATTTTGAGACTGAAGAATTTTACATATTTGCTCTATTTGTTCCTTTGTGAAAGTCTGTGTGCTAGAAGACGTTTCAGGCTCGGATCCAATAGTGTTGGCTTGAGAGGTACGACTGTCTCCAAATTGTTTCTTTCCCTCCAATTTTTCAGCTTTCTATGAATTTTCCAGCATGTTTTCCGGATGTGTGAATCACGCTTATAGTGATCACCCCACATCTTTTTGTTGTGTTCTCTCTCTCCCTCAGCCTCGATTCCTCTCGACATGAGTGCAAAACCTTCAACTTCTAATTTGGAGTTCCCAATCATCACTTTCCGCCTCATCTCATCTCTCCTTACTTCCAAGAGAACCTCTTTGATAGAGCGTAAAGGTTTTCTACCTAATATTTGGCCTCTAACGTCATCTAATTCTTCATTCAATCTTGCAAGAAAAACATAAACTCTATCTTTTTCCTCCCTTTTTTTATGTCGAACATTGTCATTTGGACAATCTCAATCTTCTTCTAACATAGGTCCAATTTCTGCTACAAGGTTACAAGTTTGTTATAAAACAATGTAACGTCACGATCTCCTAGCTTGGCCTTCCATAGCTTTATTTTTAGTTTGAAAATTTGAGAAGAATTTTCAATATCAGAATACATCTCTTGAATTGCATCCCATACATCTTTAACTGTTGGCAGAAACATATGAGGTTTTTCGATTGCAAGTTCTATGGAATTAATTAACTAAGTTGTGATCAATGAATTTCGGACCTCCATATTGCCATATTTGAATCATTCATAGTCGGCCTTGTTGTGTCTCCAATCAAATGCCTGCGTTTTGCTTTATTGTCGATGGCTAACTTTATTATTTGCGACCATTCCAAGTAATTCTGGACATTCAAATCAGTTACGTTGTACATTTCCCATCTTAGCAATGGGAGTAGTCACACACAAACTTGGAGGATGAGGAGTTTCTTCGTTGGCCAGTCATCGCTAAGTGATAGTCCATTTTGGACTGATTTGAATGAAGAAAGGGAAAAAAATTAAGAGTCGTGACTCTGATATCATGAAGAAAGAAGACATAGTAATTCTCCTTAATTTTTCTGTGAAAGGAATATATAGGACAATACAGTCCTAGATCGCCTGCTTAAAATAAGAAAAATCTATTTATTCTTTAAGTAATAAAATCTCAACTAATTAATAAAATATTAGCTAATTATCTATAGAGAATCAACTAATTATCTTTTTTATATAATATCCATATTATTTCTATAATATTAACAGTTAGAAATGACTATATATAGCAAAAGGGCTTTTAGAAGAATTTTCATTGACCAAGAGCGAAATGAAATACTTTTGAGAGTTATAGAAAGATTGGGCCTTAATGATTCTCAATCACAAGATGCTCTAGGAACTATTTCAGAAAACAACATCAAACAACAAACTTCATTGGATATTGAGTGGAGAAAGTGAAATCCAAGTTGAAGAGGTTGAAACTAATCAACAGCGAGTAGGATTAGGAAATTAACGCCTACAGAGAGATCCAAAACGAAGAAACCAACTAGCAACACTTGGAGAGCGTATGCGAAACTTTAGAGGCCATGATAGAGTTGAAAAAACATAATATACTTGATGATATTATTAAGAAAGTTCGTGTTGAAGCTCTTGATTTTGTAGGAAAGATGGATCCACACCTGTTCTTGGACTAAACAACAATGAAAGATTTTTTTTTATTATTACTACGTTTCAAAAGATCGAAAAGTCCAATTTGCAAAGATGAAGCCAGTTGGACATCCTACAATCTGGTGGAGATGGATAGAAGATAGACTTCGAAAAATAGGTCAATCACTAATTGTTGATTGGGAAGAGATGAAGCAGAAGTTATTGGAAAAATAATTACTATTTTTTTATTTAGAAGATCTCCAAGTTCAACTCATAACTGCCGTAGTTGAGTGCACATAACTATTTGATGAACTTTCTATCTGATGTGAAGAAGTAGAGTTGAAATAGCAACTTATATCTCACTAAAAAAATGACTTAAGGGCATATATTCGCTAGCAACTAACCATGCAAAGGGTTTTCAACATTGATGATGTGCATCACTTAGCTTTAAGAGTGGAACAATACCTAGGACAATAAGTAACTAAAAAGTTTCAAAGTCAAATAAGGGAGTTTGACATGAAGACAATTATGACGGTGCAAAATTTTAGGCCAAAACCTAATGCATCAAAATTTGCATCACAAAACAACTACAAAGATTCAAAAGGAGCTGAACCTAAAGGCAAAGCCATAGCTAAAATTGGGACAAGAGGAGGCAGTACTAACAAGAAGTGTTTTCGATGCAATGGAAGGGTCACTCTGCTTATGAATGCACTAACAAAGGTTTGCACATGATGGGAGAAGAAGAGGAGGAAGAATTTGACGAATATGTGGGTGAACTTGAAGTTGGAGATGAGTTGGAAAGTAGACTCTAGTGATGAAAAATTGGTCCTATAAATCCTAATGTAGTACCTAATGTAGTGAGATGCATACTAACGAATCCTAAGGCAAAATAACAAGAAGAGTGGCTTCGTATTTTCATTTTCTTTACTCAAGTTAGATGTGCAGATAAAGCCTGTAAACTTATCATTGATTGAAGAAGTAGTATAAATGTGGTATCGAAGAACATGGTGACGCGATTGAATTTAGTAACGGAGAAACATCCACATCCTTCCAAAGTTGCATGGGTGGATAATAGTACTATATAGGTTGTTTGAAGGTGCTTAGTGCCTTTAAAATTAGGAATTTATGAATATTCTATTTGGTGTGATGTTATTCTCAAGAAAGTATTTCATATTTGACTTTGTCCATCATGATTTTATGATCGAGATTTGCAACATTTTGGAAAAGCTAACACCTATCAATTTATGTTTTATGGAAAGAAGATAATTTCGAAGGCTATGAAGGTGGACAAGGTAGGAAAGCAAAGAAAACATAACAAGACAGTTATAAATGCCAAAGAAAAGCCTTTTAATATTCTTGAGGAAAGAGAATTTGAAGCTGTTAGCAAGGAGAAGGGAATTGTGTTTGTAATGGTAGTGAGGGAAGTAATAGAAACAACACTTCAAACATCCCTTACCTTATTAAAAGAAGTGGTTGAACTATTGACTGATTTTTAGACTTTATATCGAATAATTTATCAAGTGAACTACTCCCTCTACGTGATATTTAACATGCTATTGACTTGTTAACTAGATTTACTCCACCAAATCTTTTAGCCTATCGCTGAATTCTTGTTGAGAATGAATAGTTGAAGAGACAAGTAGAGGATTTGCCGAAAAAAGGGTTTATTCTAAAAAGTTTGTCTATGTGGAGTTGTAGCATTATTGACTCTTAAAAAAGATAGAAGTTAGCAAAAGTGCATTGATTGTTAGGCAATAAACAAGATCATAATAAGGTATAGGTTTCCTATCCCTTACCTTGATGACATGTTAGACATTTTAATTGGAGTTACTATCTTTATCAAGATAAAATTATGAAGTGAGTACCATTCAATTAGAATCATGCTTGGGGATGAATGGAAAACTACTTTTAAGACTAAAGAGGAGCTTTATGAATGGTTGGTGATGCTATTAGGATTCTCAAATGTAATTAGCACTTTTATGAGAGTGATGAATCAAGTGTTTCGACTATTTGTGGTCTGATAATTGTATGTTTTGATGATAGACTAATATGCAGTAAGACTAAGGAAGACCACCTATTACATCTATAACAAGTTTTGAGATTTTTGAGGCAAGCAAAACTTTATATTAGCTTAAAGAAGTGTTATTTCGAGCAATCATGTGTTATATTTTTTAGTTTTATTGTATCCCATTGAGGGGTGGAGATAGACCTTAAAAATATTAAGGGCAACCTTGATTGGCCTATTTCAAAAGATGTGCATGAGACACAAAATTTCTATGGCCTAACAACACTCTATAGGCTATTTATTCTTAATTTTAGCACCATAATAACAACCATAATTGAACATATGAAGAAAGGACAATTTACTTGTCCAAAAGTAGCAACTAAAGGCTTTGAAGAAATCAAGAAAAAAGATGATTGAATCTCCTATTTTGCAACTTCCAAATTTCTCTAAGGTAATTGAAGTTGCTTGTGATGCATCTCATATGAGAATTGGTGACATACTCAGCCAAAAAAGACTCCCAATACTTACTTCAGTGAGATGTTAAGTAAAGAAAAATAATGATATTCGACCTATGACGAGGAATTATATACAATGGTGCATTCTCTTTACAGTTAGCATTATTATCTCTCATATAAGAAGTTTATTCTATCTTCAGATCACGAATCTCATAAACACTTTAAGTCCCATAAGAACTTGAGCAAAAGGCACGCCTTATAGAGTGAAATTTTGAAGTAATTTAACTTTGTTATTAAACATCGAGCAAGAGTTGAGAGTAAGGCAGCAGATACATTGAGTAAAAATAACCATTTGCTTAACATTTTGGTCGTAAAAGTTGTGGGATCTAAAAAACGAAAAAGAGAATATATTTCAAATCAAAATTTTGGAATGATTTATTTAGAAATTGCAACTGGACAAAGGGATAGCCACTTCCCTTTTGTGCTCCACGATGACTACCTTTTTAACGGACATCTACTTTGCCTACGCAATACTTCTATAAGGGAGTATTTGATTTCGGAATTTCATATAGGAAGGGTAGCATGACATTTTGTTAGATATTAAACCATAGTAATTAAAGATTGCTTTTATTGGATTTCTTTAAAGCGAGACATGTCTAAGGTCATATGACATGTTACAAGAAAACAATGAAAATTTGGATTATATGCACTACTGCTCGTGCCTTATAAATTATAGTAAGACATAAGTGTGGATTTTGTCTTGAGAATTCCTAAATCCATAAGAGGTTATGATTCTATTTTTGTGATGGTGGATAAGTTTTCAAAGATGAGTCATTCCATTCAATAGTCTAAGACCTATGATGCTATCCATATTTTGCTAAAATCTTCCTCAAAGAGGTTGTACGTTCCATAGATTACCTTTAACCATTGTTTCTTACTGTGATGTGTGAAGATTGTAAGTTATTTTTAGAGAATTTTATAGAAAACATTAAATATTATGCTTCAATTTTCAAGTTCTTTTCATCACCAAATTGATCAACAAACAGAAGTGGTAAATAAAAGCTTGGAGGACTTGTTAAGATACTTAGTTAAGGACAACGGGAATAATTGTGACATAATTCTTCTTATAGCAGAATTTGCATGCAACATCTCTATAAATTGGTCAATTAGTATGAGTCCTTTTGAGATAGTTTTGGGAGTTAAACCAAGAAAGCGTATGATCCTACTCCTTTACCATAAACAACACAATTTAGTGTTGAAGCTGACGGTTTTGCACAACACATGAGGAATATCTTTGATGTAGTATAACAAAAGATAACAATCAACAAGTTGACTTATAAAGAATAGGCTGATCAACATTGTTGATTGGCAGATTCAATGAAGGGAATATGGTGATGTTAAGGATTCGTCCATATCGTTTTCCAAAAGAAAAATATAAGAAATTTTATTCACTATTTTCCCAAAGAAAAATGTAAGAAATTTTATTCTCTAAGTGTTGGATTCTATAAGATCTTCAAGAAGATAAGTATTGATGCTTATTTTTTAGAATATCAAAGTGACATGAGAATCAGTAATATTTTTAATGTTGCAGATTTAACTATTTTCATGGATATGATGGTAAGCAATATCCTAATGTAGATGTAAGAATTCTAGCCACTCCTCATCTTAAAGAGGAGATATAGGATGTTCTTGATGAACAACTTGCAGTCACAAGAGTTGGTGGATATTGACAATTTCTTGTCAAGTGGAAAGGAAGATCAATTTCTGACAGTACTTGGATTTTATAATTTGAATTTTTGATGTTGAATCCAGACTTATATGATCAGTATTATTCACATTCTATGTTGAGGGCAACTTCAAAAAAGTCAAGGAGAATTGATATAAAAGAGCTTAAAGTCTATAAAAGAAATAAAAGAGCGAAATTAATTAACCACTTGCTTTAATTTGCTAGGATGAAGGGTGCGAATTGAGTTGATAGCAAAGACAATAAGGACTGAAATTTAGATTAACATTCCTTACTAGATAGGAAGCAGAAATAAGTTAGATATGTTATTCTAGTTGTAGATATGTTATCCTATTTATTTAGGACTGGACTTATATAATTTTTATTATAATAAGATTTGAATTTGTTAGGAACTCTTTTGTACTAGAATAAGAGTTTTAAGAATATTTTTATAAATATATGTGTAGAGATGGTAATTGTTGCCCAGCTTGGACTGAGCCCGAGCCCCGAGCCCAAAATTATCAAGTTAAAAAATGTCTTTTTAAATTTTAAATTAAAAAAATTATTTAGGCCCCAATCAAGCCTGTTTAATTTCTTTTTTACCCATTGCTAAGCCTATATAGGTCACTCAGTTCTGCAATAACAACATATCCTAATTTTTTTTTTGGTTACAAATTTGAGTTTTCAATTAGAAAGTGTGATGCTTTCTTTTGAGAGTAATTCCTAGACTGTAGGAGCGATTCCTAGTTCCCTAGCATCCATTACTTGTTTACCTCACTAAAATTCCAGCAACCGAAACTCTAAATTCTAGCTATATCAAACCTAAATTCCAGCCATATCAAACCCTAAAACCCTAAAATCCTAGCATAAATTTCTAGTAATTAAATTTCAACATTCCAAGATGAATTCTAAACCTGAAATCTGAATTTTTAGCAGCCTAACAACACTAAACAGCCCATCTTTCCTAGTTTCTGTGAGTTTTAGCTATTAGTTATATTTCTTCTATTTGTCGTACTTCACATATTGGCTTCCTTTTGATTGATGTCATTATGTTGATAAGTGGATGCTGTTAAAATTGCATTTCTTGGAGTCCATCATAAGCATGTTCTAGTGTACTATACGTAGCAAAATAGCCTAAGAAAATTTGTTTGGTTAAAGTTTTGGTTTTGACTCTAGTGGACAATTGTGGATAGCATATCCTCTGCTAGATGTGAAATGATTTAATTTCACACTTAAGTTCAGTCTTAGTATTAAATCTACCTTTGGCTTTCTTTGACAAATGCTTCCTTTGGCATAACAAATTCAATCTTAAAAGTTCTACTTGAAGCCTGATAACATATTTGTGAAGTTGGTATCTGCAGAAATTATGAACAAATGTATTTTATTCTCTATATTACTCAGTCAATACCTAGGTACAAGTATATATAGAAATAAAGAGGGCTATTTTAGGAAACTAATATCTGTACATAATATCCTAATTGATCTGATTTGCTAACTTTTAGGAGTTAATAATATCTAGGAGATAT
>JANTPM010000006.1:30544158-30555578 GCA_025434745.1 Erythroxylum divaricatum
TGTACAGTTGTAATTACGACAGAATTGTGAACTTATGGCTTTTAAGAAATGAAATGAGAAGTATCTTTTGGTTTTAACATTTAGTCAATTTGATATTGCAGTTTTAATTATATTGATGCCATGAGGTTTATAGAAATGATCGAATCATAGTGCACCCTCGTCGTAGGTTATGTATCGGTATAACCTACGGGCGTCCCGGTGTATACCCTACGGTAAGGGGGCGCTACATTTGATTTATGCAATATATCACATTTGTTACTAATGGAGATATGATTTATGAGCAAACTTATAGAAATAACTATGCTTTGATTTATGAGCTTAACTAACCTAAACACTTTGAGTGTATAGAGTGAAACCCATGAAAGGGTTTCTAATATTGTTTCATTTTATTTAGATGGAATTGATGGAGATGTTATGTTTTCATTCTAAAAATTTATCCTAAGAGTACTTGTTCTCTTTTGATTGCTATTTTATCTTAAAACTTTAATGTATATTAAATTTGGGATATTTTTAGATGATATGAACAAGAATGAGAGGTTGTTAAAAGGATGATTGATGTATTAAATTGATGTATGCTTGAGGACAAACGTGATCCCAGTGTGGGGAAATTTGATAAGGTGTGATTTGATTATATTAATTTGAATCCTTTCTTTAGTTTTTAGTTGACTTTTGGTTCTTAATTGGAAATTTTAATATTTATTTTGTTTTAAAATGTGACAAGTGGAAATTAGATCAAATTTAAGCATGAAATTGGAGCGCTATTTGTTAAATTCATGAATTTTGGAAAAAGATGATAGATCACTAAAGCAGATAAGGAGATATCACTCTTAGAGTTCATCAGAAGTTCGGTTCAATTAAGAGACTTATTTCTAGCTCTATTATGTAAGAATTTTGATTTGTTTGAAAGATAATCTCTAGAATAGTGAAAGAACTTTTTGGTGTAGGAAAATGAGAGGAGAACGTTACACACACTCCATTATTACCTTTCATCTTTCTTTTGTTTTATATTCTTCTTTCATCTATTTCTAGTGTGCAAATATAGCCATTTAAGGCTAAATTTGAATTTTCTGATTCAAAGAAAATTAAAAATCTAATTTTAATGTTGAAAGGTTTTGTTCTAAACATAGATTTTATTTTAATTAAATTATTTCTTGTTTCTTGTTCTTCTATTTCATGAGCAATTAATATTGATTGATTTGAAAATTTAATTCAATATTGATTATTCTATTATTATCCAAGTGATTCATAATTGTTATGAATAATTAGTACATGGAACAAATAGGCTATTTATCAATTTGCATATTTAACTTATATGAAACAAGAAAACTAAATTGAATATTTGTAGCTATCTCAATTATTTAATTTAAGGTTTATTCTTTTTTTAATGAATTTGCAATCATTTAGTTAATAAGGAAAGCTACTATACCCAATTAATTAATGGTAGGTTTTGATTTGAATGCTAGGTTTAAATCAATTAATTTAGGAAAAGTCAAGACACATTACGAATATCCTAATAGTTATCATACTAGCAACTTGAGTTGTCAAAATTTTTTTTTAAGAACAATGATTAAATTTACAATTGGATGAAATCCTTCTCTTGAATCAAAGTTTGATATTAATAAATTTTTCATTTTTATATTCAGTTAATTTATTTTGAATCCTTATTAATTTTAGTTCATTCGCTAGAAAATCATAAACCCACATTTTGATTTATCAATTGAATTTAGAAACTATTTTTATTTTTCTTAGGAATTAACCTAATTCTAATGATACTATTAGAGTTTAGCAAATCAAAATTAATTTTGAGGGCTTTGACAACCCTTTCACATTCATATGTATTACACAATATCTATAATCAAGTCATCTTAAGTCCTCATGTAAAACTTGTTCAAAATCTGTAAACAATCATAAATGTATTAATTATTACAATGAACTACCAATTCAAAATTAAAATGAAATAATGTTGAGTACTTTTATCTATTTAATATAAAAACCTAACCTCTTTTTATACAACTCCCTATATCTTGACCAAGAAATTCACAACCATTTCAAGTTACTCTATTTTTAAATGCCATAACTGCCTAGGAAATTGTGAATACATTGTTATTGGCATCAACCCAGACAATGATAAGAAGTTTGCCTCTATAACTATCCTTTAAATGAAAATGTTTATATAAATAATAGCTCACAAGGAGTTAAATACCCCTTCTTGTATGCATGAAAACTCAAATACAAGTAATCAAATATTTCATTTGGTTATTTGATAATTAATGGGCTTCCTTTATTAAACTATAATATGACCAATGCATGACCAATGCATTGCTTTTTAACTTCTTAAACTTTTTCCTATCCTCGCACATCAACATTTACAAAGCCATAGACTTGTCTCTATGTGGCCTTTTGTTATTGATTTGTATGTTGAAATATATAAGTAGAACACCCTTCAAACTACTAATTTCCCATTTAGGGTTATCTTTAAAAAGGATAGGTACTTCTTGGCTATCTATATGGACTTGTACCTTTTACTACGATACTCCCTCACACATTAATTGTTATATTGATAAGTTTAGATTTGAAATATCTCTTGCTTATGTTTATGATAGCATGGATTCTCCATCTACACTTCTTTTTACAATCACTTATGATCTTTAATTGCTCATTCTTAGCATAATTAAAGTCAAATTTTAGCTCCATAACATATTGTACTAACGCATTTTTAAATATATGTATCGAGTCAACTATCATGCCTACTTATAAGTTTATATATAATTCAAACCCTTTTCCATATGAATCTTTAAATATCTAGTCTTTTGATTGACTAATTTTGAGTGTGTCAATATTTAAATAACCAAAAGTTTAAGGTGTAGTTGTAGCTAGTATCGACAAGTATGAATCGATGCCACAAGGACTATGAATACTAATAATTACCATTATCCTAGTATCTAAGCTATATAATTTGTTTTATTTTTCATTTAAAAGAAAATAAAAGAAAGTAAAATAAATAGGTAGTAAGATTGAATCAAAGAATTAAGAAAGCACTTAGTAAACTATCACTATCATAAAATTAGTATCTATGTTTCAAATCCGCCTGAAATCCTTGACAGATTGATCTTTTATTATGAAATTGTTTTATTGATTTATTAGACCGCGAAGATTCCTATAATATGCTAATAGCTGACCTTGAGTCTAATTGCAATTAATCTTTAGGTTTCCAACAAAATTACTTAGGTAAAAGTGTTTAGGATTGCTTTACCAATTTGTGAACCCCTCTATTAGTTTGAACATAGTCTTGAAGATTTATATCATCTTATCTCTAGGGTTGCAATTAGCTCCTTCCAATTATGGTAGATTGAAACAAGGATTTCCTAATCTCTATATTATGAAATCAGATTATGATATAATATTTTAAATCTATTAGAACATAAATAAAACATGTAATTGGATCACAATATATCAATTAAACCAATTGCATTAATAAAAGAATTAAAATGTATTAAAGTATAGACATAGGGTTCATCTAACCTAGAAACTATAGGTAGTTACACTTGATTAAAGATGAAATCAAACAATAATAGAAAGAAAAATTATTGGCAAATAAAGAGTTCATAATTCTAAATCTCCCTGTTTATCTCCTATCGAATATTCTTGCAAGTAGAGGTTTGATCTTGTATTCTCTTGGATCTTTTGATGAATTCTTTGTGTTTTCCACTTTCTTAGATCAAAATCCACCTTTAAATCCCTCTAAGAGTTTCATAATGCCTTTGTACATATCTCTAATTGCCTTTGAATTTGTTCTTTTATAGTAAATTTTAGGGTTATAAGAAGTTGCATAGGTTGATGCATAATCGTGCATCAAACTGTGCATATCCCAAAATTTCCAGAATTTGCATAGCCTAAGAGAAATGCAAGGGGCATTGCATGCTTGTGCTTCCCTTTTGTTCTTTGAATCTTTATTTTATGCCTTTTTAAAATCTAAATTCTTCTCCTTTAAGTCCAAGAAAGCAATTATACTCTGTAAATACACTTGAAACAAATTAAGTACCAGATATATAAAAAAAGTATAAAATATCAAGCAAAAATACATCAAATATGAGGTATAATTATGATCAATTTTGAATCTATCAAACATCCTCACATTTAATCTTTTGCTTATCCTCAAGCAAACTATAATCAAAATCTTAGATTTTACAACATCAGTCCTTCATCAATCCCAATGTGTTTATTCATACCATACATCATCATATCCTATTGAATAAAATTAACATACAATCAAAGCCATGCTATCATGAAATCAACGTTCTAAATTAGTATTAATAATAACCAAATCATAATCTCATTGAAATCAAAATCGTTAATTTTTACACCCTCACCAAAATTTCACTCAATACATTTAAGTGTTTAGGATGAAAAGTATTAAACTCTCAATCAATACATATTAGAATTCTTACCATATGCTTGCAATATTATCACATTTCCACCATTTATATAAATTAGAAACAAAAATCAAAAGTTCTTAATACAAGTTGTAATGGGGTTTAGGTATGGCATGGCTAAGAAAATAAAAATCGTTGAATTAAAGGAAATTTACTAGAGGAAAACTACAACCAACTTATGTACAAATATACAGGTCCTTTTATTAAACACCCAATGGTACCTTATACTTTTCTTCTTTATTTTTTTATGCTTTTTTAATCAAAGCAATTTTGCGCATTCAATATGTACCACACTTAACTAAGTAATGCACCTTTCAAATATTTCAAGTTTCAAACAAGCAAATAAAGTAAATAACCTTTAAGGTTCAAAATCTTTAAAAGGTTTTCAAAGAAGAATAAGGTAAAGGTTAATATGTGGGTTCAATCAATGAAAAAGACTAAAGCTTAACTTGGTTATTCCTAAAGAACAAAATTATTGACATGCTAGTAATTAAAGAAATAGGCTAACACAAATTGTTAAATCTAAATGCCTTTATCACTTTAATGATTCCAATTCCACAAATATGATCTCAGTATGTATAATGAAAGCAAGTTTTATAATTATTCAACTATTCATGATAAAACACATAAAAGGAATAAAAGAGCTACAAACATTTTAAAAATTTCGCTCTTAGGCTCAAAAGCTCACAAAAAGGGGTATATGTGTGTGTAAATAATATGCAATTTTCATTCAATTTGAAAATTTCAATGAATACTAAAAATATGACTTGCAAGAGTAATTTTATTCCAACTATCATCCTTTTGCATATCAATTGAAGTCATTATTCAATAATGAAATACAATATTAATGGACAATTTCAACCAATTCAAGATATCAATTCATAAATTTATTAATCAAGATTATAATAAGCTTAAAGAAACCTTTGAAATTTTGTTACCCTTTTCCCACATATAAAGTTGTACATTGTCCCTAATGCACACGATATAAACATTTATGAATAAGTGAGAGGGTCAAGTTAGTACTTTCTTGAATAAGAAGATTTTCTGATTTCTAATCCATCCAATAGTAACTACATCCTTGCAAAATATAAAGAAAAAGGGATAAAAGAACATGATAATAAAAATAAAAATAACAAAAATGAAAACAAAAACATGAAAATAAAATAACTTAAAATAAAATATACCCTCATTCATGGTTGTTTCCCATGTAGTGATTGTTTAATATCGTTAGCTTAATGTAACATTCAAGTTTACCCTCATCCTGGGTCTATAATAAATGGCTTGTGTAACGCTGGACTCTTTGAACCTTTTGTATTGTGCTATACTTGGAGATGCTACTGTATAATGATACATACATGTTTGTATATGAGTTCAAAGATGCATTTAAGTCCTTTGGGTATATATGTTAATGATTTATAATGTTATATGCCTTTACATGAACTTAGAATTCATCGGCATGCAAAATCTTGGAGATTTCCATCATATAAGCTTTTAAATGTGTAAAACTGAGTACATTAGATGGATATGACCATGGTGGTTGAATTAAATGTGTTTTAGTGCCTTATAGGTGATTAGACATGATTTATATAGACTTATGGGACACTTAGAAAGCTTAATTGGAAAAGTTGATGTATATAAGGGCTTATTTGTCAATTGTTAAAAATCAAATGACTTAAACGTACTTTTTCAATTTTTGGAGGACCAATATGTAATTTTATAAAGTTAAGGGGCTTAATTATTATTTTCAAAAGTCCAAGGATCAAAATAAAAATAAAAACTTTTGTTAATTCCCAAATTTTGGGCTTAATTGCAAATTTAGGAAAAGTTTAGAGGGTCAAATGGTAATTTCACATAACCTAAGGGCAAAAATGTAATTTCATCATATTTTGGTCAAAGAAGAGTCAATATTCTAGACCCTTCTTCATTCATGGTCGTGCATCCCATTAATAAAGACTTAAAACATGTTGTTTTAATTAAAAGAAAGGAGGAGAAAGGAGAAGAGAGGAGGAGAAGACCAATTTTTAGCTATTCACTAAACTCAACCCTTTGTTTTGATTCTCCAACCAAATCAGAGTGTTATAAACAAATTTGGGGTCAAGGAACTCAAATCTATCATTATATTTGAGAAATTCTCAAAGGATTTGAAGATATCATCAAAGGAAGGTTTAGGAAAATTTTGTCTCATCTCTCTCTACATTAGGATTTTGAGTTTTGTGTTAAGATATGTTGTTCTACATGCTTGAATGTGCATGAAACATGGTTTAGATAAATGAAATATGTCATGGAGATAATTCTTTAAGCTAAAACCGAGATGTCCCCTTTTGGTGAAAGTTTGTGAATTTTTTAATATCTTTAGAGATTGATGATTTAAATGAATTCTATGGTGTTAATTATACATGTCTAATGTGAATTGATGATGAAAAATGAAGAAGAAGTATGTTGTATAGGCTTGTTCGAAATGATGGAAGTGATGAGTTGTATAATTATGATGAATATGACTTAAATAAAAGGGAATTAGATTGAATGGAGTGGTGAAATGTGTTGTTGATTGGAAGTATTTGTTATATAACAAGATAGGAGCATGAATTACCATGATAAAGCCTTGAAAATATGACTTGAAAGTCATGCACATTAGGTGTTTGATAAAATATCTAAATGAACATGGCTTATGATTTAAGGATTCGTAATGATATACATTGAAAGAGACTTTCATGTTTACTTAGAGTAAACTTGAATTGTTGCTTAGATTCATGAATAATGGTCTAATATGCTTGGATAAAAATGTGCTTAATTATGTTTTGAAATGAGTAAGAACTAAATTAAAAGACTTAAATGCCTTAAGTAACCATGTGAGAAGTTTAATGGTCGAATCCTATATCTTAAAGAGAGTGATATTGTGTTTTATACACTTATGTGATGATGTGTAAATATGACATATATGTTTGATTAGTAAATACATCGTATATTTTTTATATATGAAGGCTCAGGAGCTGTGAATCAAGGAGCTTGTATGGCGGATTGTTGAACTTAAGGGAGTGCACACCTTCTTTTGAGGTGAGTTGGGGAAACCATATTTCTCATATGGGATTAGATCACCCTAAGATATGTATAATGACTTGTATGTGAATTTTGAACCTAGGTAATGCATAGGAGAATTAAATCTCAAAAAGATGCTAATATGCTTATGTATTTATGAAACGACTTTTTTTTTGAAGAACTTTGCATTTGGAGTGCAAAAATTGACTTTTATTACATGAAATAATGTTTTGGAATTTACATATGCATAATCGAGTCATAAATGTTGCATATTTTTGTTCTCTTTTGACTCAGAGTCATGATAAGGTTTTATTTTATCAGTTGGACTGATAAATAAAAGCATAGTGCCTCGCTTGATTGTTTGTACTTAATATTTATATATGATTTTTGTGATTGGTGAGGTAACGATTGGCCATTCGTGTGCTAGGCACAAATGATTAAGCGAACCCTGTACCCTTGACGCTGGTACATAAAAGTCGAGTCCTCGTATCAATATCTTGCTATGGGACTAGCGGGTGATTCCATACCTAGGGTCTGGACACTAACGAGGTCATCACCTAGAGTTATGATGCTTTTGTTGACTGTAGTTCGAACTCACCATGGATGAAAGTCAAGCCAACACCAAGATTCGGTGGGTGTACAAATTAATTTAGTCGATCAGTGGTGACACATATAATTGTTTTGACTTATTCTGATATTTGTTTTCTAACGAGATTTGATTTATACATGTGATGTTTTTATACTTTTAAGTATTGGAACTGGAACCTATGTTCACCAAATGAGTGATTAATAGGCTAGACCTTTATGGTTCCCAGCCAGTATATGTTAAGTCATAGGCTAGGCCTATTTGTTTCTATGTGATGTATGTTCAGCTCATAGGTTATTTATAGCGTCTTAGTGTGTAATGAGTACAATTTGTGATATATGTTTTTCCTACTCACTAAGCACATAGTGTACTCACCCCCTTTGCCTTCCAACCATGCAGGTTAATTTAATGAGCTTGAAACTCTGTGTGGCTTGTGTGGTCTTTTTACATTTTCAGAGCTTTACCGTACATGGGTAGTTTCTATTTTGTACTTCTATTGCATAGTGGCTTATGAATTATTTTTTATTACTCTGGTTATGTTGATATGCTTTATGATTTAATAAATTAACTCTTGACTGTCTTGTAGATTGTAAAAGACCTTTTGTATGAATTTTTGGTGCTATTGTTGAGATTGCTTTTGAGTGGACTTAAAAGTCCAGAAGGTGCGGTAAAATTTTAATACGAATATAGAAGTACGTTTAAAATTGTTTTCAGGTGTTTGATTGAGTTTTAGGATTTTTAAAATACAGTCGTTGTGTTGCCCAAAATTTTCAAATAAAAAAAGAGAGAGAGATTCACTTATCTTTGTATTGTTAGATTAAGGATACCATGAGTATCCTTAGCCCGGGTATGCGACAGTTGTCATATGCCCGATGTGGTACCGGGTCGTAACATATTAGGGAAATTCTATCTAAATTAGACTAACTTACTCCATGAAACCTCATCTTGACTATCTTTAAATATCTTATAGCAAGATTTATTAGTAAAGGAACAAAAGTCATATTTGAGCTAATAAATCTTATCTTTAAGACACTGACAAGGTTTATAGTTTGGGATTAAGTTCTAGAAGTTAATAAACCCTTTGAATCTCATATGTCAATCAGTCTCCTCAATATACTTTAGTCACTTTAGCTTATAATATCAACATATGCCTAAGGTGCAAAACCTTATGGATGAGAAAAAGTGGCCTCCTTATAGTCTAATTACTATATCACATACATATTGCTTACTCATTCCCTATCTTATGCATAAATTTCTTAGCTTCTCAACTTAAGCATTTGATGTAGAGTCCAAGAAAAGTAAGCTTTTGGTTTGATTTCCCAAAAGTTCTTATTCTCTAAATATTGAGGATGAACCTTCCAAACCCAAAGGTTTTTCTTGTATATAAAAGTACGATTGATTCTCTTAGCTAATAGCAACTTGGAGTTTTTAGTAGACCATTGTCATAGTCCTCTTTCCTCCTTCGGCAATCCAATCTCAAACCATTTAACTTTGGCCTTAAAGGATTTATAAGCGTCCCCTATCTAGAGTAAAGTCCTCATAATTCTTTCAGTGTCCTTTTTGATCTACTTTGGAAGAACTATATTGAAATCTAGATGTGTATAGATTATTAACAATGGACTTAATTAGCTAGAGTTCTCCATATAAAATAAACTCTTATTGTAATAATGACTCAATCTCTTTTCCATCATGTAATGTAAGGTATGAAATTCTTCATAAGTTTGTTTCTTAAAAGCAATAAAGACCTTAAGGCATGTAAATGGAGGGTCCTTGATCTTCATTTCTATTAAATTGGAGATTTTTAAACTAAGAGACCTTGTTGTAGTTGAAACTAACAAAAAGATTTTATGTAGATTGATGACTAGGCATGATATTAAACTGAAGAAATTGATGGAGCTTAATAGAACTTTAATTGAAGAGGGTTCAACCCTATATAACATTAGGAGATCATCTATAAAAGACATGTTAAACAATCCAAGTTTGCTACATTGCTTTGAAATTTGAAAGAGGTGTCCCTATAAATGTTATGTTTAGTAAGTCTTATTAATACTTCAACACAAATTAAGAAAAATCTAGGGAGAGATGGGATCCCCTTGTATTTCCCTTTCCTTCCCTTGATTATCTTAGTTTGCTCCCCCAATAGCTTATAAAACAAAAAGAAGTAGGAGCTATGCATTTATCTATCCAAGTTATAAATTTGTGTGAAAATTTAAATGTTGGAAGATAATGCAAGAAGAATTCCCAATTAATATAATTAAATGATTTTTGAAAGTCTATCTTCATAACATAATTATTAGGGAAAGAAGTCTTTTGATACCCTTTGAGGAGATCTTATGCTATCAAGATGTTCTCTTTTATATTCATTCCACTTATAAAATCTCCCTGAGATATGCTAATAAGAATTTAGAAGTAGCCATAACTTTAAGGGAAACATCTCAAGGACAATTTTTTTAGAAAACCTTGTAATAACCTATGGGTTTATAAACCTTAAGGGAGGTAGGATTTGGTACTTTATGAACCAAAAAAAATTGGTTTTATTTAGCACCTTAAGTACCTTTCTATAATTAAAGAATTTTGATATGTATTTATTGATATGTTCCGTTATCCAAGGCCATACTTCTCTAAAGAAGAAGCCCTTTAAACTGTCAAGTCCATGATCCTTAGTAGGGTTAAGACTTTTCATAGCATTCTCTACATCTAGTTTATTGATATGTCTAATCAAATCCTCCATTTGACTACCAAAAAGGATCATTGATAAGAAGGACATTAGAATATCAATTAAGGAATCAGTTTTAGTTTAGCCAAGGTGATATGAAAATATCTATGAGCCTCATCCTTAAGTTCCTATTATCCCAAAATCCTTTCACGATTAGCCTTGTAGAGATTGGTCATTTTGTTGGAATTCCTTCTAACAAAATAGCTTTGAAGAAATAAAAGGAACATTTGCCACCAACCTGAAGCCAAACCACTCTTGCTTTTTATTTTAAATTTGATTTATTAGTGACAAGGTCATTGATATAATACATGAGAGCTTTCTTTTTCTCTTCTAATTTCCTCATGTTTAAAGGATCATTATAAAGATCCTCCTAATCCTATCTTATAACTACTTCTTGCCAATAATATCTAGTCTTTTTTTTCTTACAACAGCTTGGTGTAGGATTTTGAGATGTTTCTTAACTATTCTAAGCTTCCTAAGACATTTTATATTGTTCATAACCTTAAATCACTAAGTCCATTCCTTCATATGATGCTTCTTGGAAGCCTTCTAATTAAGTGAGGTAGATTAAGAACCTAAATTGGCATACACTACAACAGAAAGACACAATTCGCGTCGTCTTTTTTTAAGACGTCGTGAATTGTAGGGG
>JANTPM010000006.1:30561383-30575353 GCA_025434745.1 Erythroxylum divaricatum
AACAAAAAACAAAAGAAGTTCATAAACAGTAACCCAGACGAAGTTTATGAACAATAACCCAAAAGAAGCAAAAGACAGAAGAAGCGAGTTGACAAAACACAGAAGATAACAAAAGACAGAAGAAGCGAGTTGACAAAACACAGAAGATAACAAAAGACAGAAGAAGTTCATAAATAGTAAACCAGAAGGTGATACGTCAGCAAAATACAAAAGAAGACGCGTCATTAAAACACAAAAGAAGACGTGTCAGCAAAACACAGAACACAGAAGAAATAAAACCCAGAAGGAACAAAACCTAGAAAAAGACACGTCAGCAAAACACAAAAGAAAACGCGTCAACAAAACATAGAAGAAGACTCATCAGCAAAACACAGACAATACAAAACACAGACGATAACAAAACATAGAAGATACAAAACACAAACGATAGCAAAACACAGATGATAGCAAAACACAAACGATACAAAACACAAACGATACAAAACACAGACGATATCAAAACATAGACGATAGCAAAACACATGCGTTACAAAACACAGAAGATACAAAACACAGAAGAAGATGACGTCATCACAAAGAAAACTCAAAAAGAGATGGCATCATCACAGAAGAAGCAAAAGATAGAAGAAGCTACTCCTATCTTGCACATCTTCCCTTATAAGGACCATGACTTTCGACCTAGAAGTCCAATATATAGCGTTGGAAAGCTAACTAAAAACTCTACAACTCTCAAGAAGGAAACTTTGCCAACATCTATCTAGATCAATCCCAATTTTTCCCTGAAATCTGAAGATGAATTTTACATTCATCCACCAATGTGCTACACTCAATTCTCACTTCATGATAAATTTTGAGATTCTTAAAGATATAATTTAAATTCAATATCATCATAAGAAATGTAGTCACATATTTCTAGTTTAATCCAAATCAAGAATCATCTCGTTTAGATAACTAAAGAAAAAGATATGGCTAATAGACCGAAGCACATTCAATAAACATTTTCCAGATAAACTATCCTTTTTGTTTCACATTCTTTCCTTAACACAAATCATACTAAGATGACCTTTTCTACTTCATTTACTCCTCATTTTCAACTCCATTTCAAATCAATATCATCCATAAAGAAAATATAGTCTATGATTAATCATGAACACCAATGACAGAACATACTTTTATATACATATCCTTCAACAACTTACTACCCAAATTCAACTTCATTTTTGCTTTCATTCTACTTTTAACTTTCACCTTAATTCTTGTCATTTCAAAATCTCTTATCCACCAGAAATGCCAAAGTAGAACATGGACATATCCATATTTCTCATTTATTAGTTCTAGTCTTCTAAGAAAAATTTGGGGTCCAACATTGAAGCTTTGCCGACAATATTTGATGAGATCAAGAAATCGCAGGCTGACGATTTTAGTTAAGAGTCATTTGGGAGAAATTGCCATCCGAAAGGAGTGAGGGGTTCAGACTGAGAGAAGATAGGTTGTTAGTCTTTAGAGACAAAGTCTGTATGCCAAATGACAAGGGTCTCATGCGAGCTATTTTAGAAGAAGCTCATAGTTCGGCTTATGCTATGCATCCTAGTAGCACCAAGATGTATCGAACATTTAGAGAGAGTTATTGGTGGCTAGGGATGAAGAGAGAGATAGTGGAATTTATGGCCAGATTCCTTCCCTGTCAATAGATTAAGGCAGAGCATCGGAATAGAAAGTGGGAGCAAGTGACAATGGATTTTATAATTTGACTACCTCGTACATAGAAAGGTCATGATGCTATTTAAGTTATAGTGGATAGATTGATAAAGTTTGCTCATTTTCTTCCTGTCCACACAACCTACCCATTGGAGAGATTGGCAAAGCTGTATATCGATGAGATTCTAAAGCTGCACAGGATGCCAGTTTCTATAATATTATATAGGGATCTGAGATTTACCTCACAATTTTGGCCAAAATTCTAGGAATCTTTAGGGACTAAATTAAAGTTTAGTAATGCCTTCCAACCCCAAATCGATAGTCAGTCAGAGAGAACCATTCAAACACTGGAGGACAAGCTGAGAGCATGTGTGATGGAATTCCAACGAAGTTGTGACTGATACTTGCCTTTGATAGAGTTTGCTTACAACAATAGTTATTAGACAAGCATCGATATGCCAATATATGAAGCACTTTATGGGAGGAAGTGCAGGACAACTCTGTGTTAGGATGAGGCTAGTACGGTCAAAATTGAAGGAGTCAAATTGATAGAAGTCACAACTCATAAGATAAAATCATTCAAGAGAAGATGAAAGTCGTCCAGGATTGTCAAAAAAGTTACGCAGATAAGAGGTGACGATCATTAGAGTTTGCAGTTGGTAACAGGGTTTTTATTAAGATATCATCATGGAAAGGTATTATTAGATTTCAAAGTCGAGGGAAGCTGAACCCTTAATATATCAGACCTTTCCGCATCCTGGAGCGTGTCAGGATTGTGGTGTATCTGTTGGAATTGCCACCAAACTTGGATAGGATCCATAATGTGTTTCATGTCTCGATATTTAAAAAGTACTTACTAGATCCATCTCATGTTTTGGAGACATATCCAATAGAGCTAAGAGAAAACTTGAGTTTTGAGGTGAAACTAGTTCAAATTTTGGATCGACAGATAAAGAGATTACGCAACAAGGAGGTACCCACAGTCAAAGTTCTTTGGAAGAGCGACAGGGTAGAAGAAATGACATGAGAGCTTGGGCATATTATGGGATGTCAGTACCCCCATTTATTTGTGTCCTCGACTTAGGAGTTTCGAGGATGAAACTCTTTTGAGGGAGGAGAACTTGTAATGCCGGACTCTCTGAGCCTTTTGTATTGTGTTATACTTAGAGATGGTACTGTATACTGATACATACATGGTTATATATGAGTTCAAAGATATATTTAAGTCTTTTGGGTATAAATGTTAATGATTTATAATGGTATATGCCCTTACATGAACTTAGAATTCATTGATATGCGAAATCTTGGAGATTTTCAACATATAAGCTTTTAAGTATGTCAAATCGAGTTCATTGGATGGATATGACCATGGTGGTTGAATTAAATGTGTTCTAATGCCATAGAGGTGATTAGTCATGATTTATAGACTTATGAGACACTTAGAAAGCTTAATTGAAAAAGTTGATGTACATAAAGGCTTATTTGCCGATTGTTAAAAGTTAAAGGACTTAAATGTAATTTTTCAATTCTTGGAGGACCAATATATAATTTTTACAAAGTTTGCTTAATTATTATTGTCAAAAGTTTGAGGATCAAAATAAAAATAAAAGTTATGGTGATTCCCAAATTTTAGGCTTAATTGGAAATTTAGGAAAAGTTTGGAGGGTAAAATGGTAATTTCACATAACCTAACGGCAAAAAGATAATTTCACCTTATTTTGGTCAAAGAAGAGTCAATATTCTAGACCCTTCTTTATTCATGGTCGTGCATCCCATTACTACAGATAATTAAAAGAAAGGAGACGAAAAGAGAAGAGAGGGGGAGAAGACCAATTTTTAGCTATTCATTAAACCCGACCATTTGTTTTGATTCTCCAACCTAAATCAAAGTGTTCTAAGCAAATTTGGGATCAAGGAACTCAAATATATCATTATATTTGAGAAATTCTCAAAGGATTTTAAGATATCATCAAAGGAAGGTTTAGGTAAATTTTGTCTCATCTCTCTCTTCATTAGGATTTTGAGTTTAGTGTTAAGATGTGTTATTCTCCATGCTTGAATATGCATGAAACATGGTTTAGATGAATGAAATGTGTCATGGAGAAGTTTCGTTAAGCCAAAAACTGAAATGTTCCCTATTTGGTGAAAGTTTGTGAATTTTTAAATATCTTTTGAAATTGATGGTCTAAATGAATTCTGTGGTGTTAATTGTACATGTATAATGTGAATTGATGATGAAAAATGAAGAAGATGTATATTGGATAGGCTTGGACAAAATGATGGAAGAAGCAATGGATGAATGTGATGAGTTGTATAATTATGATGAATATGGCTTAAATAAAGGGAATTGGATTGAATGGAGTGGTGAACTGTGTTGTTGATTGGAAGTATTTGTTATATAACAAAATAGGAGCATGAATTAACATCATAAAACCTTGAAAATATGACTTGAAAGTCATGCACATTAGGTATTTGATGAAATGTCTAAGTGAACTTGGCTTAGGATTTAAGGATTCGTAATGATATACATTGAAAGCAGCTTTCTTGTTGACTTAGAGTAAACTTGAATTGTTGCTTATATTGATGAATAATGGCCTAATGTTCTTGGACAAAAATGTGCTTAATTATGTTTAGAAATAAGTACTGGATTAAAGGCATTAAATGCTTTAGAAAATGTAAAAGAAAAACTTAAGTGAATAGTATGGAAGTAACCATATGAGAAGCTTAATAGTCGAATCCTATGGCCTAAAGAGAGCGATATTGAGTTTTATAAACTTATATGATGGTGTATAAATATAAAATTCATGTTTAAGTAGTAAATACATTGTATGTTCTTTTTTTTATGTGTAAAGGCTCAGGAGCTGTGAATCGAGGAGCTTGTACCGAGGATTGTTGAAGCTAAGGGAGTGTACACCTTCTTTTGAGGTGAGTTGGAGAAACCATATTTCTTAAATATGATTAGAACATCCTAAGACATGCATGATAAATTGTATGTGAATTTTGAACCTATGTAATGCATAGAAGAATTGAATTTCAAATGGGGGAAAATAAGCTTGTGTATTTAAGAAATGACATTATTTTGAAAGTGATGTTTTTATTACGTATTTTGAGAAATGATATTGTTTTCAACAAACCTGCATTTGAAGTGCAAAGGATAATGTTTTATTTTCTAAAACTACATTTTTGAACAAGTTTGCACTTGTAGTGCAAAAGATGACTTTTATTGCATGAAATAATGTTTTGAAATTTACATATGCATAATCGAGTCATGTATACTGTATGTTCTTATTCTTTTTTGGCTTAGAGCTATGCATGGTTTCATTTTATCGGTTGGACCGATAAATAAAGGTATGGTGCTTTACTCGATTTTCGTACTTAATTTTTATATATGATTTTTGTGATTGGTAAGGAAACGATTGTCTAACCATATGCTGGGCATAACATATTAAGCGACCCCTATATCCTTAACGTTGGTACATGAAAGTCAAGTTCCCGTATCGACAACTTTTTACGAGACTTGCAGGTGATTCCACACCTAAGGTCTGGACACTGACGAGATCATCACCTAGGGTCATGACACTCTTGTTGACTGTAGTATGGACTCATTACGGATGAAATTCTAGTCAACACCGGGAATTGGTAGGTGTGCACACTAGTTTGGCCAACTAATGGCAACACACATGATTGTTTTGGCTTATTTTAAGATTTATTTTCTGACGAGATTTGATTTATAGATGTGATGTTTTATGCTTTTGTGTACTAGAACTAGAATCTATATTCACTGGATGAGTGATTAATAGGCTAGACTTATATGGTTCCTAACCAATATACGCTGAGTCATAGGCTAGGCTTATATGTTTCTATATGATGTATGTTCACTTCATAGATTTTCTTTATCGTCTTGGTGTGTATCGAGTTCTATTTGTGATATATGTTTCTTCTTGCTCACTGAGTACATAATGTACTCACCCCTTCCACTTTCTAACCATGCATGTTAATATAATGAGCTTGAAGTTGTGTGAGGATCGTGCGATTTTTTAAACATTTTTAGGGTATTACTGCATGTGAGTAGTTTTTGTTTTGTACTTTAGTTACATAGCAACTCATGAACTGTTTTACTGTTTTTATTAAATTAATTATGTTGATATGCTTTATGATTTTATAACTTTAACTCTTGATTATTTTGTTGTTGTAAAAGACTTTATGCATAAACTTTTGATACTGTTGTTGAGATTGTTTTGAGTGGACTTTAAAGTCCTAAAGTTGTGATTGGATGTGAATATAGAAGTGTGTTTAAAAATTGTTTGCAGGTATTTGATTAAGTTTTGGTATTTTTAAAATATAACTGTTGTGTTGCCCAATTTCTTTTTACAAAAGAGAAGAGATATTTAGTTAGCCTTGCATAGCCGGATTAAGGATATAGTGAGTGTCCTTAGCCCGGGTATGCGACAATTGTCATGGGCTTGATGTGATACCTGATCACGACAGCTTGCTTCCATCTATTTCTCCTTATGGGGGTTTTGTAGCCTATAAGTAAGCTACCTAAGATAAGATAATAACAAGGACATAATTTATCAAATTAATAATGCCCTTTTCAATGGCAAACTATTAATAAAATAAGAGATAATAAAACTCCCTAAATTGTCAGTTAATGCAAGAAGTTTTTGTTAGAGGAAGTGAGAACCCTCCGTACTTAAGGTGGCTACCAGTGATACATTAGTAGTTTCCTTATTGGGTTTCACTAACAGTTCTTCCTTAACCACCTTTGTCTATTCTTTTTCTTCTTCTTTTCCTGGACAAAGATTTCTGGCTCATCTTCTTCAGTTACCTCTTTCCACTTCTCTACTTCTCTTCTTAGATAAAAGCTTCATCATCATCTTCTTCTGGAAGCTTGTTTACACTCCTAAGCATGATTGTCATTCTAAATTCTTTAGGATCTGTTTAGCAAATGAAACGCAGATGTAGCAGACATTAAACACATACGCTTGGGTTTAACGCAAACGTAGTTTTCGTTAAACACATATGATACTGTTTAATGCAAACTTTTCCCAGTTCATCACTATGCTGTCGTTTTCTTCTTGGTCATTGTTGTTTTGCACGTCATTTTGGTCCTCCTTGGGCATATGTACTCCTAGCGTTGTATGCATTTTGTTCTTTTGTTTCCTTCTTTTGCTGTTGCTTTGTGCTTCCACCTACTGCAACCTTCCATCTTCTTCTCACCTTGGTGCCTTATGTATTGTCCATTACTTAAATTAATACCTTGCATGGCCATGCAAATCTGTACAGCCCACATTGATTTATTTGTGTTTCTATTTTTTTGGCTTAATAACGATGATGTGTTTGATTAGTGGGGTCTATTGACACGTAACATTGTCACATTAGCATAGATAACGGTGAGGTTAACGTTAGGCTAGAATTGAAACAAATTGAAAATTTTTGCATTTAATGATACTTTTTAAAGTTCAAACTTTGGGCTTTTTTTTATAATTAACCCTTAATTTTTGCATTATATCAGTTTATTGAACTCACTTCTAGTGCTAATTAATTTTTTATATTTGTCATCCGGCTAAGCTTACTATCACTATTGATTAAATTTTCTTATCAAATTAACTCTTTAAACTTAATATATTACTAGGTTATTTTTTCTTGCCTTGCCAGTTTGCTTGATATGATATTTTTATAAATAATAAATTATTATTATTACATAGTAATAATAATGTTATTTATTATTATTATATAATAAAATAAAGACTTAATTTGCTATTATTTTAAACTAATTAATATATTGCTAATTATCAACAAAATATGATAAATAATATGTTATTAATAAAAAAGAATATGATAATAATTTTTTCAAATTCTTCTGTTAATAGTAAAAACTAATCAAGTTAACTAATAATTATTAAAAAAATATATATTATAAATAAAAATAAAAATAAATCATTTATCCTTGTTAATATAAATATAAGAATCATTCTCGTATGTTTAGTTTCTTAGCCGATTTAATTTTCGTTCTCTAATTGTCCATAGAACCAAACAGGCATGAATATGAGGGGGACTGGGACAGTAATCGTCGTTGGGGTGCAGAAACAGGGCACTGGAAGTGGGTGGAATGAATGAATCTAGTACTGCAAACCTGAAATGAACTTAACTAGGCCAAAAGTGCACATCTGATGCCAAAGTCTGGCAGAAGTTGCTTTTGGGTGAGCGCATTAACTGATGTTTGTTTAGAAAGGAAAAGGCCAGAAGGAAGAGGATGATGATCTCACAGTTGGGATGATGTTGGCGAATCAAAATCCATAAAAACTCAACGGAAAACAAAAAAGAGCTACGCCTACCATTAATAATCCCCTCCCTTTCCTTTCCACGTATACAATATATATCCCACCACCCAGAAACTGAATATCAACGACCCAACAACTATCAAAAAACCCAACTTTGTGGCTCTCGAATTTTCTTTCTACGAATATTATAAACCATCATTCATTCGGCTGCTTCTGACAGAAATCGTATCCCACTTGCTATGCCCATCCAGTCTCCGCCACACATTTTCCTAAGTAATATAAATTTTATTAACAATCACAATTTCACTCCTTTCCATGGCATAATCTATTACAACACTGGTTTGTTAGCCGAAGAATAAATTATTCGGATGGGCCTGATTACTTGACTCGACCTGAATTAATTTGGGTAAAAAAATTTCAAATTTTGGATAATTCGAGTATTACCTGAATTATTTTCGGGCTGAGGTCGGATAATTTCAAAAAATTTCAGGTCAGCTTAATTATCCGAATTAGGTTATAAAAATACAAAATTTGGGTTTTTTAAAAAATTATAAAAAAACAACTTCAGGTAATTCGGGTAAAGTCGAACAAAATTTTGTGTAATTCGGGTCGGGTAAGCTCGGGTAAAAAAAATTCGAGTTCGAGCCGGGTAAGATGAAAAAAAAATTCGGATAATTCGGGCTGGGCTCGAACAGTAAAATTTCGGCCAAAATTACCCGAATGCTCACCCCTACCAAAAAACACTCGCTTATGTTGGGGTTCAGTATCCCTCGCTCTGTTTTATAACCTGCTTCGGTAGCGTCCTTTTAATTTAAAAAAAAAGCTTATTTATAATCGAAACATACATTTATATAGGACAATGTATAAGAACCAATTACTATAGATGTGACTAAAGCATAAGTTTCCTTTTTCTTCCAATTAACGTTGATATTTTGCCCCCAAAAATCTGCAAATTATCAGAGCCTCATCAATTTCATGTGTAAGATCACATGATCATGCCCACTTAAAAATATCTTGAATAAGTTAAAGTGGGGTCTTCTTATCGTACATATGTTGGGGAATAGTAATCTTATACTTAACTTTTAAAAAATGTCTAACATGTGGGGAAATTAAATTAAACATTTAAAGTATCAAACTTTTTTTTTTATTACCCATAAAATATCTCATAAACTTTTTACTTCTCTCACTTTTTAACGTTTAAACATCACACTTCTTTCTCTCTCTCTCTCTCTCCCCCTTGAGATAGTGGCACGTGAAGACGCCGGGTGTCGGGGCTGGCATCCATTCTCAGCCACAAGATTCCACGGAGCACCTTCTGGAATTTTCCATGGAAAATGAAATTTTATAACGTAGTCTGTATTGGTCTGACGTGGCATGCTCTGTGTTTTTCTTTTTTTTCTTGAAGTCAAAAAATAACACGGGACAAACCCTGCTCTGTTTATATCAACTCTTGTTCTTCTTCTTCTTCTTCTTCTTCGTTAGTCATTTTAGAAACAGAAGAATCTTCTCTTTCTCACTAACACTTAGCTCTACTCTTCATCACAGAAGAATCTGTTAAATGTTTCTAGAGTAACAAGATAGTGAAGCACGGGGGGAAGCAATCTGTAGCTTTGCTTCTTCTTTCACTTAGAATCAGGTACTTTCTGGTGAGTTTCTAATTGATCTGCTGTATCATATAAATAAATTTACACAAATAAGGATTAGAAATAATAGTGCTGTTCTTCCTGTGTAGGTGATAATCGAGTTTAACAAAGATTTGTTTTGTATTCGACTTTTCAGACTGAAAAAAAAAGGCAGTTTCATTTTTGGCTGCATTGGTTGAAGGGTTTGAATCTTGGCTTTCAATGTCTACACAGGTAGTTTCTTGTATTTTCTCAGTAATGATAGTGAATTATTTGGTTTTTACCAAAATGGAAAGTTTCGTTATTGTGTTATTGGTTTATTCATTTTATATCCATTCGTGTTTGGAAAATGTTCTTATAGAGCTGTGATTTGCTATGTATTCGTAGTTTCTTTTCTGAAACCTGATTTGTGTGACCATCTTTACTTTAAATCAGACTTGGTAGATATTTATTATTTCAGGTTGAAAGTTATTATATGACTAACCAACATACGTAAAAAAAAAAAAAGAAAAGAAAAAGAAAAGAAGACAATGGGCAATGGGGAGACAGATTTTGGTGTCTACCTCTAATCTACTGAAGCCTATACTTAATTCGTTCTTCTATTTTGTTTTCATCCTTTATCCTCAGTAGAGAGCAACTGTAGTTCTTGTGGTTATTAATTGATTTGATGGGGATTGGTGTGTTGTTAACGCATATGCTTGTATGTTTTTACATTAGAAATTGAATCTCTGTGTTGGCGCAATTTATGTTTTTGAAAAGAATAGCTAAGAAGTCTTTTACGTTTCATGAATTAATGCTGTTTGGTTAAGAGTTAAATTTTAATTTGTAGACAATTCTCCACTGGTAGTGTGAATACAGGCTCATTTTTTAACTTGTGAGTATAGGGGCAATCTGGGGAGACAAAGCCAAACACCTCTGCCGAAGCAGAGAATTCCTCTCATGATGACAATGAACAAGCCGAGTCCTTTGGCCAGATGCAGGAGTTTTACGCATTTGGTGACCATGTGCCCAAGGTTCCGAAATTTGTAAATTTTGACAACTTTCACATTTCCCATTATTGATCTGTTCTGAGTCTTACCTCTTTTCTGTATTTTGAAAGGTGAGGAAACCT
This sequence comes from Erythroxylum divaricatum, assembly GCA_025434745.1. Lineage (NCBI taxonomy): Eukaryota > Viridiplantae > Streptophyta > Magnoliopsida > Malpighiales > Erythroxylaceae > Erythroxylum > Erythroxylum divaricatum. The sequence goes on from JANTPM010000006.1 coordinate 30,572,099, forward strand.
TATACTATGACAAAGCAAAGGGAAAAATGGACAGAAGAAGAGCATCGGAAATTCCTTGAAGCTCTAAAGCTCTATGGTCGTGGCTGGCGTAAAATACAAGGTAAGTTTAATCGCATATCGTTGCTACCAGAGTACTTCTCCGATGATTCCATGGTTTGTTGAAATTGCTATTCTCTTCATGCAGAACATGTAAGCACCAAAACTGCTGTCCAAATTAGAAGCCATGCTCAAAAGTTCTTTTCGAAGGTTTATTACTTGATTCAAGATACCAATTCCCTATAACATAAGCATGATCTTATATCTATTCCGGAGAAGGAAAAACCTCATTTCCTTTTTGGGGTGTGTGTGGTTATTTAGAGTCCTGAGTATCTCTCTCTGATTCCAGGTCGTTAGGGAGTCTAGTGATGTTACTGGGAACTGTGTCAAACCAATTGAGATTCCTCCTCCTCGTCCAAAGAAGAAACCTATGCATCCTTATCCCCGTAAATCAGTCGATGTTGTCAAGGAAAAATTAATTTCAAGTCAATTGGAGAGATTCCCATCTCCCAATTTGAAAGTCTCTGAAATGGATAATCAATCTCCTACATCAGTTTTATCAGCAGTTGCTTTAGACTGTTTGGAAACTGCTGTATCAGAACAACAGATTCGATGTTCTTCACCTACTTCATGCACAACTGACTTGCTTTCTAATGGTTTGTCACCTATTGAGAAAGATCGAATGGAAACTTCAAACTCTCCTGTCGAGCAAGACAAAAGATCTTACTCATTAGCTCAATCATCTTCTGGTGCATTCCTGCAGAAATTATCCCGTAATGTAAGATGAACTTTCTTGTTGAGGTCCAACCTGATTACCTATGTTTGTTGTAATTGTAGATTTGCTTCAATGCTAATGTTTTGATTCTGATATTTCTACTGTAAATATCCAGAAGTATGAATTTGGTTCAAAAGTGGATGTACGTACTGAAAGAGATTCAACTGCGGAACCTACTTTTGCAAGTATTAAGCTTTTTGGAAAGACGGTTGTGGTAATGAATTCCCACAAATCATCAGTTCCTAGTCCGGAAAGTGTTTTCCAGGTGACATGTATGAGCAGTAGAGATAATTTTGATAACAATTTGAAGAATTTTCAGCCATCTGCAAGGGAAGCATTAGACATGGAGTTATCGCTTGGAACTGCTAATATCAGTTCCACCTTTTTGTTGGGTTCTCCAGTTTTCCAATCTGCAGAATCACTTCACGAGAATGAAAACACCTTAGAGAAGGTATCTTCCCTACCATCCATGGTATTTGGTGGTGGTCTGTCATTCGTAAACCGCACATCAGCTGATCAAAACTTCATCGTTGCGCATGTTTCTGTGGAAGAATGGTCTAAAGAGAATGAAGTTCCTAATGAAAGATCATGCACAAGTTCAAGTATTGGGTCAGTTAGTGGGGTAGATAAAAGGGAGAAAAACTTGGAAGTCTTTGAGTCTCAATATCAACGTCCTGTTTCCGTGGAAAGAGCTGCTGTGATGATTAATGCAAAAGGGTTTGTACCATACAAAAGATGTTTGGCAGAAAGAGACTTGAAATATCAAGTTGCGACGTCAGAAGAGCAGGAGCGGCAAAGAGCTCGAGTATGTTCCTAGTATCCCAACCTTTAAAGTGCATTTGTTAACCTTCTTTCAGTTGTTTTTTTTTTTTTTTTTGAACCATCTTCACAGCGACCTCTGCAACATGTGTCCGGTAAATAGATTTAGATACCTATTCTTTTGATCAGAATCTTCTCAGGGCTCAGATCAAGACGCAGCATATATTGGTTAATAGTAGTTACTTCTGAATGCCGGGTACAAGTAATCTAATTGTTTTCCAGAGCAAATGATCCAGAATATTTCATATTGAAGCCTTTTTAACTTCTAGTCCCCGAGTGTTCTCTTCTATGAGACTGTAATACTTCTTTCGCAGCAATCTTAAGTTTCATGATTAGCGACAATTCTGTGCATTTCGTTGTCACCCAAAACTAGTTATTTTTTCAAGTCACATCTTGTATAAACACGAGTTTCATTTTCAAAAAACTGTCCAGTTGTTACTTTAAATACTTCTCATTAGTTGCAAATTTTTACCTGGTTATTGTCCAGTTACTTCATAAAACAATGTTAATCGTGACACTATTATTGTTTAGTTTTAATATAATAATAATTATGAATAAATGACAGATGCCAGATGACATATAAATGCAGTGTAAATCTCATAATTTTGTTTGCATCATAATCTTATTTACAATTTATATTTATCACATTATTTATCTTATATATTAGTTAATTAAATAAATATTTATAAGATAAAAAATGTCTTTACATAGTTGTCACAAAAATTATAATTAACTGATTAACTATACGGTATAAGCTACTAAACTTTCATTTGTACTATGTTAATTAAACGATTAACTATATATTAAACGATTAACATAGTACAAATGAAAGTTTAGTAGCTTATTAAACGATTAACATAGTACAAATGAAAGTTTAATATATATATTATATCACTGTATGTAGTAAATTTAAATAACCACAAATCTAACGTGATTTATCAAACCAAGCCATCACAACCGTATCTCGGCTTACATGAACACAACACCAAATAATTTTTTGTTTGGTACACGCTTAACTTATATATATCTAGGTTAAATAAAGACTTCATTGTATGGAAACACTCATACAAATACAACCAATAGATGAATCACACCTAACCAACTTGGTTTAATTCCTAACATAGCCTCCTTGAAACAAGTCTCCAAGCTTCAACATGTTAAGTACCCTCTTGAGCTTCAAAAACACATATACCTTCAGTGACTTTGTAAAGATAATTGCAACTTGCTTCTTAGATGAGTAGAACTCGGCCATAATCTTATTGTCTTTCATCAGGTCTCGAATTTAGTGATACTTAATATCAATATACTTGCTGCGACGATGGAACACTGGATTCCTTGTCATTGCAATCGCCAACTTGTTGTCACAAAAAACCTTTGTCGGCTTGATTTGTTGATGCTTTAACTCACTAAGTATTCTTTGCAACTAAACTACTTGTGTAACATCCCATCACAGATGGGAAGGATAAAATGGTAATTTAGAATGCGTTACGAGTGTGTAAACGTATCTCGGCATGGTCATGCCTAATATGACCTTCATATATGTATAACTTGAAATTTTTGTACATGCACATGAATATACATGCATTCCTGACCGTTCCCGGCATATGTGTTTATTGCGTAAAATA
>JANTPM010000006.1:30586034-30602742 GCA_025434745.1 Erythroxylum divaricatum
TTTACGTGGAGGCGTGGCCTCATTCAAGCACAGCTCGATAGAGCGTTCGGGTCCATGTCTTGGTTGGCCAAATTCCCACAGACGGCGGTCCACCACCTTCCTTTCCTTGGATCCGACCATAGACCCCTCCTGATTCACCTCACTAGCCCCTCTACGGTAGGATCGCCCCCCCCCCTCTCGTTTCCAGAACGCGTGGCTCTCTCATCCGGGTCTGGCAGCCATGGTTGCGGACCATTGGCACACTGGAGAAGGGACGTTCCGCACCTCACTCAACTAGCTTGCTACCCATCTAAAGTCTTGGAATAGGGACGTGTTTGACCATATATTCTATCGCAAAAAACATCTCCTCGCTTGATTAGAGGGCATTCAGCGTTCGATGCCTACAGACCCTTCCGATTCTTTATTAGCCTTAGAGGACCAGCTGAGTAATGATCTCTTACAGGTTCTGTGTAAGGAAGAGCTGTCTGCTTTGGCACCAACGTGCAAAATGCGACTGGCTTTGGCAGGGGGATCATAATACTCATTTTTACCATACCCTCACTATGGCTAAAAGACGTCAATTAAGGATCACTCGCCTATACGATGACGAGGGTTTGTTGATTTGTGATCCGGTTATCATGTGGTCCTTAGCGATGACCTTTTATGCCTGGCTGTACACCGCTGATGGGCCAGCTTCGTCGCCGAGACTCCTCGGCGATGCTTTCCCTCCCCTTCGGGAGGATGGGTGCCTCGAGTTAAAGGCCCCCGTCCAAGCTCTGGAAGTTAGGCACGCAGTCTTTGCTATGAATCCCCATAAAGCCTCGGGAGTGGATGGTTTTAATTCCCTTTTCTATCAGACTCAGTGGGCCACTGTCGGCCCGACTGTGGTGGAGGCTATCCAAGCTATTTTTCGTCTTGAGAGGTGGGAGGCGGACCTTAATCACACCTTTCTGGTTTTGTTACCTAAAACCCCTAACCCCGCCCACATTTCCCATTTTTGACCCATTAGCCTTTGCACTGTGTTCTACAAGATCATCACTAAAATAGTGGTCAATCGATTGAAAAGCCACCTTGGCTAGTGATGGATACCTAGTGTAGTTTTATTCCTGGTCGGCATATCACGGACAACATTATCATAGCCCAAGAAGCCATCCACACGATGCGGTCTAAGAAGGGTAAGAAGGGTTACTTTGCTCTCAAAGTTGACCTCGAAAAGGCATATGACTGCCTTCGTTGGGACTTCATTCAGGACACGCTTTCTAATATCGGGCTTTCGAGTTCCCTCATCATGGTTATCATGCAGTGTGTGACGAAAGTTACTATGCAAGTCAACTGGAAGGGCTCTCTTTCTGCTTCTTTTACCCCCTCTCGTGGTCTCTGTCAAGGAGACCTGTTATCCCCATACCTTTTTGTCTTATGTATGGAACGATTGGGGCATCTGATCCAGCGGGCAATACATCACGGCCACTAGCTCCCGCTTCAGTTTAGTAGGAGGGGCTTACGCTCTCGCATTTATTTTTTACCGATGATCTAGTCCTGTTTGTTGAAGCCACTGTTCCGCAGGCGGAGCTTCTGGACCGCACTCTTGATCTTTTCTGCGAGGCCTCAGGACAGCGTGTGAACAAAGATAAAACTCAGCTATTCTTCTCCACGAATGTCCCCAAGGCCACTGCCCAGCGGCTCAGCCACGTGTTATAGTTCCAACGTACACCCAACCTTGGCAAATACCTGGGAGTTCCTTTGCTTCATGAGCGCACGTCCCGCAGTACGTATCAGAACATCCTCGATCAAGCCCAGAGGAAACTTTCGGGTTAGAAAGCTCAGACGTTGACTTTGGTCGGGCGAGTTACTTTAACCCAATCTATCATTGTTGCCCTTTCCATTTACACCATGCAGACTATCCGGCTGCCTCGCCAGCTTTGTGATGATTTGGAAAAGTTGATGAGGAACTTCATTTGGGGTGCCCAAGATGGGTAACGAAAAGTCCATCTGGTTAATTGGACCACAGTTTGTACGCCCAAGTCCACAGGGGGTCTGGGCATCAAGCGGATTCGCTCCACTAACGATGCGTCACTGGCTAAGCTTGGTTGGGCTCTCTTAATGAAACCGAATACTTTGTGGGTCCAGATCCTCCGAGCCAAGTATTGGTTGGATACTACTCATATCTCTCTGACGGTGGACCGACCTAGGGCTTCTTCGACGTGGCGAGGGATCGCTGTGACATGGTCTGTAGTGTGGCAAGGGGCAACTTGGAAGCTAGGCGACAGACGCCGGATTTTATTTTGGCTCGACAATTGGCTTAAAGACCTGGGCCCGCTGCACTTATTGGCCACCACCAAGGTGGCGGCTAGCACCCTTACCGATACTGTGGCGGATTACCTTGATGAGGTTGGCGATTGGGGCTGGCATCGGTTCCACCTTTACCTCCCCTCTTCTGTTTGTCTAGTGATTGCTTCCCTCCGACCGCTACCCCATAGACCCAGCACCGACCACTTGGTTTGGGGCCCCACTTACCCCTGTGAGTTCACGGTCGCCTCCACCTTTGCTCTTATTGAGCATTCTGGGACGAATGCGAGGTGTAGGCTTTGGAAGGTCATCTAGAAATGGCCTGGTCCGCATCGCATATGAGCCTTTCTCTGGCTTCTAGCCCAGCAGAAATTACTAACGAATCTTCAGCGGGTGAAATGCTCCCTCACTCCAGATAGCAGTTGCCATTTTTGTGGGCAGGAGGAGACTGCCCTCCACGCCATTGGGGACTGCTCCCGGGTGGCTTCGTTATGGCGTCAATTCCCTCCTCACCTGCTCGCATGGGATTTCTTCACCCTTAATGTAGAGGGTTGGCTTAGCCACAACCTCGGGCACCCACTCCAAATCCATCAGCTTGATTGGGCTCTCTTCTTTGGCGTTGCTTGTTGGTTTATTTGGAAGTGGCAGAATGGGAGCATTTTCGATCCTACCTTCTCTTGGTCGCCCGACGTCGTTCGTATTATCCTGGATTATAGCTCTTGGATCATCCAAGCTCATTCGATAGCTACCCGTGTTTTTCTAGACCCGGGTATTCCCAGGGGTATCCCGGTGGGTTGGGCTAAACCCCCAGAGGGATGGGTCAAACTCAATACCGATGGCACTGCCAATGCTAGGTCCCTCCGGATCGCAGCTGGGGGTCTTTTGCGAAATAGCCTTGGCCATTGATGTGGTGGCTTTATTCATCATATTGGTAGGGGCACGCCCCTGGAGGCCGAGTTGTGTGGGGTCCTCACTGGGCTCCGTCTGACGTGGGATGGAGGCTATCGGCATATGGTTGTAGAGGTGGACTCACTGGAGGTAATCAGTATTCTCTCCACTGCCACTACCAGGTTTCCTGACTTTGTTCCTTTGTTAACAGATCTCCGCGAGTTGCTCCAGCGCCAGTGGGCTGTCCGTTTCCAGCATATCCACCGCGAGGGTAACCTGTGCGTCGACCTGCTAGCCTCCACAGCGGCTGCTTCTCACCCAGGGCTTCAGTTCTTACAGGATCCTCCTCAGTGCCTTCGCTACGCTTTACTGCAGGATGCGGCTGGAGTGATCCATCCCTGTAGCCTGCGCGTAGCCAAATCCGACATTGTGCCACTGTTTTAGTCTTTTGTTGTGCTAGTTTCCCTTGTAAAAAAAATTCAAATGCACACCAAATCCAATGCACTACTCCTCGCTTTATGCCACAAACACTCCCACCAAAAGAAAAATTGTCTCCCTACTTGCCTCTACGGAGCTTCGTAAGTCGGCGGCTTTCACATAGCGAACTGAACAAGACACCCCCTATACTTTTTCTACATAAATGCTTGCATTGAATTCGTCGAGAATGAGTTTCAAATGAAGAGAACATACTTCATTTATTAAAAAAATTAATGTTAATCCTAACTCAATATGTAAAGAGGCAATTTCAACTACAATCTGCTTCTCGACTCCTATATTTAAATTGTGGAATTGTTTAACTATTGACGAGTTCTAACCAATGTTTGACACACGAGTTGGTATAAAGATAATATGTCGACAATGGAATAAGATGAAGTATTGTGAGTAGGAGGAAATGAATTCACAAGGTCAATGAAATCTCAAGAGCAAAAGAGAGCTTATATATATTGGCGCTCATTGGCAAAAAAATATTTAACGATAAATGAGATTTGGACGCGAGATTAAAGATGATTGGTTTAACTAAGTTTGAGTCTAGCTGCATAAAAATACTTTACTTCAACAAGAAAATTCGAAATGCAAGGTTAATTATAAAATGATTCGACTTATTGCTTAATTTAGTCAATGAGTAGTGTGATTACACCATAAGTATGATTGAATACATCATGCACTTAGATGGCTCAAGATGACTACTGAAACCTCTTTATAACACTATGATACAAACTAAAATATAGAATAGTAAGCTAAAGAAGTGGAAGCACTTATTCAAGACAAGAGAAAATGATTTAGTGATGCGAAAAAGTGGAGAGCATCTTCTAAGACTATGTTCTCTATGATCTTAGTGGAGTTAATGGTCAAAGAGAGTAACTTCCCAACTAATTAGGTAAAATCGATAGTAGTATTTCTTCATTAACTTAATAAATTATTGGTGAAAGTTGGTGGTTTATCTTACTTGATATCTTAATTCTTGTAAATCTATATAAAGACATCTTATATTGTTTATTTGAATGGAACTATATATATATTCAATTATCTATTAGAGAGAGCTTGAGAGATTTGTGAAAAAGTATTATTATATAAATTTTTGATTAGAAAAGTCTTAAATATATTGTAGAGAACTTCAAGCTGAAAGTATAGACAAATTATTTTAAATATCATAACTTTTAGGGGCTTTATTAAAACCATTTCAACCTTCATTTTTAATAGTAAATAACATTACTTTTGAGAGTTCTTTCATGCCTATCCCAAAATTTTGTTTACATGTCACTTTACTTGAATTTTGTTATTAGAATATTACTAAGATATATCCAAAAGGACCTAAGTACCCCTACTTTAAGTATATATGTTCATTCCTTTTTTTTCCTACCACTTGCTCTAATTTATCCTCTTTTTCTTTTTTATTTCTATATCTATGTTGGCAAATTGATGGCAGAAATAAGTAAAGCATTACATGGGAGTGGGATGAAGAAATGCATTCAAAATTTTGCTATCATAAGCCAAAAACATGTGTTAAATATTGATCATAAACAACTTAAAAATTGGAAGAAGCTAAATTTATGGATTCAAATATTAGAAAGAACAATATTTTAAATTCTTTAAATAGGTTGAACTAAAGCTTTCGAGAAAGGGAAAATACTTGTTTTGATCACCATTTAGTTAGATATAGGACATATAAGTAGCACTTGAAGGTTACGAAGAAATGATCTCATTTTACAGTTAATAAGCTCATTTACTAAAGAAAAAGTGAAAGAGAAAGAACTCTTGATGAACTAATCCTATGAGAAGTGTAAAAAGATACAACTTTTTTTTAAAGAGGAGATTAAGGTGTTGAAGAAAGATAAGAAGATAAAATCACTTAGGGAAAATGTGCTGCATTTAAGAGTGCTCTATGATTTATTGTATTAGTATGATTATTTAGGTATGACATATGTTCAAGGAGAGACAATTAATTAATTACATAAAATTTAGATTTGGTTAGTGATATATCAAGATGTGTATTAGGTATTAGAGCTTCACCAATTTTTGATGAATATAATTGTAACCACAAAATTTTTAGCATATTTTGCTATTTTGATATATGAGTTACACAATAATATACAAACCTTACTATTTTTCTTTAGTATTAGTATCATTATCACCAAATGTAAAAGCTAATTAAAAAAATTTCATTACCAGGTACCTTGCTACTATGTATATAACAAATTAGGAATGTCAACTGTCAATAAAAAAAGTAAGGAATTGAATAATTATGAAAGTTGTAAAGGTTAAATTCAAAAATTGACAGTTAAAACATATCTAAGGCTCTATGTGTGTGGTGTAAAATATCTATACATAATAAGTAGTATATAGTGCAATATAAGGTATAAAATACCCATTTATAATAAAAAAAATTACACATTGCAATGGGGGATACAAAACTTCCATTTAAAATAATAGTACAATATGAGTTACAAAATACTTATACAAAATAAGAATACATAAAGCACATATTAGGTGTAGAAAAGTTATACAAAGATCTTATAAGGCTAATTTTTAGAAAAATTTCTCCTTTAACTAGTCGAATTTGTTGAACTAAAAGAGCTTCCAATTAATATTTTGATGATACAAAATAAAAATCTTATTAATGATTTTGTTATCTTAATGAGAAGCCTTATAAGAATATGAGATCATGCATAACTCAAGAAAATACTGCATAAAATTGATTAAAAAAAAGATAAAGTTTGCAACTTGCAAAGTGAAAATCAAGTCAAGAATAAAAGAAGATCAATGCATATTAAGTTCATTTTATAGTTTATAATATCAACAATAATCTCACTTTCTTATTTTGGTAATCTTAAAGGCGAAATATCACTTTATTATATTATCTTTTCATTCATCAAAAGGTATGTTTTTTGTTTTAATTGAAAAGCTTCCTAATCTTACAAATGTTCTTTGGGAAGTATTTTGAATGTCGTTTTAATCACAATTACATGAAACAGATTAAGTTTAAAAATTTGAAATTGTTAAAATCATATTTTTAGGAGATTGATCAACCAATATAGGCTAGTGGTCTACCAATGTAAGCTAAAAATATAATAAACGAGCCTGTTGACACATTGATTGATTAATATAATGGTGTAGTTGAGCAATGTCCTTCTAAGAGACAAAAATGACCAATTGAGCTACTCTTGAATACGATAAATTATAAGTAGTATCAAAATATGAAAATTCATATATGAGATCTTTTCAAGATCTCAGGTCAAATAAGTGTTCATAAAATCATTACAATGAGATTTTTTATAGATATACTAGTAATTTTCTAAATAAAATTCTCATATCAAGTCATTTTACTAAACTTATTCTTTAATAAGTACACACATTTTTGTTTAAGAATCATCATACTTTAATATATAAGACTGACCACTTTTTTCATAAGGAAGAAACATAATGCATTCTAGTTTTTTTCACTTTATTACTGTCTAGTCTTAATAAAATAATAATTAAGAATGATTTAGGAATAATACATCAATGCAATATAAATCTCGTAATTATGATCTCGTCATAATTTCATTTATAATGTACATTTATTCTATTGAATTTATTTTATGCATTAGTTAATTAAACAAATATACATAAGATAAAGAATACTTTTAAATAATTATGACACAAAAAATGTAACCAACTGATTGATTATGGGATATAAATTAACATAGTATTCACTTTCATCTGAGTCCTCCTATTTTGATCCGCCATGGTGATAAAACAATTTCCCTACTTAACTATAACCTCTACTTCTCTTCTACGTAAGGGAATTCCTTGAACAATGTTCATATTCCATCATAACATTGTCAATAACAGCAAAACAACAACAACAACAACCAATTTCTATAACCATTTTCAGCATTGAGTATGTAAACTAGTTGGAATATCATTACTTAGAGATCATAGTCCAAGTAAGAGAAAGCCATAGAGGAGTAAAAGGAGGTACATACTAATTAAGCCTCTAAGTTTGTTAAGCAGAGTGGCAATGATAATGTCTCTACATCTTTTATGGGTTGGAGTAGTCTTGATCCCTGTCACCACTTCTATCTTCATTTATCCTAACTCTCTGTTAACCTCTATGTTTGAGCTTGTATATTGGAGAAAGGAGGGAAAGAAGAATAAATAGGCTCAAAGAACCATTAAGTTATGCCTTTATTATGACACAACATTATTCTATAGAGCACTTAAATATTGAATCTTGATATATGGCTGGTAAAATTAAGTTGTTGGTTCTGAAGGCTAAAGATGAGACATACTATAGGGAGCGAAAGAATTTGGCATGATTATAGAGAGTGAGTACAGAGAAGAGAAGTTATAAATTGATTTTATATCAATTTGACAAATAAACCTAACTTACATCCATTTTTCAAATCTCTCTTAGTATTATACTAATCTCTTATTTCTAGTCGATTAAGGGGATTCTTTGAAGGGTGAAGAGGAATTTCAATGCTTCTTAGAAAGCCTAAATTTAGGTCAACCAAACGAACTTGATATCTACAAGTCAAATAAACCTTGCTTACTCATTTAATGCTCAAAGACTCTTTATCACTTCACAACCAATGAATGAATGCTTGTAAATACTTGTAAATGTGTTATAGTAAACCCTAAATGTCCTAAAAATGTCCAATAACCAAAGTCTCAGTATTTATATCTATATTAGTTTCAAAATATTAGTAGACATAAGAATTAGTGGTTGTAACAACTATTTACATCGATATTGTTAGACCAATTTGGCATATTGGCTAGTAATAGTGACATTGGACAACTAATATCACATATTGATTGATTAATGTTGTATTGGATGACCAATATACTTACCAATATCATGAGTAAATTAATTATATATAATGTTTTAAATTTCTTAACACATTGTTTGATCAAATCTAGATATTGGTCAACCAATGTTTACAAAAATAATATATTGACCAGCCACACCTATATGTTAGTTAATCAAAATGTCTGAAATTAGGTTTCAGAGACTTTGCAAGCTATTTTAAAGATCAAACCATATTCCTTTTACTAAAACGTGATCCAACGATATTTTAAAAGTATTCTAAAGATTATTTTAAAGATTAAAATATTTTTCTTTAAAATTAAAGCCTAGATTCCTTTTAATAAATGAAAAGACTTAAACATTAAGATCAAAACATAATATACTTATGTATGGAGTGCAAGACACGAGAAAGATTATAAGTAAATTTGTAGACTTATTGTGCTTTGATCTTCTTTGATCTTGGTTTTCTTCTTGACTTAAATACATTTGATCTCTATTAATTATTTTTTGAACTTATTTCATGTTGCTTTCTTTTAAAACATCAAAGAATAAATTACTATTAGTAACTATGCTTTATTATAATCAAAATTTTAATTGTAACCTACCTTAGTTCAATAATCTCTCCTTTTTCTAATGATGTGAAAACATATAATATAAAAAATCAATAATGGACTTAATTATTTAAACACTTACAACATCTTAATATTAAATCAATATGAATATTTTACTCACCTTATTTCATACATCACAATAAAAGAACTGAAATGCTAAAAGACAAACCATTTGTCATTTATACATAAGTGTCATCAAGTAAAATAAGCAAACAACTTTCCTAATAACAAATGCAATATCAACGTATATAAAAAATTAACTACTAAATACAAATATAAAGTCGAAGTAAACTAACTAAATGAAATAAATAAAAGTAAACTAGCTCTCCTTAAATACAATAACTCTCCCTGAATATACTAACCATTTTTTACAAATATAATGACCAATCTAGTATAATATCACTAATAGTCTTTCCCATATTTTAGAAGCAATAAAAAGGAAATCAAACATTTAATTGAGAAAAAACTAGCGTGAACAAGTCGTCAACTTAATCATGTATGATCTAAACTTCTCTATGACTAAGCCTTTAGTACATCAAGGCAAGGAGTTGATAGTAAAATTAAAACATGATCTAGAGTAGGAAACATCATCATTCATAGGCAACTCACTAATGTGACTCAATTAAAACATGATCTAAAGTAGGAAACATCATCATTCATAGGCAACTCACTAATGTGACTCAAAAGAGGCTCATGAGTTCTAGTTCCATATACAAAAGCCTTAACATCAGGATGTTGATACTGCCACAGTTGGTCTTATTATTGATAGGGTCTAGTTATATGCTTATTAATAAACTAATACCTCATGCAATGAAGAGTAACAAAATTAAAAAAAAAAACTAAATCAAACTCATTATTAACGAGTAAAATGTGGAGGTGTTCAAATATGAAGCTGAAGCTGAGGGCATAGGGGATTTGATGATTATTTTCCTTAGTATTAATGAAGTTTCTCATATTGTTCATAATAAAGTGACCAAGATGAAAACTCTCACCCATTATAAGGGTCGAAAGAAGCCAAAGATCATCGTGACTTAAAAAGGTAAAGGGGCTACCAAAAGAAACCAAGTTGTATCGAATGAAAATATAATGGAAACAAGGAATGGCTTTAAGGCCATAAACATCTTTAGGTTTTTAATATCTTTTATATTAACATCTAAACTAAAGATGATTTTTCTCTAATAAACATAGAGTAAGGTAGAAGCAAATATTTAGTAGAACTATAATAAGCAAGATCTTCAGCTATAAGAATGCCTAAAATCTCATTGATAAGGTCACTAATATGATAATCTCTAGACCATAAACCTTTAAAAAGAGATAGGAGCATCATGAATGATACAAACACAAAGATTTAAATAGGAAACTTGTACGTTTATGGGAATCACTCAATTGATCTTTGTAAACAAGGATTACCACCCTTGAACAATCACTACAACAAAGTTAACATTTGACTACAAAAAAAAATCATAGTTAAATGTGCAAAAAATGTTGCATACAGTTTTTATCTACATTTTTGTTTGGTCACCCAAAACGTCACCAAATTCTTTTAGATAAAACTATAGGTGACATTTTCATAAATTGTCGCTAATAGTTTTAGATACACTTTATAGTTAAAAACTTGTGGCTACAAATCCATAAACATAACTAAATATTTTTAGCTACATTCCTAAAGATGTAGGCAAATATTTTTAGCTACGTTTTATAAAAAGTAGCCAAATGCTTTTATATTCGTTTTAACCAAATGTTATCAAATTTTGGAATAAATTATTTCTTTCATTTTTAATCCATAAGAGTCTAGATTGCCTTTGGTTTTTCAAAAACATCGCGAAAAAAGATGACCAAAGGTGTTGTCAAAGGGTGACCTTTTGGAGACGATTTGCCTATAGCCGAAAGCTGACCTTTAGCTACAATTTCTAAATTGTAACAAAAAAAGTAGTCAAAGGGCTACCTTGTTGTAATGAATGAAATAAAAAAACAAGACTATTTTCCTTAAATTTGTTCAGATAGGCATAGGATATCACTCTATTTCTTTACAAGGCATGAGAGCCATAATAAACAAATTGAGATGAGTAAATATTAACATAAACATGTTGAAAGGTTAACGAAAGAGTAGGTGGAGGTTAAGTGGAGATCACCTATGAGATTTTGATGTCCTAGAAGGATTATGAGGATTTCAAACTCTAATAGGGGCATAAAACTATGGACATGACGAGACAAGGAACTAATAGGCTTTTTAGATGTGGAAGAGGGATTTTTTTGGTAATCCTTTTAATTAGTAGAATTTTGTTGGTAATCCTTAACGATTATAGTCATAACCCCCAATAGATATATGCTTATATAATTCATCCTAATTAACTTTGTGATAACATGGGAGATTCCAAATCCACCTAATATGAAGTTTTGAACATCCTCTTAATGTCTTCAACCACTCCTTTTGAAAGAAAAATATGGGAGGTCCAATAGGTATAGAGGGTGTTAAGTACTGAGTTAAGTAAGAGTAATCAACTAGCTAATACATGCATATTTGACCATATTCATACACCCATATTTGATGTATTTTGCCTTATATTTTAGACTTTTATTATATATTTGGTACTTAATTTTATCCAAGTGTATTAATAAGTTATAATTGCCTTCATGGACTAAAAGAAGAAGAATTCAGATGAAAACTCGACATAAAACAAATATTTAAAACAAATAAGGGTTACATGACCCTTTTTATTATTGTGTATGTGTCTCATCCCATGCAGAATCACAAATTTTAGAGATTTTGGGATATATTTGGAAGAGCAAACTTACAAATGTGATTTCAGCATGGAGAACATTCAAAAGGGGTGATATTGATCCAGAGATATGAAAAACATGAAGAAATCATTGATAGATCTAATAGATTGTAACATCAAACCTTTACCTTACAAGAAAATTTGACAGAAAAGAAGGGAGACTTAGAATTATAAACTCTTTGTTTTCTATTCGTTTTTCTTCCTACATATGTTTGATTTCGCTTTTTATCATGTATAACTAAATATCTTTAGTATCTAGGTGTAATGACCTTAGTTTACCTTACAATGTTTTGAATCATTTATTGAATACAATTGTTTTGATTGATCTATTATGATTCAATGATGTGTTTTTATATATGTTCTAATATATTCAGAATATTAGTACATAATCTGATTTCATAGCATAGAGATTGCAAAATCTTGTATATGAATAGATCTATCATAATTGAAAGGAGTTGATTGGAAACCTAAAGATAGATTAACATAAATAATCTGGATTAGGGTCAAACCAAATAGCGAAATTTACAAATCGATAAAGCAATCTTAGAAACTTTTACCTAAATAATTTCAGTTAATAAACCTAAGATAAGTTATCAGTAGTCTCAAGTGAGTTATTAACATATGGTAGGAATTTTCACATTCTAATAGTCAACAAAACAATTGCAAAATAAATGGTTAAATATATAATGGTTTCAAGGGAATTCATTACCTAAATACTAATTCTTGATATCGATTGTTTTCTAAGTGATTTCTTTGTTATTTGCTCATTATTGTTTCCTACTTAATTTTATCTACTTAAGTATTATTTTGAATTAAAAACCAACACTCAAACCATAGACTAGATAATAAGATAACATTAATTAATACTACTCATTATGTTCGTGGGATTTGGCCCGTACTTAACTGTGCTATTGACTATCCAAACTAGGTCCATTAAGTTTTAGACGCCATTGCTGAGGACATTATTAGGAAAAACCTTAGTTTTATTAATCGTCATTCTTATTTTTATTTTATTCTACCTTATTTTTATTTTTATTGTACGTATTTAATTTATTTAGTTTATTTCTTTGTTTTTAGAATTAGAATCCTAGTCAGTTTATGACCCCGAGTACATCTAAGATCCTAACAAATGTGGATCCAAAGATTGAAAGAACAACACTGATATGTGTCGTCAAGCATATACAAATTAATATCTTATTTCTACCATTAATTAATTAACAATTTAGTATATGGTGAAATAAGAGTTGATTCCATAAAGAGAGTGTTGTTTACTAAAATTTCATTTCGAATGTAGATGAGAGTATTAATCAAGTAAATGTATATAATTAAAATTCCAAACAAAATAAAATTCATTTAGAAAAAATTCAACCACAAAAACAAAGTAAACCACTTATATTGATTTTTAATTTAGCTCAAACTCATGCACAACTTGTAACCATGTTATTTACCAAATTTCAGCCCTTTAAATTAGAAAATTATGATCATAAAACCTCTCAAATGAGATGTAGAAATTGGACTCTAAAACTACATATAACTCTTTAGTTTCGCCTCATTAAACTTTAAATATTGTATTAAACTTAAATATATGAGCTGTCATTTATCATGTTTTTGGCACTTGAAACAAGCTAAAATCATATTAAAACTTCAAAAATTAGAACAGAATGTACAACTCAAAAATAAAGAGTAAACAACGCAAATTTAGCTATTTCAGACATTCAAGATTGTTTCTTTCAAGCTCATTTAATCTTATGAATCTAATCATCTTTCACTTGAATTTCTAGGCATATTAAACGTATGTCAAAGTCTGAGAAATCAAGAAAATAGTAGTAAACAACCAACTCTCAAATTTAAGTGCATAAACAGTACAAGAATAACACTTTCATTTTGAGTTGCATATTTCTAAAAATTCTAGCTTTAGGAAATTAATTTTTGCAGATTTTCTAATAGCAATATAGCATTTAAATAACTCTCTAAACGTACTCAAATATGAAAAAAGTATAAATGACTAGTTCCATGCCATAGATTAATCATAATCTAGCAAATATGCAAATTATACTTAGCTGGACAACAACCTGCACATTAAATTAGATGTTCAATTTTTGGTGTTTCTTTTTTTCAAAGATGTTTTAAGCCTTCAACATTTAACCTTTGAGACTTATAAAATCAGGAAACATATAAAGAGATACAGAATAATCACATGTAAACATTTAAACATAGCAGAAAAGGAATAGGTAAGAGCTGGAAGTTTTTTTTCATCAATCACTTTACTACATATCCGTTAAAATTCCAGATTCAATTATTGATTTCAATCAAGATGTTCTCTAATTAATTTTTCAAAATTTAGTTGTTGAAATCCTTCAACTTGTGGCCTCATCTAATAGGAAAGCATAGTATACCACAAACCTTACCACACACCTCTAAAGTTCGATGATCGTTTTGATTCAATAGCTTGAAATGCCAAATCTTCCTCCCAAAGATCTTGAACTAGCTCAATTCTGATGATTTTGTATCTCTCATACTAGTCAAACACCTCCTTGCACTAGCCTTATTTACTAATAGCTCTTAAGTTTTATTTGAATCTCAATATCAAGTTATATGCTCGATACCTTTTCTCTTTCCACTGTTGGCTTTTTGTTTGCTCCTGAAACACACCAAAAGTTGCCCTTTATGGCTCTTTAATAAGCTTCCTCTTAACTCTTCCATTTTGAAGAAAGAACATTGCGTATCTTCCTTGGACTTTACATTTCACTTCATTTACAAGTTGCTGCATTTTATTTCTTCTCTTCACTTCTTTGCTATTCTTCTTCTCTTCATTTGCTGACTTTTGTGTTTCTGTTGTTTACGTTTCGCTTCGTTTGTCTCCCAACTCATTGTGTTTTTGTTGTTTTCCTCTATTCTGTGTTTTCATTTCTGCTCCTGCTCTGTTTTTGCCATTTCTGTGTTGAGTTTGGACTATTTCTGCATTTTTTTTACTCTTGTGTTTTCTATTAATTGCTCCCCTATTTGGACTATCGTTTGGTATTTATTTACTCTCCTTTTGGCCTACCGTTTTGACTGTCCACTGCTAGTAGTGTGCTACTCATTTTATTTCTTTGCTGATGTTCCTCTTGGCTATTGTTTTCTTCTTATTGTGTTGCGTTTTTGCTGGATTGCTGGACTCTCCTTTGCTACTTAAGCTGCTTGCAGTTTTTTATTCCCATTTGCTAACATTTTACTTTATTGGTTTGGACTGCTTGCCTTGTCATTTTGATCTTTCTTTAATTATGTTAATCCATTAATCTACAATAAAAACATTTCTACTTAGGCTAATTTCTACATCAAAATTTAAAAGAAATAATTTTAGGCCTTAAATAATAAAATATGATTAATCATGCCCAAATGTGTAACAAAAATAATTAAATGGGCTAAGTTTAGAAGAATAAAAGTTGTAATAGTTTGCACTTATCAAATTCCCCCGCACTTAGTTTTTTGACCGTCCTCGATCAAAGAAACACACGACTAAACAGGAGAAGAACACAGTATGCTTAGCAAAGCAGTTAAACTAGATGCATGACTCCACCTCAAATTCATCGACAAGACAACTAGACCTAAAGAACCAAGTAGAAATTGAACCAAATTTTATGTTAGAAAATAAAACAATGAAAACACTTGAGTTAGGAGACATCACACCATCCGTAAGTGCTAACTAAACCATTGAAATTCTAAACATGTAGGCAAGGTTTCTTTACATCTTATAAGTGCTTAACTAGCACTAGAATGAGGTGATTTCAATGGATAGACCCTCACAAGGATATGTTTTTATGCACTCAACACTTATAATGTTTTAGGTTATGTGTTTCACTCAAAAGCTCAATCCCAAAAAGAAACTCATCTACTTGCATATCGACTCAATTCTCCACGACAACACATAACACAAATTAAAGAACTTTAGAGGGTTACGAGGCTTAGGGTAATGGTAGAAAAATATTTAGGAATGTGGACTAAAATTCCAAGAGCATGTGGAGCACAAAGAAACTCTAAAAAGTGAGATAAAACATCAACCTTGCATCTCCATGTCATAATCATTCTAAAGCAACGACCTCCTTCCATACTCCTCAAATTCACATGAAAAACCATCCACCATCAAATAATATCAATGTCCCTTCTTTGATTTAACTCTTAAGCATATCCAAACCTCTTCTTCGCCAAAATGAAATGAATGAACATACATTGTGTGAACAAATACAACAAATGACAAACATGCAATAGATTTACAATAACAAATGAACTTGAAATTCACACATTTTTAATACTTTTTCTCTTTTTTTTGTTTTTTTGTTTTTTCTTTGGAAATAACAAAGTACAATGAAGATAAATGTAAAATAAAGAACATGACTATGATCACAACATAAATGATAAATCACAACACTTTATTCACACTACCAAAAGCACCATGACTTTAAACACATGTACCCCTTACTCCTTTTCTAACCACTCATGTTAAAATTTCACGTTCCATAATTCAAGGAAAAGATAAGACAAAAAATTTAGGATTAAGCTTGTAATGTGGCTAAAATTAGAAGAAATAGGCTATTAGGCTCAAATGGGGTAACAAAGGGATAAAATAAAGCATTAGTAGTTGTTGGCTGTGTAGGTTAAAACAAATGAATTTTCATGGTATTGTGTGAACCATATATGTAGTCTCGAAGAGTAACCAGGCAAGGTCAAGAGAGACATCCCATGGAAGAGCGCAATCTATACATTTAAAGGACTAATGTAGATGTGTAAGTCTATAACTCTTTAACCTAAGCCCAACCGTCAAGCCCAAAGTTTCCCTCCTTATAACCTTTCCCAAATTTTCATTTCCCTCCTTCCCATTTGAAATTTCGTGGGCT
>JANTPM010000006.1:30610755-30626059 GCA_025434745.1 Erythroxylum divaricatum
GTGATTTTTGGAGTTGGATGGAAGAGATAATTCAGGTAGAAGATGAATTAAAGGTAAAGTGTTGAAAGTTGGAAAAATCTGGAAAAAGGTTCACTGAATATGCTTAAGTATTTTAGCCACAACTTTTTCTCTAGTGATCCAAATAAAATGATTCTTAATCGGAGTAAACTAAGAACGTATGGCTACATTTTGTATGAAGATATTGAATTTCATTTTTGTCACTAAGAGTCTCAAAAGTTGTCACGAAGTTGAGAATTGGGTGCAGGACGTTGAGAGTTGAGCAAAAATTCATATCCCAACTTCAGAGGAAATATAGACCTAATTTAGACAGATTCTGGCAAAGTTTTCTTCTTAAAAGTTGTAGATCTTTCTTTTATCTTTCCAACGGTATAAATTTTGTAAATTTTGGATATCGGAGTCAAAAGTTATGATCTTTATAAGTGGATATGTTTTGGACGCAAAAAACAGACGGAAACAGTAGACGCAAAAAAGCAGACGCAAAAAAGTAGACGAAAAAAGTAGACGCAAAAAGCAGACGCAAAAAATAGACGCAAAAGGCAGACGGAAAAAGCAAACGAAAAAAAGTAGACGATAAAAAGCAGACGCAAAAAGCAGATGCAAAAAATAGACATAAAAAGCAGATGCAAAAAGCAGACGCAAAAAGCAGACACAAAAAGCAGACGATAGAAATGAGACGATGGAAATGAGATGATAGAACTAAGACGAAAACAAAAATAGACTGGACTCTTTTCGTCATAACTTCTTCTCTAGACCTCTAAATGACCTGATTTTTAAAGCATTAGATTTCTAACACATTTCTTTATCACTACACAAAAATTTATGGTTTTTGGTACTAAATTGGAAATGATTGATTGAATCAAAGTAAGGGTATCGGTGGAAGGTGCATGAACTGGATATTTTAATGAACATGTTTCAATATTTCAATGATATCTTGGTCTGTAGGATTCCAATTGATGTTATTCTTGATTTTTAGTAAAACAGGGTAATAGGGCTACAAATCATATGAAGAAGCTAAATCTTGATCCAGTCTCTAAGGTGTTCAATTTCTGGACGGAAGTTGGATATAGTACACTGTTTTGGAGAGGAACAGTCCAAAAATGTTTAAGGTACATCTTTCAAATTAATGAACCAAATTGAGTGATTTTGATGTCAATGGAAAGATAAAAGATAAAGGAATACTTTTCTAGGAGAGAGTGGGCTCAAATTATGCAAGTTTTGCCTTCTAATTAAACGTGAACAGTGGACTCGAAAGTTAGAATTTGGAGAAAGATCTGAAATGGTTCATTGGGTGATGAAATTGGATTCAAATGGGTTATGGAGGTTTAAATCCCAAAGAATGAGGCTAGTTAAACACTTATGATTGTTCAAATTGTGATATATGTGTATGTTATTTATTATAGAGGAGCCACTGGAACGTCAACCTCCAGATGTTGCTGGATCTTCCAGGCATTAGCTTCGGGAGAAACTTGTGAGTCAACCTAGATGATTTCCTAGGGTTTATTTGCTTTGAAATTGTATGATGTGTTAGCTTCCAATTATAAAGTAATTGTGATTTGATTTGAATTCTGGACTTAAAGTCCGAGGAGTTTGTTATGTGATTATGGTATTGGAAGTGCTTTGTTTTGCTTTGAAATCCTGTATGATGCATGAATTCTCAACGAGAGTTGAATGTCGGACTTAGGTCCGATGATAATGAGTTTCTGATTAAATATCGCATGTGATTACCTGATATGACATAATCCGTATGTGGTGCATTTCATAAAATGCATGCTCAGATAAAGGTGTTGTGACTTGAGTGGCCAATGAAGCGCTTCCACGTAGAGCTTTGCTCCGTGATATATGTTTTGTGTACAGAGCTATGCTCTGTGATTCTGTTCCGACTGAGCCCTATGGGCCAGTAATTGTGTATAAGTATGTGATGGGCACTCGGTCACAACAATAACAACGAATATGAGTCTCATGCATATAACATTATAAGATTGAATCCATTGAATGAATATTTGTGTAATATGTGATATGTGTGTTTGACCCGGTGAACTCATCAATGATGGTTCACTCATTGAGTTCGCAAAACTCATCAAAATTGCAACGTTGTCTTTTCAGGACCAAGAGATGACTTTAACTACTAAAAAGGCTCTACCAGTCGAGTAGATTGTGGTTGGTGAGAAAGGTTATGGCTCAAAGGTCAGTCATTTGGAGTCCTTTTGAGTGGTTTAAATAACTTTGATGTACTTTCCTCATTCATGTAGTACTATTGTATTAGGTTTTTGGTGATGTACATATGGATAATGTTGAAAGACAATGTAGACTTCGACTTTGTGAAATGCGATGAGGAAAAAGTTGATTTCAAATACTGTTATCTTCCTATGATGCTTTAAGTGAATTGTTATCATACCATATGAAGGGAAGGTAGTGATCGATCGTAGCGTACCCTCAACGTAGGATATGTGCAGGAATGACCTCCGGGTGTTCCGATGGGTACCCTGCGGTAAGGGAGCGCTACAGAAAGGGACCTTCTTCCTTCCATAAGATTTAAATGGTTCTTGGGCTAGTAAAATATTATTGCCAATTAACTTGTTATGAACAACAGCACATTGAGGTACATTTATAAGGTTACCTATCATTGACTTTCTTTATAGATAGGATTTTAGATATAATTTTTTGCAAGATGTTACAATATGACATTGGTCTATAATCTAAGATAAAGGAAGGGTTGAGAATTTTGGGGATAATGGTGATGAGTTTTCTGTTAATCTCATTTAGCATTTTTTTTCTTTGACAAAAGATTTAAGGATTACATATATGATTATGTCCTTAATCTATGGCCAATCTTTCTAGAAGAATAATAAATTGTGCCTATCTAGTCTAAGTGATTTACCATAATTCAACCAAAATAAAACTTCTTCTACTTCATCACTAGTTATAGGTTTGTTTAGATTATGTAACTCATTCTTAGTGAATTGATGGTTAATAAAGCCTTTGAGTAAATGAAGAGAGGATGAACACATTGCTTGTGACCTTATGATATTCTTAAAGAAATTTAAAACTTTATCACTAATCCTATCTTGATAATTAGTTATTCCACCATCTTGCTTTATTAGTAAAGGGATGTTGTAGGAATTCTCCTAGCTTTAATGGATCTACAAAAAATTTATATTTTCGTCTCCTTTCTTTGGCCATAAAACCCTTACTCTCTATTTCAAGATAAGAGTTATGGACCTATAAAGCTTTGTAATAATTTAAAAAGCTTCTTCTTCCTTCGTATGAAGTTTAACATCATCGAATTTACTATTAATTTATTCTTGAATTCCAAGAAGGAGAGCTTTGGTCTCATCCATATTCTTTTGGGTGTCAATGAATCTATTAAGATTGAGAAGCTTGAGCTTTATCATATCTAACTTCCTCATACATATAAAAGTTTGAAGCCAATAAATATAAGAAAATTCTTTTCATAATTGCTTCTTCAAAGCCAACCACTTTTGTAAGAAAATTGATAAAACAAAGAAGGGTCTTTTTTGCTTGAGAAGGGAACAAATTATGGATCATAATTAGATTGTTATATAAGAATCTTGGCTTACCAGATGAAACTAAACTTGATGGAAAGACATAACTATTATTTATTGACCAAAGCTTTATTTAACTTTTTGCTTATGATTTACATGCCTTGTTGTTTATTACTTCAGGTGTAAAAGTATCCTTCACATCTCAAATTGTAACCTCTATTTATGTGACATAGTCTTCCAATCCACCATTATAATTTTTTAAGTTGACATTAAGACATGCTTCTAAATTGTGGATAATGTTTTTAAAATCCTCTATCATCAACCAAAGACCAGTTAAGGTGGAATGCATGTTTCTTAGCTTGTTTGATAAAGATCTTCTCTTAAAAAAAAACTTTATTTGAGCTATCAAGTAGAGAAATATAACCTTCCTTTATAGTAAGAAAATAGTCAAATGCATCAAATGATCCATAGTACGAACCACAAAGACCTATAACAAAAGCTAAAATAATTATATCAAGATGATGCTTGGAAACTAAGTTCCAATTCTTCCATACAATACTTAAGTTCTTATACTTGTTAGCATTGATTTTTAACTCTAAACACCAATAAACATTTGTTTTATTTAAAAGATAAAGTCTCTAAGGGCTTATTACTTTTTGGTGCAATTAATGCCCATAATATTCCAACAGACAAAAGACATTAGGGTTTAGACTTACCCTTCAACCCCTTGTTCTTCCTAGCAGATCTTCTCTTACTCACACTAAATTAGGTATGCTTTGGAGAGAGAGTCTTAATCTGAATCTGAGCTGATAAAGCAAATTCAAAATGAGAGGAATCATGATCTTCAAGGAAAGTAGTTAAACTAGTTTTGGAAGAAGTTAGCAAAATTGAGGATGAAGGAATACCAAAGCTAATACCTTCCTGGTGTTGGTGGATATAGTTAACGATTTTGAATTGTCTACAAGAATGTTTGCATTTCTACTAGTCTTAAGACTTAGAAGCTAACACTTGGTGTTTTGACTTATCCTCTTGTGTTTGTATTGCATTAGCCAGAGAAGGACTAGGATTGGAGGGATATAGAGAAGATATAGCATCTGCATTATTGCTCTTCTCCTTTGATAAGTTATCATCTCTCATCAATTTTATATAGTCTCCTCAAATGAATCTTTTACTTGCAGGCTTCCACACTTCACCTTGTCGAACCATTGTAGATTTCCAAGAGACTTTGATTGAATACTCTACCAAGGACAAGTCTTCTCTAAGCCTATAAATAGGGACGATATCTAGTAAATCCTTTGTCATTTCGCATCCTTGCATACTCTACTCTTCTAGTAGCAATGTTCTTGTTCATATATATAGGATTCCTAATAACTAACAACATGGCTCAAGCCACTGGTAAACCAATATTCTTCTGGTATATTATGAATTTTAAGCCGTAAAGGGATATATGACTCTTTGATGCTTTCTAAGGGGAGCCCTAACTTCCAAAATTGAAGGAAGATAGGAGTGCTTGCAAGGTACTAAGCACTTCCTTCAAGTACTTTCTATGCAGAAAGTGAGGAATTAAAGGAGAACAGAAAAAGATTGTCCTCGTTCATCAAGACTTCTTTTAGACTTGCATTCTTCCACAGCTTGATTTCTTACGAATGAACAAAAGGAAAGATGGCCTTTTTCCTAAGAAAATATCTCACATGTAGAGTAGCCCATGTCTTTGCTCCTTCCCAAATAATTTCTAAAGATAAGGTGAAAACTATGTATCCTTTGTTAACTAAATGAGGATAATAATGCAAAGATAAAGGAGTAGGGTCCCATACCACTTGCTTCTAACTCATCTTAGCATTAAGAGCTAGCGTACTGGGAGGGGAATCTGGGCGTTTATAACCTAATTAAGTGGAGAGGAAGAAGCTAAATTATTTTGGTCAGGTGGCAAGAAAATAGGGCAGTTAGGGAGCAGGAAGGTGGCGAAACCATTGCTTGGAAAGGAGTTTATGGGGCAAATTTTCAAGGTCTAGTCAATGCCATAGGGCTAAGAATGATTAAAAAAAAAGGCAGAAGTATAACGGAAGGTTAAATTATCATTCAATAAACAATGATTTGGAGAAAAAAGACAAAAAAAAACTAACCTAGAAACCTAAAAGACAAGGAAAAATACATTGCAGAAGAGCTGTTAACTTCTCCTGTAAACACAAAGAAATATCCAGAAGAAGAAAAGCCTTATTGGAAATTAGAAGAATGACCAAAGAGGCTGAAAAACTAGAACAAGATGAAGAAAAGAAAGACTTTGAACTCTGAGAGAAAAGGAAGAAAATTCTAAAGGTCATTTGTAGTCTTGCCATTAGGAATGATATTGAAATTTATTCATGCTTAATTATATAATGATGTTAAATGAAATAAAATGTTATATGATACACCGTTAATTATAAACTTCATAAGTGGTCAATAATTTACAAAATATAAAATTTTTATTATTAAATTTTAATATTGATTAATTATTGAAAATTAAAAGATGGTCTTTATTCAAAAAATATATGAAAATAATAAAATACTAGCAAACATGCATATTTTTCTAATTAATTAACTTAAAAACCTAAATTAATTTTACAGAATAAGCATTTTTATAATTTCAATACCACCATCCTTTAGTAGATCTTATCCTTGATTACCTATATCTACCAAAATATAAACTAGAAGTATGTCAACATAAACTTTATTTATGTCAATTTTTCATTTGACAGCAAAATCAAAATATGCATAGTTAAACTAATCTTTAGATTATTCACGAAGGACGGTGTCGTTGCATTCGCTTTTACATGCCAAAGCCAATTGGAATTGTATGAGATGGGTTGGTTCAACTCAAATTTCCCCGAAAGCATAACTAAAACGGTTCATCAAAGTGCAAAAAATTGGTATAAATAAATAGATTAATAAGCTGTTCTGAACGAAGAATGTGACGTAATTACTAAGAAATCAAAATTACGATTACATTTTTTATGTGCAAACTAAATAAAGGAAAAATAGAGGTGCAATATAATGTGATTAGATTAAATTGTGTAAATAGGATGCAGAAAACATGAAGGTGTTTTTACTTCAAAAAGATGAAGCATTGCACTTTCAGCTTAGTATATATATTTGTCAACCTTACCAAAATAAAAATATGCATATAAAAGAAATTTTATCTAATATTTGAATGAACTGTGAATTCATATCTAATTGAATATGCTCTTCTATTAAATACAATTTCCTTGCTGATCCGAAGAAAAGAATTTGAACTGTGAAGTGAAACGTAAGTACCTCTAAATATTTGTGAGTACGTACATACAAATATATATGTTATGTTGTCTGTAGGAAGAGACATGAATATAAATAAATAACAACTTCTTGAATGGTTGATAATACAATGATTATATGTCTAACAGGAGTTTGAATGACAGTTTTACCAAGTGATCCGAAGTTTCTCAGATATTTCTTACACACTATTTACATGAAAACTTGATATGGAAGTATTAAAATATCGTATAAAACATGAACCTTTTAGTCTGAACAGCGACTTGATCGACGACTGTTGACCCACTTCTGACGATTCTTCCTGTATCTCCATGCTATCTGAATTCGTGTAGCCGCAATAGTTCTCCAGTGGGGAGATTGATACCTGTTAATGGAGCAAAAGTGCCTCTGCTTAGAAAACCTCTAAGGTAGCAAAAGTGCTTTTGGTTAGAAAACCTCTGAAGTAAAACAACTGACGTGGAGTCTGGTGACATCAGATATAATAAAGTGAAATTAAAGATACCATGCAATAGATAATATGGTAAAATGAGAATTACATTAAAGCAATGTGTGGCAATCCCGTCGCTGGGGAAATGATAAATTGTACTTGATGTCATGAACATCATATTACAATTTATGTGGAAAGTTTGATAACGAAATAGATGATGTACTATAATGTTCTTTATATGAAGTACAATAAGGACATGCCAAAAGCTGCAAAACGTACAAGTTGTTTATGCCTGTCAAATATGAATAGTCGCATATATTTTGTTCTAATGCAACAAACGGTGACAGCTAATAGAAGATAAATAAATGTCCTCATCCTTAAAATCACGAGGTGATGTGGCTAGAAAAGAAATATGGATTTCAAGTTCACTCATCCATCAAATGCAGAGATTAAAGATTCAGGGGAGCACAGCACATGCTTACGAAATGTTTTGAAGCCAGATAGACTAATTATTTTAGTCCTTCTCTATGATTGAATATTATTGACAGGAAACTAAACTGCAAGATATATCTACATCTGTAGGCTTTTCTCACACCATAGATGGTGTGAAGAATGTTCTCCTTCATTGCAATGTAAACTTATGGATGCAACATGATAGTAAATATCAGTATGCAAGATGTAAAATTTGGCATATATCTAACCTTATGGCTCCTTGAATGTGTGGCTCTCGCAAGTTTCTAGCAAAAAGGCTAGTGACTTCTTCAAGGTCATCTGCTCGAAGTGAAAAAGCTTCAATATTTGTTAAGCATCTTACGGTTCTACTGCTAAGCAATCGGTATCTTGAACTCTCGATTTTCCTTGAACCTGCAATGGTAACTAGAATTAATAGTACCAAGGCTTCCTATGGCAAGCCATTAAAACTACCATTTTAGTTTCAGTGGAGAATAATTAAAGTTCTTGTGAGCACTTGTTTTATGAAATGGAGAGAAAAGAAAGTTTAGTAACAAGAAATAATAATAGACCTCTGGATGCAGGATACTTTTCAAGGCACCAAGTGAGTAGTTCCTCGCCGCAACAACTCCCTTCAAGTAAAGGGTATACAGTTCCGTCATGGTCAATACTTTCCAATTTTCCACGCACAATAAAAACCATCTTCTCAACTGGACCTCCGTCGTATAAAATTTCACCTCCTTCAATGTATCTTACGGGTCGTATCCTCTCACAAATGGCATCTACAACTTGATCACCCATCAGGGCAAATATCCAAACCTACAAAAGTATGAATTGAGTATTCACAAAATGCGTAACTTGATCCAGAATTTATTATGAAATCATTACATGGGGATTGAAACCCTGTTAAGTTTAATACTGCCGTTGCATCAATTTCTATAGATAAAGCCATCACTCGACTAAATCACCAAGAAGAAAGGAAACAAATTGAAGCCACTGGCATAACTGACTTATAGAATGCCAAAGTCCAGCTATCAACTTGACATTGCAGTAAGCTCAAGTACCTCTTTTTCTTTCCTGTAATAAGCTGAAGGGCTATCTCAACAAAAATTTAAGGATTGCCACATGACCCAGTAACATGGAGGCCCATACCTTTATTGTTTCAGGACAACCCCATCCAGCAAAAAGAATATCTTTCCAGTTTCGAATCAGCTTTCCACATTCACTTTTTCTTTTCTTTTCTCTAATTGTGCCAGACTAATGCTTGGAGGGTAAAAAGTACACAATGTACGAAAATTAGATAACTAAATACCCAATAGAATTTTCTTGCACAAGCAGAGATGCCAAAGTGAATTTTGACTTCGTAAGTCATCATTTCAAAAGATTGGAACTGTGCACTGAGCACTGTGCAAATTAAAGTTATGTTATAGATGAAAGAAAATACTCTGTTATGCTACTGACTATACTAACAAACTCACTTTCTTCACGAATTTGAAAAGGTGTCTTTTTATTTCCCTTCGCAAATCCTCTGGTAGATTCTCCAACAGTTGCTCCTCATTTACTCCTCTTGTTGCAGCCCAAGTATACCGTTCAGCTTCAATCACTTTCCTACATAACGCCATTGATTGATCATGAAGTAAACAACTATAACCCAGTACAAAATTTATGGAAGTTTTTGTGATAACGCACATTTCTTCTACTAAACTACAGATATCCTTGTGAGATACATGAGAGAGGTGTGAATTACTTATGACCATGTATAATACGATGTCCACCATTAATGCATACAAAGTAAGTATCTACAACACCTCTTACTATATTGCAGCAACAATACAATGATTCAGAAACTGGCAGCTTATGGTTTCAAAATCTCATAGGTGGTAGAAATATTGATTTACCGTGAGATGTGAGCACCTATGAATTTCACAAAATCAGAACCAATTAATAACCTTTTTAATTCCTTCAATATTTTCTTAGTAATATTCCTTAGAGATCTATTGTTGTTATGTTATCTACATATGAATGTTTCTTATGTATCATATATTGGATATCATTTATTGCTTAAATTGCCCTACCAATATAAGTAGATAGTTCACCCTTTAGTTCTCAGAATGCATTAGGTTGTCTCTATTGCTTTTCTACATCATCTCATAACATTCTTTCATAGGTACCCTTGAGATGTGGTTCAGATCCAACCTTATCCCCCCTACAAATAAACAATTATATTTCCAAAATTTGCAGTACAATAATCGATTTTTTGGGTACTGTCTGACTACTTTCACAAGTTAACTCACAGAGAATGGATCAGGAACTTGTATTAGCAAGAGCAAAATGTTGGAAACTGTAGGCAGATAATCCTTGTTGGTTAAGTAAAACAACTTCCATAAGTTCCATGCCAAAACATTAGTGTCACATACTTCAAGGGCTACACATGATTCATAGATAGGAACAGAACCAAGGCCTAGAAAAACCAAAATTTCTTATGCGTCAAGTACTATCCATCAATACAAGAAGCAGTTGACATGGGCCCCAATAAATTCTTGGAGGAATTTTTTTCATGGAGAAGGTGATAAAGTTTGTGAATTTGTATCTAAGCAACTTACCATGAATTGAAATTAGAGCACCCCAACAAATTTGGACACCTAGGACTTCAAAGGACTCTTAGCACAAGTTACATGGTCTTCCTAAGATTGTCACTAAATATAAATTTATGATTAATAAAAGGATCCCAGTTAATAAGATGATAAAAGGCAGGGAAAAATATTCCAGAACACAGAAAATAAAATGGTGCACCTTCTAATTACTGGTGGCAAGCGTCGAAGACTCATCCACTGCTCCACATCCCGCCGCCTTAATGACATTTCCATTCTCCTGAGAGGAGAACAAAAGAAAGGCTAACGTCAAAAGATCCTTCTTTTATATTCTATTTGAATTTGATTAAAAATAACTCAGAAAAGGTTGATCCATGTGAAGGCACTCTGGTCCAGTTGTGTAGGAAACAGAGCATGACATGACTGTATAATTTCTTTCAAGATCCATTTGTAATAGCCTCATAACTAATATGCAAATTACATCAGTTCATGGCAAAAGATAATGCTCTAACATCAGATCCAGACAAACTATTTGAGTAAGCAAAGATGAATCCTTGAATAATTCCAACAACTGCACTTTACATGTCAAACAGAGAGAGATATTTCTGATGTAAGATCACATTTCCCCTCCATATATGTCTAAGACTTGTGGCTGTATAGAATGTGGAGATAAAGTTTATATAAAGATAGTCAGGACATTTCAAGTGTGCTTTCAAGCTTTTTCCCTTAAATAAACATAATCCACAAGGTCTTAACTTGGGTTCAATTTGTTGCATATCAAAGTTTTTAGTTGTAGAAGCAGAGTTCAACGTTTTTCCCAAATTGACATTCAATCTGTAACGAAGTATAGATTCTTATGTCAAAAGAAGGTGATTCATACACTTTGATTACAGAAAAATTTAGCAGTACTTACGAGCAAATGAGCAATCTATCTATAATAGCTATTGGGTAGGAAATCATTCAGTATATTCTGATACAAACTAAAAATAATGAGTTACCAAGCTCAATTTATTCATCCAGTAATAGTCCTTCCTGTAGTAATAGGACAGCTGAATATGCTCTCCCACCAAATTTAAGAACCTAACCATGCACGAGGCACATTGCTAGAGGAACCTTATTCTAAAAATGTCAGCTATTGAATCATTTTTCTAATCTTTAGGCCAAGCATTCAGACAAGGTGGAGCAATTGAAGTGTTCATTTAGCAACTTAACTAGAAAGCCCTGAGATTGAATGAAAAATATTCTTTAAACAGTCATTTTCGACAAAGATTTATGGGGAAGCAATAATATTACCAACCATGACTTCATAACATAAATACGAAGAATATTAAGGAGAATCTGATACATAAACTTGTATTTTCAACAACCCAAATTAAGCCATTTGGGTGTCTCACATGTCAAGTAAGTGGCCTGTCCATAAACATTAAGAGAAACAAAGTTTATGACTCTACCTCCGACCAAGAGCCTGGAGAAAGTTCTGCATATTTCCTATGAGAAAAGCGAAAAGCAGCAGCCCTAGGCCAATGACGCCCATAGTGAAGAGGACTTCCCATATAAAATAGCTTGGTTGTTGGTTTCCTGCGAGAGTACTTATTTGCTACAAAAATGAAACATATAAGCTGATTTCAACAGGAGATAAAAAGAGAAAGACGTAAAACATATATAGGTATATTTAATGAACACCTCTCTTTAGAATGAAAAGTTGGAAAGAAAAGCATCTTTCGCATCAAGCATATGGCAGAGATTGAAACTCTTAACACAGAAGCATCTAAATCAGAAAGTAAAACTTGGGTATGTTGAAAGTACTCACTAGGCATCAACCAACATACTCCACTAGGTAGGAAATAAACAATGTTGAAAAAATGCATCCTTATTGTGGAAGTAAATTCTTCCTTCTATACTACAATGAAAAATTCTATTGTTAAAGGACATTGATGTGGGTATGATCCTGAATGACTCCAGCAATGTGGGTATAACATACAGCATTTTCTTACAGAAACAAACTTAAACAGCAAGCTTCCATCAAATACTACAATGCTTCACCTGCTAGAAAAAAAGAGTTCACATACATTATAAACAAAGAAATGGCGTAAATTCTGATTACCTGAAATCCCCAAAACAATGAGTATATGTATCTAGTCACGAAGGGCTCGGACGTGAGGCCTACAGCTTGGTTATAGATTCCATATGAAAAGCTGTCGGTTGTAAAACAAGCACTAGCAGTCGCATTTTGTCTCCAAGCTTTCCTTTGTTCATTGGAATCATCTGCTGTGACATTATAACCATGTCCACAATCTATGAAATTCTTACAGATATGCCCCATAGTGGAATTATCACAGGCATTGCGAAGACACTGATTAACCCTCTGCTAAGAGAAAAAATTTGAAGGTGAGGGAGGAACTCACATGAACATTTTATGCAATCCTCATAAGTGTGGAGTTTTTTTTTTCACTACTTTCCAATTAACAGGAGAATTGCAACAAACATACCGAGCAAAATACTTGAGAAAAAGAAAATATATAACAAATATATAACATGGCCATGATGCTTCAACAAAACAGAGAAAATGAAGAAATACCAACCTAAGAATAAAATGCATTGACAACAATCTAACATAGAGTAAAATGGATTGACAAATTTGGGACATTCATATTTGAGTTACAAGAATGGAATAATTAAAGGGGAAGTATGAAGATGAAGAAAAATGTTTTTTTTTCACTTTCATGGATCTAATAATAATTCAACCCCAGCATTAATATTACTGAAAAATATTCGTACATAAATTAAAATTACCAATAAAAATAGAACAACTGACATATTATGCAGTACAAAGTGGTCAACCAGAAATGACCTGATAAAACCACAGTACTCTAAAAATGAACTGGTGGAGAGTGATTGAAACATTTTCCTGAAATAGTTTGTTTGATTACTTATCAATTTAGAGATCATAACAGAAAAATAGTCATGTATTACAAGGATGGCAAAAATGTTGAAGAGGAGAGTTCAACAAGCACAGTAACAATTGAGTTAATGACTTCTGCACACCTGTAAGCCAAAAAGGTACCAGCACGAACCAACAACATGGCCAGACAACACAAAGGTGAGAAGATTTATGAAGAAATTAGCCCATGCTGTCTCAAATATGAAACCACTTGGAGACTGGCCAACAAGAACAGGTAAAAACCTATACAACCTTGGAACATACTGGACAAGAACTGCTGCCCTTAAGAGATTTTTTGCATAATTTGCTCCAGATGATCCCAAATGCTTACGCAGGACCACCAAGATGACCACCTGAGTAATTTGGCATGAAAATGAATACTGGATAAGGCCAGAAACTTCGTAAGATATTTGAGAGGACATTCTGTACATGTAATGTTGACAAGCAGGGGCAACATATTATGGACGATAGTGAACTTCATTAAAGGAGTCATCAAGAAATATGGAAAAATGAAGTAAACAAACCTGAGGCAATGGTAATACAACAAGTATATCAACCCAAAAGTATCCACGGAAGTAGTGCCAAGCAATTTTTGTCGGGTGGTCAACCAACTCTCCAGCACCCATAACTGTTGACTCGGGTGCTATATAAGCTAATCTGAACTGCACAAAATAATGAAGCAGAAGAAAGTAAGTAATGTCTTTTAAAGCAAGGGGCTTAAAACATTTGGTGAATGATGGACTATAGAAGAGCCTCTTGCAAGATAATTCTAGACCCAATTGGAGTGTCAGTCTTGTCAAGTTACCTGGTGCTCCCGGAGTCAATAAACAAGATCCAATTCCCTTGCTTTTTGGTTTGTACTATTGGTTCCAGTTCATGTTCAAAAGTTCCAATTTTAGATATATCTTGTATTTTATTAGTGATTTTTCTAGGATGAACTAAATATACGACATGAATTCTTATTAGAGTTACTCCTCATATTTGGCACAAATTCAAAACAACTTTCTAACTTTGGTTCATATTCTTCATTGTGATGTGTAATAATATATTTTATACAAGAAATTTAGTTAACCTATGTTGGAATAGTTTCTATGTCTTATATTGGAATATTGGTGAACCTATAATTGTAAATATTATTAACAGGCCCTTGACACTGAACAAATAAAATAGAGCAATAATATGAGCAGAGAGGAAATTATACCTGAAGAAATATGTTTAGTAAGTAGACAAGATCGGTCATGCTCCTAAAAACCACAAGTGTTGTGGACATGGGCCAACTGATGACTATACAATTATTCTCCTGCATTTAAACAGAGGGAAATTACAACTATTGTATCAGCAAAAGTAGAGCTCTATCCTACATCACTAAGGGGCGAATGATGAAAGTGATTTATGTTGTAGAAAGAACCTATAGCCCAATTTTTTAAGGTTCTAAGAGATGGTGTATTTCCTTGTTTATGAGCTCACTTAAAAGGAACTTAGAATCAATTAAATTAATTTGAGAAAGAATTGCGCATCTTAAATCTTAATTAGAAGCAGATACTAGAGGCATTATTTTCCTAGAAAAACTAAACCATTTTGACAAAGATTTAGCACCTTAAGTCCCAACTAGATGCAGATACTTGTAGCATTATTTAGTGTGTTTGGGGATCAATTCCAAACTGAGCTCATCATGGAAATTTAATAGTGACGTTGTGAACTATGATGGAATGGGGTGTAATTCTTTGGGGGGTAATCACAGTGTCCCTAACTCTAAATAGGAGATTATGTTGTAGCCAATAAAATCATGTAATAAAAAGGCTATAAAATTGAAAAAGATTTTCAGCATGTTTTTCTTTCTGCAATTTTATCTAGAGAATGAAAAAAAAAAGAATTGAAAGAGAGAAGTTTGAAAGGGAAAATGACGTAGGACAAATCGAAGAATTATTTACTAGTAGCTAAAACTCACAAATTTAATACAATATGAATTTCAGCCTTTATCTTTGATATCAATCCAATTCTCAATCCTCATCCCACCAAATTAAAACTTGTGATTGATTAATCTTTCCTCTTTTATTTATTTTATAGACTTTAAGTTCTTTTGCAT
>JANTPM010000006.1:30638258-30660709 GCA_025434745.1 Erythroxylum divaricatum
ATTTATTTATAAAGTCTGTACACAACTTTGTACAAAACGCGCTAAAGGCGATTGCCTTTAGGGCACTACTCTAACATTCACCTATTAGTAAAAATCTTGAATGGAACATTATTTTTGTATTTATGGATTTTCTCATTTTTATTAGATTTCTTATTAAATTGGCTTGTTAACAAGGAGCTTAAATGGACAAGTACTTT
Source organism: Erythroxylum divaricatum (assembly GCA_025434745.1). NCBI lineage: Eukaryota > Viridiplantae > Streptophyta > Magnoliopsida > Malpighiales > Erythroxylaceae > Erythroxylum > Erythroxylum divaricatum. The sequence continues at coordinate 30,638,456 of JANTPM010000006.1, forward strand.
CAAATTTGAATGGAACATTCTTATATTTCCCTGAGCAAGGTCTCTTACATAAGCATAACTTAGATTGTGTCTATCTTCAAAAGTTAAAGATAGATCTACGGTTTACACCCACTTGCATGTTCCAAATCGTATCTAACATCTTAAATATACAAAAGGATCCAGCCAAACTTTGGGAGTGTCCTAAATTATGCCTTAATTGTGTTAAAGATTTCATAGTCAATATAATCTGGCTCAACTCAATTAAAACCCTATTTTTTTGGTATTTAGGGAATATTTCTTTTAGTTAGAACAACTTGGAGATATTTGTTATTTAAGAGTTTTTAGAGCTTCTTGTACTTGTTCTTCATTAATCTTCAAACTTATCAAATAATTCTTTCTTTATAACATTACAATAGTTTTTGAATTTTTTATTAATTATTTATAATTGACTGATCAATTCTTTTATACATCTATTTAGATTTTTTTGGATTTTATTCAAACTTGATTGTAGGTTCTCTATTTTGTAATCCTAGGTAGGTTTATTTGTTGGTATCATAACTTGGCTCTAAATCAGGTGCGTTAACCTTATCATTTTTATATAATTCAAATTCTATTATATTCTTTTCTTAAAAAAGAGAAAATTATGTTTTTATGATTCTTTTTCATTCTAATAAATATTTTTTAAAAGTGTAAAAAAAACTTAAATTTCTTCATCTTCTTACTTTTATGGTTTAAGTACATCTTTTATTATGTTAGGATTTTTTCTTTGTTAATTCATTATTTTGTGTCTTTCATATATGATCATTTCAAGTCCTCTTGTCTACATTTTTTTTATAAAAAATTATTTGGTTATGAAAAGAAAGGAAAGGAAAAAAATAAAGTAGTGCAGAAATGGTTGCATCAAGAAATCATTCCTAAATACATTTTCAAATTATTGCTAGCCATCCTTATTTTATTCGATTTTCTATATTTCTTGCTTTACCTGTGAGTTAATTTCTTATCGTGATCAATAGTTCATAAGTTTTTAGATTTACAAGGTTAAATACTTGTTTAAGTTTGCCTAATTCTTTGAAGAACTTATGAAGGAGTATAATAGGAGTGGCTTGTCATCTTTGAAAGCAAACACATGAGAGGGTGCATGAGAAATTTTCTTTACTAAATTTTCTGGATGCTTTCAAATATGTCTACTAAATGTGCTTTACCACTAAAGGAAGAGAAATACAACTTGTATTTTATATAGGTCATGCAACTATAGTTTGAGAGGAAGAATACAATATTTTGAGAGAGTAGCAATCAATTGGAGTAGAAAGATAATGATATAACCAATTTGAGAAAGGGACAACCTTCATAAGTTCCTAATGCACGTTAGTAATAAAAGTGAGTTCTCCAAGATGATTTTGATGATGATGATCTAGCATTTAAGGTTGAAGATGACATATATACACTTAGAGGAGGAGTTTGACATGATTAGGAGAAAAGAAGGGCTCAAAGTTTGAGAAAGTGCGGATGGTAATCTTGAAAGAATTAAGATGAACATATCTTCCTTTAAGCATAGGAATGAACTTGAAGCTTATTTGGAATGGAATAAAAAGATAAAATTGATCTTTTGACCATCGTAATTACTTTAAAGAGAAGAAGATAAAGTTGGTTATAGTAGAGTTAATTGATTATGTCATAATTTTCGCACATCAGAAGGTTACCAATAGGAGAGTAAATTGTAAGTAACCTATAAAGATTTGGAATACACTGAAGGCTCTTATGAGGAAGATATTTATATCAAGCTATTATTATAGGGATTTTATCAGAGGTTACAAATTCTTAACTAAAGATCAAAGAATGTGAAAGAATATCATAAGATGATGGAAGTCGTCATAATTTAAGTCAATGTAAAGGAGAGTATAGAAGGAACTATGGCAAGGTTCCTAAAAGGATAAAATAAAGATATAACCAATATAATAAAGTTACAACACTTTATAAAATTGGAAGAGACAGTGCATATGGCTATGAAGACAGAGAGAAAGTTAAAAAAACCTTTAAGTAATCTACAAAGCCACTGAGAAATATTGGTGTTGTTCTTAATGCTAGTTAGATACAAGCATAAACACTAATACTAAAGATTGAATGGGGTATTAATAATAGAACTAGATGATGCTTATGGCATTAGGATGAACATTTATGGGACTTTATAAACATCAAGACATTTTTAGATATGTTATTCAAATTAAAACATTAGTTAATCATTATGTTTAAAATTTTCAACTATCTAATTACATAATCTTGAAATAACTTAATTAAAGGTATAAGATGATCCTAAAGGAAATATATTTTACATGTTATTATTAGTTTATTCTTCTTACCAATAACTCATTAGTTATTCAAGTGGTAATTCAACCTATTTAGTTTAATTTAATTTTAGTTTGAATTTAATCAATCAGTTGCTTTTATTTGGTGACTAGATAATAATAGGAATTTTAGACATAGTAATTATAATTTTTCTTATGGGATCGATATATGCTTATCATATTACTATTGCAAAATGATCAGTTCACTTTTCTATATACTTACACTAGAATAGTAGAGAAAACATCAAACATCAACTAAAAACACTAAAGAAGGATAATTAAGGGTGTATTTGCCCTAAATAAGATGTGTAATATATGTTTAATTTATGTGTGCAAGCTAGTCAATGCCTTAGTGAATGCACAAACACCATTGCCGTGTGCACTTCACGTACTAGATAGTCCTCCATTATTTTTATTGGTGCTTAATGACACCCAAAATGTGGGAATGCAATTTGATAACTATCAATGTATGATAATATAAAGAGATTATTCAATATAAATCAATCACACAAATTATAAAGGACTTAAAGAGTGTAAGGAAAGAGAAAGACAAACCAATATAAGTAGTTTAGTAAACAACTCTTGCCTATGTCCCCTCTATAATTTTTTTGGAATTTCCACTAAGTATCTTCTTACGACAAGGCGAAGAGAAACCTTTATAAAGCAACTTTGTTTTCCACAAGTAATCCAACTCTTCTTACAATCTTTCTCCATAATGAAGAGTGAGCTTACTCATAAATGAATTTACAACTGAAAATATATCACTTAATTACTTTAATAAATATAAATGGCTCAGTCACTAATAAAAAGAGAAAATGAATAATCAAATGCTTGGAAAATTTTGAAAATATGTGTATAAAAACATATGAATTCTTTTTGACGCAAAAACCAATGAGAATATTTTTTTAAGGTTTTGAGACTCAAACTAGCTATTAGAGTTAAAAATTTGCTATCACAATGGCTAGTTACAAGATACCGGCATACCAATATGCATTGAATGCATAAGATTCACTACCTATTGAGTATTGGTCGACTAACACATCATATCTCATGTTGGTCCACCTATATATCAACAAATATAACTATAAACTCTCAATACATTAATTTCAGTTACTTTAACATAGATTGGTTAATCACTATCCCATATACGTTGATCAATCCCTCAAAATCACGATTCGAACAACTTTAAATGCTCAAACCTTCTTTCTTAATGCAAATTTGTCTTAATACTTTTAAAAATGTTCCAGTTTGAGAGAATTTTTTGTAAGAATCATCAATCACCCCAATTGTCTCGTATCTTAATCAATGGATCCACCAATTGATCATATACTAATCCGAATTCATACCTGACCAATTGACTCACTGTGTGCATAGCCTGGTGACACCAACCAGGTAGCTTATACCATAAAAGTCCTCCACATTATCACATATCAAGAAAAGTCTAACATTGCATAACAAAAATATGTATACATGTGTGCATATGATAATGATGATAATTTCCATGATAAATATTCATTCTCTAATGCATGTTTATAACTATGAATATTAACTTATGGGTATAATGCACTCTTTGTGTTGAACCTAGTTTCTCGAATTAGAAGATTCGCTCTTGATTGATCTATATAACGAAAAGTAAAAATGACTATTAAGATTTAAAACCTAAAACAGTTTTAGATACCTCGAGAATAAGACCATGAATCAATACTAAAGAGCTCTATTTGCTATTTAAAAACAACAATGTAACATTTTACGAGGAGCCTATTGAAAATTCAACAGCGTTTTCTCTATAAAACGGACATCTTCCTTTTGAAAGAAGGGTCATTCTTATAAAGAAAATATAATTTTAGAACCACAGCTCAATTTGAGCCTCAAACTATATGTCTATACCTAATTAAGTTTACGCTTACATTTCAAAATCCATAATAATCTAATTCACAATTCAAGCTTACCAATTCCTAACCCATACACCCTCATTTATACTAAATACATCCAGATAATCTCAATTCTAATCAACAACAACTCAATTTAATCAATTTCATGCATTTCTATAAGAATATAACCCTTTCAAAATTTTTATCTCACAAACTATGAGAAATTTCAATACATCTCTTTTATGAAAAATAATTCATATAATATTTGGAAATTGTTAAAATTATTTTCATCTATTTTTGGGCTAGTTAGAAAATCACCATTGTCACCATAGGGTGGGGTACATGTGCTGACCTTCAACACCCACCCAAAAATGATGAGCTCACCTCCAGGAATATCTAATGGCACTGGTCTTGCGTCGAAACTCGTCCTAATTTGCAAAAATCGAAGGATTAAAGCTCAAAGTTGACATATTTATGTTCACTAGTCAAATGGGTCGATTGATGTCGGATTTCCCTCCTTTTCTACATTTTAGGGTCGTTAGACACGATGGTGGTGTTAGATTCACCTAAAAATGACTAAAAATAGGAGATGAATTGAAATTTCCAGTCATGATTCCTCCGAATATAGGTTATTTTTTATGAATTAAGTTGAGGGGTTTTATAGAACATCTTGAGAGTTTTTCGTTGAGTCCTAAATTGCCAAAAATGTTGGTCGAACAGTGAAGATACGAGCGTAGGATGTTGAGAGTGAATAGTAACCTGTAGGAAAAAAGTTTAAGAGAGAAATGAACTTAAGCTAATCTTATACTTTTATAGGTTTTCTCCTTATTGATCCATTATGTGTAATTCAACAAAATTTTAGATCATTACATTCTCCCCCTTATAAAAAAAATCTTCTTAGAATTTTAAATCTCACCTCATTATTGAAATAGATATAGGTATTGACTCTGTATATTCAGCTTCATCTCCCACGTACAGTCATTCATCCTATTATTACACCATAACACTTTCACTATTGGTATCTATCTTGATCTCAGTTGACGAATCTGATAATCTACTATAGCAATAAGTTGTTCTTTATACGTCAATTGCCATCAATCCCCACATTATATAGCTGAAGGATATGAGAAGGATCCGAAATATACTTTCTCAATAACAACATATGAAATACAGGAAAAACTCTCGACATGTTAGGCAGTAACACCAACCTATATGTCAGTTCACCCACTTTAGATTTAATCTCAGATGGACCGATATATCTTGGAGTTATTTTACCTTTCTTACCAAACCTCATCACTCCTTTCATTAGTGATATTCTCAAAAATACCTTTCAACAATATTGTGAATATCAGAATCATCAAGAATCTTACTGAGTTGTGGATGGCACTGGGCTTAAGTTCATTTCTCTCTTAAACTCTTTTCCTTATAGGTTACTATTCACTCCTAACTTCCGACACTCATATCTTCACCGTCCGACCACCATTTTTAGCAATCTAGGACTCTACAAAAATCTCTTAGGACGTTCTACAAAACTCTTCAACTTATTTCATCAAAAACAACTTAGATTTGGAGGAATCATGATAGGAAATTTCAGTTCATTTAGGCAAGTCATCGATCTCCTAGTTTTAGTCATTTTTGGGGGAAACTAACACCACCATCTTGTCTAACGGTCCTAAAAACATAGGAAAGGAGGAAAACCCGACACCAATTGACCCATTTTACTAGTGAACAAAAATAGTCACCTTTGAGCTTTAATCCTTCTATTCTCGCAAACTAGGAGAAGTTTTGACGCAAGACCAGTGCCATTAGATTCCTAGAGATCATCTTGTCATTTTTAGGTGGGTGGTGAAGATTATTGTCTCTCTGACACCTACACATGTACGCAATGCTCCGGTGATAATGGTGATTTTTCAACTAGCCTATAAATGGGTAAAAATAATTTAAAAAATTCTCAAATATTATGTGAATCAATTTTCATAAAAGCAGTGTATTGAAATTCTTCATATTTTGTGAGATAAAAGTTTAGAAAGGGTTATGTTCTTATAGAAATCCATGAAATTGATTTAATTGAGTTGTTGTTAATTAAAATTGAGAATATCTAGATGTATTGTGTATAAATAAGGTATATGGGTTAGAAATTGGTATACTTGAATTGTGAATTAAATTATTATGAATTTTGCGATGTAAATGTGGATTCAATTTGGTATGGACATGTAGTTTAGCGGCCCAAATTGAGTTATAGTTACTGGTAGATATAAAAGTATATTTTTATTGCAAGAATGACCCTTCTTTTAAAAAGGAATGTCCGTTCTATAGGTAAAATTCTATCGAATTTTTAGTAGGCTTATCATAAAATGTAACATCGCCATTTTTAAATAGAAAATAAAGGTCTTTAGTATTTAGTTATGATTTTATTTTTAAGGTAGCCAAAATTGGTTTAGGTTTTAAATCCTAATAGACATTCTTACTTTTCATTTTATAGATTAATCAAAGTACAACCCTCCACTTTGATACATTAGGTTCGACGCGAAGGAGTGCATTATACTTGTGAGTTAATAGTCATGTTTATGAACGTGCATTAAAATTCATTCTCATATTTATCATGGAAATCATCATCGTTATCATATGCACACATGTATACATATTTTTGTTATGCAATGTTAAGCTTGTCTTGATATGTGATGATGTGGAGGATTGTTGTGATATGAGCTACCTAGTCGTCACCAAACTATGCATACAGTGAGTCAATTGGCTAGTTATATATTTGGGTGAGTATTTGATCCATTAGTGGATCTATTGATTGAGATACCAAACGGTTGGGCGGTTCGATCGAGTTTGCTCTTGGACACCAATCGATGTAGGGTAGATGATAGGTGGCGTTATTGTGGTCATTCGGTCAAGCTTGTTCTTCAATGGTAATCATGTCATAGTAAGGCTATAGTGGTTCGATTGAGTGTGACTCTCGGACGACAATCCATTACATTGGAGTAAGTGACCCTATGGAACAAGAGAGCTCTTATGGCTTTAGTTTATAAATAAGGGGTATGTCATAGGGTCCTTGGTTAGTCCTCCACTATTGTTTGTAATTATGATTATTATGTGACATGATATTGATATATGAAATGCATGAATGTTTTATGAACAAAATCATAATGTTATGAAATTGCATTTATGGATGTGGTACATCATAAATATATACATATATGTATAATTTGAAATCCTTAAGAATGCATAACATAAGCACATTATTAATTCACTAGTAGAATGCACTCCTTTAGGATGAATCTAGTGTCTAGAAGTACAGGGTTCTGCTCTTAATTTATTTATAGAAAGAAAAATAGGAATAACTATTAGGATTTAAAACCTAAACCAATTTTAGATACCTCAAGAATATGACCATAACGCAATACTAAAGAGTTCTATGTTTTGTTTAAAAATGGTGATGCCATGTTTTATGAAGAGCCTACTCAGCAGAGTTTTTCCTGTAAAAGGGACATCCCTCTTTTCAAAAAAGGGTTATTCTTGCAATAAAAATACACTTCTATATTCACCAGTAACTACAACTCAATTGGGTCTCCAAATTACATGTATATACTTAATTGAGTTCATATTTACATCAAAAAATCCATAATAATGCAATTCACAATTCAAGAATACTAACTTCTAACCCATACACCCTCATTTATACTCAATTTAAGCAATTTTATGCATTTATATAATAACATAACTCTTTCTAAATTTTTATCTCACAAAATATGAAAAATTGCAATATACCACTTTTATGAAAATTGATTCACATAATATTTACACCATTTCTAGGCTGGTATGAAAATCATCTCCCACCAAAAATGACGAGCTCACCTCCAAAATCCCTTGACACTGGTTTTGCGTCGAAATTCCTCCCGGTTTACGAGAATTAAATAATTAAAGCTCAAAGGTGGCCCATGTCTATTTACTAATAAAATGGGTCGCTTGGTGTCAGATTTTATCCTTTCTTATATTTTTTGGGACGTTAGACACGTTGGTGGTGTTAGTTTTGCGTAAAAAGATTAAAATAGGAGATCGGTGACTTGCCTAAATAAACCTAAAATTTCAATAATAATTTCTCCAAATTTGGGTCGTTTTTTATTAAATAAGTTGAGGGGTTTTTTAGAATATCCCGAGAGCTTTCCATAGAGTCATAGATTGCCAAAAATGGTGCTCAAACGGAGAAGGTATGAGTACTAGAAGTTGGAAGTGAATAGTAACTTATAGGGAAAAGGGTTTAAGATATAAATGAAGTTAAGCTTTCTTAAGCTCATCTTTTTTTTTTCTTATTGGTACATTAGGGATAATTTAATAAAAATTTGAATCGTTATAATGCATGACTTTCTATGCATCAACTTGAGGGGAAATAATGGGAGATTTTTTTCATAATTACCATGATTGTACAATTGTAGTATAATCTTAAGTTCCTAATTTAAAACTAACTATATCTCTAACTTCTAGTTTATTTTAGATATGTATACATACTGCCACTTTGAATATATAATATAATAAACTATTCTCTCTTTTCAATTCCTCTAAATATTACTAGACAAAACAATTGTTAAATTATGAGTTTGAATAATCTAATGACAAGGGACTTAATCTTCATGAATGGCAAAGCTATAAAAAGAAAATTGGTCATATGCATTGCTCATATTTTTCAAACTTGCTCGTATTTGGATTAAAATTAAATCAACTAATGCATAGTCACATTGATATGCAAGTAATAGTTATAGCACACGACCTCTATATTCTGTCTCACTGACGAGCAGTTTACGGATCCAAGCCTACCTCAAGTTTGCCATTTGTAATTGGAATATTAAAGAGAAAGGTCCATAGTGGCCAACCCCTTCCTCGGTGGCCCATAATAGAAGTGAGATTTGAGTTGAACATGGAATAGTAATGATATCACATTATGCAATTTTACGAGCCTAAGTTAAATTAAAAGTTTGTTGGAAACTTAAATTAAAAAAACAAAATTTTACTTTATTGGAACATTCAAATAAGAAATTTAATTTAGTTTTTAAATCATATAGAGACTAAAATAGATAAATAAAAACAGAATCAATATTGTTATAAAATCGAAACTAAACTTGAAAGAATATTTGAGAGAGGAGAATTCTTCTTATGAAAAAAAATGGTGTATCTTACATCAAGTTAACCCTTCTATTTATAGTACATTTTAACCACCTAATACACATGTGACCACCTACTCCATATATGTTATTGTGTTAGGTAAAACCTAACCAATAACCATCTACCTCATTCTTCTGTTAGGTAAAACCTAACCACTAACCACCTATTTCATTCTTGTGTTAGGTAAAACCAAACCAATCCATATGTACACTAACTATGAAATGATGCATCTACAATTAGTGGTACACCATATTATTTCTATCTTTTATAACAGGCCCCAATTTTTACCTATTTTTTAAAATTAAAAGTGTAAAATAATTTTTTATTGAACCTAAACTTAGACTGTCCAGCTTTAACTCAAGATCCTATTCTTTTAAATAAACCGATGCCATTTAAATAACTCAAGTTCGGACTGTATTGAAAATACATTGAATCTAGGCCCAATTATCACCCTTGTGTCTACCACTAGCTTAACAGCTACAGTAGATTCTAACCATCTTTTACGACTGAGATGCTCCTTTCCTCATGCTAACAAACATTCCAGCAAGTATCCAGAAAGAATGGTCATGATCGTTTTCTCGAACAAGCAGCATTCCCAATCTTGGTCTAAGCTAGTCTAATCACAATCAAACTGTGCTTCACAAACAACAACCCGAAAAGAAACAGCAAAAGCAGTAATTCCACATCCATTGCCCCGTGCCTGTATGTTAACAAATGTTTGAAACAGCAGAGAGGCAAGTCATGAATTATTTACGCAGATTAATGGTCTAATAAATCTGAATTTCCTCCATTGTCTTCCTTCAACCTTAAGAATGTGTATTGTGTATCTAAGCCTCCGTATCTCACTCCTTAGATCCAAAATAAAACTTGGGAAATGACCCATTTCTTATCCTTGGATCAACTTTTGGATTTTCATGAATTGTTGGAAACGAGAGGTAGCCACATGCATCCACGAATTGTACTGAGCTCCTTCGGCAGTTCATAGGGCATTATCAATCATGATAATCCGTTTGCAAAAGGATCGAAAGACCTCCATTTGTTTCTCACCACCGAGAACGTGAATTCCCATAATGCTTCCAACTATCCTTTGAATATCTTTGGCAATAGCCCCTTTCATGGATAGCTATGTCCATCTTCCATTCCTTCTGCTTCCATTGCTTTCTTTAGTTTTATTTCTAGTTTCTTCGTCAAAATCATACTCTGAACGCTGTTAACAAAAAACAGTAGCCTTTAGGAGCCAAAATTACAAATCAAATAATGATCACCAAATGAGCAATTGCAACAATTTCGCTGAAGTTGTAGAAAATTAGACAGCTCACAGGAATGTTCATGAATTCAAAATTTAGACCATTGGAACAAGAAGATTTACATATTGAATAGCCTCAAGATACAAGATCAGCTGTAGGAAATTAGGGTCCCTGTATCCGGAGAGATGACATTCTCGTATTGCAACCATAAATAGAATGCTACCATGACTAAGGATGCTAATTACTTCTGTTGGATGATGGTCTCTCCAACACCAAACAATTTGCTAGGTTTAAAACCAAGACAAACCAGCAAATAAAACAGATAACATGAAAACAAAAGTAAACTTTAAGAGATACAAAGAAGGAATAAAAGAAAAACATCTAAACCTATTAGCAAAATCATTTCATTTAGAACTCCGATTAAAGATATAAAAAGTGCATGTGCAGTTCAAACACGAGCAACAAATAGCTGGGAATTTATGAACCAACCATACACAAAAACTTGGACAGCTCCTTTAGATCCAGGTAATTCTCAAACTCTAAATGATAATCATTCATAGAAACCTTTCTACATCAAATGAAAAATACACCATACCTTTGTAGGGTCAGAGAGTATTGCATAAGCTTCTCCAATCATTTTAAACAACCTGTGAGCATCAGCATGGACCTCGTGGACAATTTCCTTCCAGAGGCTTCCCTCATATCCACTTTGACTTCTTGCCAGAGATTGACCAGCCTATAAGATAAATAAAATCTAATAATAAGAAGCAAATATGAACAGTATAAAGAATTGCAGAAATAAAGGACGAGTTTTTTGACTGCTTCAAGATATGAGATTTTTGGAAGAATCGTATGCATCACAGAAAGACAAACCTTGTCTGGGTGATGTCTTAATGCTGCTTTCCGGTATGCCTTCTTTACATCATTTGCAGCATCAGATTTTTTTATTCCACTGAAAAGCAGTAGTTAACTAAGAAAGTTAGAATAAGCCACATCACAGAGCAGCAAGGACGGTACAGTCTGAGTTACTCCAGTAATATAAGAAGCAATAATTGGTTCATTAACTCAGGCAACCTACCAAAATGCAAACAACATTCCGCATCTCATTTCTCAATGATCTATGCAGAGGAACCTGTGTCCATTTTTCACAATGCCAATCTACCTTTCATGACTTCTTTAATTCAAGCAATCCCTCTTCCATACTAACTTATGACTTATGAGTTTGATCAAACAACAGAATGCAAAGCCTTGGACACATTGTCAGGATGCTGCATATGTTGTTTTGAATCCATTGTTATTTGTTTTGACCCAATAAATTTTCATTAGTTCATATAAAGGAAGACTAGTGAAGAAAATTTCGAACAATCCAAGATGCAATGCAATGCACAAGCATGGCCTGATCGTAAAAACTTAAATCAGCTCCATTTACAAGCAGCAGACTTTTTATATTACATGAGTAGGCTGTTATTTCAATTTTTTGGACTAGTAAGTTGAACTACAAGGTTGGTCCCAACTTGACTCAATCAGATCATTTACTCCCATGCGCGAGAATGCAACAAGAATGGCATCTGAACTTCCAGAGAAAAAGCACAAAAATGTAAAGCAACAGAAATCAAAGATTGTTTTCCCTGGTATTAATGCGTCCTGTGGCACATATCCCACAAAATTGAACTAAGTATGTTTCAGAAGCAGATTATAAATTATAAGTCCACTCACAAGCAGGGTAGAATGTCATAACTTATGAGATGGTGAAGACATTCACATGCATTAACACTTGGAACAAATAGCTTCTAAGGAAACAGAAATTTGGGCCCAGCACATGTACATAAAGATGGTTTACTTCTTGTTTGTTAGGTAGGAAGAATGCCAGCTTAAATAAGAACATGTGTATAGGAAAATCATCATCAGGAACTCATCCTCGTAAGAGAATGGACTCCCCTTCCATACTCCCTAACACAGAGAACAAAATACTTAAAGCAGCTAAAAAATTTTCTCGAACATCATAACATTCACAGGAAAGTGATTGTAACAGTAAGATCATTATAGTTTTAGAATAGTTGCATCAACTTTTATTTATTGGACGGCAGTTTTATAGCTGAAAATTAATTGTCAAAGCCAAATTGAATGGTAACTTACAGGATAACCAAATTGAATGATAACTTACAGGATAAGGTATAAATCCAACGGAATTCCATTTTTTGCTTCCTCTTCCATCAAGGACAATCGATGTTGGGCTTGTCTTAATTCTTTTCTGGTGCTAGCAGATCTACCATGCCTGCCAAACTGACTGGACTTTTCTTGTGATTGACTCTCAAGAATGGAGATGAGCCTTTGGAGATCACTGGCTGCATGCCCATAATCTCTGATCATCTCATGTAAAGTGGCTCTCCTAGAAATTGCCTGCCCAAAGAATAAAAGTCAAGACAAAAATGCCAATAAGGAATTTTGGTACCAATACTTGCTTGCCATTAGGGTTAGAACATCGAAATTGTACAAGATTGATCTCAACTATAAAGCACAAGATGCCCCGAATTGGGAGTTTTAAGCATTGCAAAAACATGTTGGGGAGAAAATGCACTTGATACACTGCAAACCATATCTTAACATTGTAAAACTAGAAGGAAATGCATCAAAAATGCTTTTTGCCCTAAACCAAAAATCAAAAACACTTATTCTGCATTTCTCTCACAACTTCCTCCTGCATTTTGGTTTCCAGTTCTTCCGCATCATCTCCAAGGTATCCTAGTCGGGTTTTTGTTGGTCCAATTCCTTTGCATCACAGTCTCTAGCATCTATGTTATGGTTTATGGTCGCTCTCCCTCTCTCTCATCTCTCACTAATCGATTGACCAAATATCTAGTTATTTGGTCAACATGAGGTCTCCCCATCTGATTATCTGTTTCATGCAGGCACCCAAATCTTTGGCTCTCTGGTTTATTGCTCCCCAGCTCTTGCCATGTTGGTTATCTCTTTAACACTATTAGGTATGATGTGTTACGTTTTGGGCTATTGAAAGTAGAATTGTAAAAAAAAATTAAATTTTATATTTTAAAATATTTTAAACAGTAATTCACCAGGTTTTGGAGCTAGCATTTGTCTTTGTTTGTTACAACATTCAAAGTAACTTCTTTTACACTTCCCCAGTAGTAAAGGGGAATCATTCTATAATGATACAAAAATAAAATAAATTAAAGGGTAAACGACACAGAGCTCCCGTGTAGTTTTCAAAACTTTATAAAAACCCTTCATCTTTAAATTTTTTTTAAAAAGGTCCTTACAATTTTCAATTTTCTAGACAAGTCTGTTCTCTTAGACTTCGGTTAAAAAATAACAATGAAATACAGGCAATATGAACATCACACATGGACAAATCAAATACTCTTACATGATGATCTTTTAAACTTGAATCAAACTAATTAAACCCAACCTAAACTAATAATTTATTATAATTATCTTAAATTATTAATTTAAATCAAATTTAAATGACTCAAGTTTAAGAACTAAATTGGGTTACCATATAAGTGACATTTGATTAATTAGAATATAATATTCATATCATATATGTTTCATCACTATTTTTTAACCAAAATCGAAGAGAAAATATTTTTTTTCGAAAACTAAAAATTAGGAGTTTTTTTCTAGAATTTTATAGATTGTAGGATTTTCTAAAGATTCTTAAACTACAGGAGAGCTCCATGTCTTTTACCCTAAAACATAAAATTTTCCATTAGTAACTGACTGATGATTAGCAATCTTATCAATCAATGAGTTTTCCATCTAAAAAGAAAGGTTTGGCTATCACTAACAGAGACATATGATGTAATGACTGCACATCAATACTACGTACTTACAACTAGCACGTCTACTAGGATAAAAGTTCTGCATGACAGAAAGAGAGATGAAACCTTATTTGAAATCCATGATCAAAATCATGTAATAGATTAAGCATAATAAACAAGCTGAATAAAATTTTTGACACTTCTGTGTGAATATTGCTTATTGTCAAGGATTGTCTTTCTTTTTGCTTCACTTTCAACACTAGTAGTTAATTCATTCCTTTAAGAAATTTTTAAGCCAATTTTACAAATCAAGTTTGTTAACTACTGTAAGATTAACTCTTAGCTGTCCACAATGTTAACTCCATGTTTTTAGCATTTATGTAATATAAAAAAAATATGGTTTATAGTAGCTATTGATACTAGCACATTGGGTTTGAAATGTACTTGAAATTTATACCTTACAGTAATTTCCATCAAGGGCTATAGCTAAACTGCAATCCGCAATAGCATCGGTAATTTGATCCAATGCTTGATAAGCTGCAGCACGATTGCAGAAGCATATTGCTGCAAAAGGGCGTGATTCAACATTGCTTGCTAATGCAGTACTATAATGATCCAGAGCTTCTGCATATCTTCCTGAACAAACAGCTTCATTGCCTGCATTCTACAATCAACAAGAACATTAATGTACACTTGACGGAACTACTCAATTAGCCTTGAGCTTATGTGAAAGTAGAGGTAAAGGAGAGAAAGAAGTAGAAGAACACATATGATAGTTTATTGTGGGCCACTAAGACGCTGAGGCATGTTATTAATTTGATTTTGCCCATCTATTTATTATAGTATGGGAATAAGATGTTGTACAGCTTAAGCACATATCCATATCCACATATTAAACAAGACATGTTAAATTAGCTTTGGTTGTACGTGAAAAGCAGATATAAAAGAGAAAAATATACACAATAGTTTAAGTTGAACCACTAGTGTACTATAGTGTGTTGTTCATTTGATTTTATCCATCTATTTACAGTAGGAGGGCAGTCCAACATTATATAATAAGATTATAAAAAGAACTAAATATACCTAAAGGTATAATATTATGAGATATACAAAATAGTCCTATATTAAATAATAAGTTCCTAAATATTAAATCTCCATGATCTATAACACAAACCCTTAAGCAAGTAAATAGATAAGAGATTTGCCAAACAAGGATAAAGAAGGGAAAATAAAATTAAAGATAGAGAAAAGATAATCTAAGAATACAATAATGGTCCACTCAATGGGCTATACAATAATGGTCCACTCAATGGGCTATACAATAATGGTCCACTCAATGGGCTATCGAAGGAAAAGATAGAATTGGGATAACAAAGCTTTCAATAAGTTCCAAAAGGAAGGATGAAAGAAGGGCAATGGCACTCTTTAACATGTCGCTAAAAAGAAAAATACTCCCAATGAACGGCCAGAAAGAAAGGCGGACAAAAAGGCATGCACTGAAAGGTGAAGATATTGACAATGAATGAAGAAATGGGGCATCTAAAACAAAATAAATAAAGAATAATGCTTTGAGAATGAAACTTCAAATTTTGAAGAGGATAGGTTCTTATAATTAGAACTTGACTCTAATATCATGTCAAATTAGTTTGATACTATGTGAAAGTATGTTATATGCCCGAGAAAAGGGATGATTAACAATGAAGACCATCTCTTTTCCTTTGTTAGTGTTTCTTCCTTTCTTTAAAGAACCTACCTTGGTAGAAAAAAGGGATGCTATTACAGAGCTATTCCAAAACTACTACTATTAATAATTAAATTAATTAAGATGAATATTGCTTGCTCCCTATTGCATAATACCTACGTATATATAGGCAAAAGAAAGACAATGTCTGAAATCTCAAAAGGAAAACAAATTTCTACCTAAATTAGGACTCCTGATCAGGTAGTAATACTACCAAACCCAAAACAGAATAATATATAAAAATAGTTATTTCCTAAGCAAGCAGAATAATAAAAGGCTTCCTAATTAAGAATCTTCAGCTGCCACTTTTGTTTTGTTGCTCCTACGATGGTATCTTCTCCCAACAAAAGCATCCACATCAAAGTAGATATAAAAGAAAAAAGAGAAGAATAGGAATATAAATAATGGTTTCCATAGTTCAATTCAGAAACCTTAATTCCATGAACATAAACACCATTATGGTACTGAATTGTGTGATTCATTTTGTGTAAACCATCTATTTATAATGATAGGGTAGTACCACATTACGTAGAGAAAATACAATATTACTAAACAATACTTCAACCATTATAGTATAGGATATACAAAATATTCCTACATATGATACATAATCATATTTCTAACCAGATAATATACATAATATATTTTGAACATCTTCAACAAGAACAATACAACCTATTGATTATGATGAAAAATATAATATATAAATTAAAACTGGAAAAGTAAGACTAATAAAAAACTTACTTTATGACTTAAAAGATCACAGATGGTGGCATGTAATGAAGTTGATTCCAGCAATTTACTTGCATATCTATAAAATTCAGCTTATCAGGAACATTTTCAAAGAAGAGTTAACGGAACAAAAAGAAAAATTTTCCTTTTGAATATGCAAAGTTAGATTGTAAGTATATACTTGTCATTGATAGATCCCATTTGCTTCAACTTGTCAAGTAAAACCAGAGCTGCCTCAAGCCTTCCCAGACAGAACTGAGACTTTGATGTTAGGCTCCATCTCCACAGCTTAGCAAATGAGAAACTTTTATTTTCAGAATCACCAGTATTTCCAAGCGGGTTATCAACACCCACTGATAGAAAATTCTTTTCAGCAGTACAAAGGGTCTGCTCACATATCTGAATCACCTCCTCGTATCGCTGTAACTGCAGAGTGACACGCAAAAAAGGAGTCCATGCTAAGACCAAAATTTGTAGGCATGCAAATATAACTAGCACAGCAGTGATCTTAGTTGCTTGCTAACATAACAATTTGAAAGTAAAATAAGGAAAATATAGATACACTGCATTGAAAGAACACAAACCATGAACATAAACTCTGCTTTCATTTCCAGTAATTTTTCTGAGTATGGGCTAATTGACAAAGCTTCAGCAATTATATCTAAACCATTAAGTGCTGCATCAGATGTCTTCTGTTCCAAAAATTCTACACAACAATCCAGGCTGCCAGCAACTTTCTGCACGTCAGGTAACATAAACTAGATTAGAACTGAAACTATGGATGCATTACTCTTCTTTATCTCTCTCTCTCTCTCTCTCTCGTACACAAATGTTGAGGTGAAGAGGCAGGCATCTTATGGATGAAGATGAAACAGAGACTCATAACAACAACATGACAAAGACAAGATTGCACACAAAACACTCATGAACTTCGACGTATAAATAAAGTTCCATCACAATGTTCATGTCTATCACTCAAATGCCATGGGAAAAAATGTTGCAAGGAAAAACGGGCATCCTTATCTCAAAAAGGAATAGAAATACTCTATTCTTGATAGTTCCTAGTTTAAGATATTTTGTAATCACCTCTACGCCCATTTAATGTTACAAATAGCTTGATTCTATGTCAACTAAAGATGACCGGTCAGCAGCACATACAAGAGCAAACCATTTGGTACCTGAGCTCTTTGGAGGCCTGTAGCAGCTTCTACAGTGAGTCGTCTATCCAAACACACGCCAGCTCCACAATCCAAGCATATATTGAAATAATGCATTGCCTTTTCAATTTCACCAAGCACAAGATGACAACTGATACAGAAAAAAAGGATGAAAGTGCTTAGAAGTTCAAATATGTCTCATTCTTCAGAGTAGTGCACATAAGGACCCATGCATGTGCAACCTGAATCTGCACTATAGAAATGCAAGCGACGGTGATTAGACCATTTCCTTGTGTAATTTTAAGCCTCCCCAAATCCAGCAATCTACTATTGATATTTCTATTGTTCTCTCCAAGGAGCCAAATCAAGTGTTAAAGATATAAAGCACTCTTTTAATAAAGTTGGTAGGTACGCATGGAAATGAGCCAAAGTGGAAAATAGAAGATAAGAAAATATTTTCCATATTTTAGAAAATGGAAGATAAGAATGCATAGGCTACATGATGGAAGTTCCTAATCTTAAAATGAAGCTAATGAGAAAATCCTTTTGAATTTAGCCAATGCACCAATCCATCAATGAAGTTTAAAGTTGGCAAAAAAATCCCCTAGAATTATAGGAACATAATCTCTTAGAAATAGTGTTTCATTGCTAGGAAGATTTTGGGAGGTTGCTTAACAATCCAAGGGCAATATTTTGTACTTGGCAAATTCTGGTAGGTACGAATCTAAAACTCCCATTATCAACACAAGCAAATAGTATTTTGTTTATCCATCTACTAACATGAATAATTTGTTAAAAATCAGTCCAAAAGAATCATATATGAATTTTCCTTGCACAATTATAGCTATTTTAAGGAAAAGATTCAATTAGCTAAAACGAAGTCCTTACTTGGCAGCTCTAATTTGAACTTTAAGGAAGTTGGGATCTAAAGCAGCAGCCATCATACAATCTGCTAAGGCTTCCCTAATGTTTCCAAGAGACATACGTGTTGCTGCACGATTACTATAGCAAATAACAAGTGGCCTAAGGCAGCAACCCAATGTATTGGTAGGTGGAACAACATTTATCCCATGTGTATAGAGCTCCTCAGCTTTTAATAGATCCCCTTCTTTATAAGCCTGATTGCCCCTGATAACATTGAAATGAAATTGTCCATATATAAGAAAATCATGCCGCTAAAGAGAAACACATAATCAACAGAAACAAAACAATCATATTTCTGGTCGAGGAATCAATCATAGACAAACCAGAAAACAATGAAGTTTATATTTATATGAAGAGAGACACCTGAGTCGCCAAGTCTCACAATCTTCCAAAAATGCAACAGCACCTGAGGGAAAACCTTTCCTCGTCTGTTCATTTGCTTCAAATGTATTGCCGACTTTCTTTTGTGATGTAGATGCCTCTTCTCCTTGAACCTGCACAGTGTTAAAATTTAACAATGTTGACATAGGTGAAAATAGAATAAGACACAACCAACCTTAGCATTTAATTCTGGCATTATAACAAATGGCTCATTAGGGACTTTTCTTCTAGTTTTCTTTTTGGGCAGACGCCTGGATGAGGATAAGTTACTACGTTCTGAGGATGAGGCAGAAAAAGAAAATTTTCTGCCATCTATGCCTTCCAAACCTGAAGCAAAAGAAAACTGCAATCCATCACTGCGTTCAGGGTTAAAATCTTTTTTATCTTCAGTTGAAGCAGCACAATCACCATCATTGTTGCGGACCTGCTTACTGTTAAAATCAAGGAAAGCTGTTCCAGCTCCAAAAACACTTGAGGAATGATCGATAACAACTGATCTGTCGGGCAGGCAATTATGGCTCTCGTTTTTAACAATATTTGATTTGTCCTTGTTTTCATTAATATCAGTTTTTTGATCTTGCGGTCCAGGAACCACCATTGGAGAATAGACAGAGTGGCCATTATTGTTATCTAGTTGAGTGGAACAAGCTGATGCTTGCATCGGCAATTCCTCAGCTGAAGTAGTTTCCTCGTAAGGAGAAAAATCCATAGGCGAGTAACATTCTGTATATTTTTCACTCTCCTCAGTACCATCTTCATCTTGAGCGGGATCTATCTTTGACTGATCCTTGTTGACAAAAAATTGCTTCACTTTTTGTCTCCTTAACATTTTCCCCCTTTTCGAGCTTCCCTTCACATTCATTCCTTGCTTTCTAGTTAATTCAGGAAACAGACTTTCTTTTAAACAAGAAAAATCCCACTGGGGAGCTTTGAAGTCTCTCAAGGGCAACTCTAACCTATCTGGAGAATTTAGAGAACTTTTCTCATGAATTTCATTCACAACCACACCCATAGTAGGTGGTTCAGAAATTCCAATGTGGGATTCGAAACCTATTTTTGTTGATGGCATAAACGATGCAGCTGCAGTGACATCATTCACCTGTAACTGAGGTAACTGGCTATCAATAAAACTTCCATTAAGCACTGCATGAGAAGTAAATGACTCTGAATTGGAAATCCCAACAGAAGCACTAGCTGTATTACAACTTTTGTTACTTTCTATTGAACCAAAGTCAACAGGTTCCCTTACAATATCACCATGAATATTTAGCTTACTCATCCCATCACCAAGATCACATATAGGGTTTAGGGTAAAGGCACCTGGCATGTCAGTAGTAGCTTCAAAGGATGAAAAGTTGAACTTATGCCTGAAGTTACCATCTTGATCCTTTGATATGCTGTTATAATTTTCACATGATTCAGTACATGACTTCACATCACCCCAGCATTCGCTAAAATTGAAAGTTTTCATATCACTACTACCAAATACGAACATAGGATTATTCACATTTCCATTGTTCGAATATTTAACAGAAGTAATTTTTACTTCATTGGTATTTCGTTCAATCTCTCCTGTATCATCAGACAAGCTTTTTGGGCTCTTATCGAAATTTATTTTGTCCTCATTTGAATTTGAAACCGACTTAGACCCGCTAGCACCAAACACAAAACCTGAACCAGTAACCTTACCGTTTGTGGTGGATGCATTTTGGTTAGCACCGAACACAAATTCAACAGTGGTAGATTCTCTCTTCGCCATGTTACAACTAGAACAACCCATAATCGGATTCAAGTTCAACATAAAGCTGCTCCTATCAATACCAGACTCAAATCCAACACCATTGTCGTCAGCAAATTCAAGTTTGGTTCCTGAATTCACATTTGTTAAATCAGAGCGATTAGCAAAAGAACCCACATCATCGAGCTTATCATGGGAAATATCATCTGTACTGAATTGCCCTTGTTTTCCGGTAAACACAAAACCATCATTATCAGATTTCGAAGATTCTACTGTAGAACCAAATTGTCCAATTTGCACAGCAAATTTTTCAGAAGAATTCAAATTAACTGCAGTATTCATTCCACCATCAGCACTAAATCCAAAATCCAAATTTGAAAATTCAACTTCACTAGACACGCACTCTTCTAGAAACCCCTTAGAAACCCTAGCAAAATCAAGATAATTCTCGCAAGCCGATTGACATGTGTTGAAACCCTCATTAGACCTGCCGCGCGACTGCTTTCTCAACTTGGCCAACCTCGGCCGAGACCTATTTGCAGGCCTAGTTCGTGGAGGGCAAGCAGTTTGAGCTTGGAAAAATTCAGATGGGTTTCCGAAAACCTTATCAGATTTTACATTATGTTGTTGGCGAAATGATTGAGAGAAGTTGGGTATAGTGGTATTGACAGATGGGGTTTCAGAGGTTGCATGATATCGGGAATCCACCGCCGGCGGCGACATAAATGAGTGGTGTGTTGACGTCTAGTAAGGAAGATGCGAAACCCAGAAAAACACGTAGAAATGGAGAGTGAATGGAACTGGACTGGGGTCAAGGCAGGAGCACTTTCAAAACAAAGGCTTTTGTACAATTTGGTTGGCCCCCTTCCCCTAATTTGGTTGGCCCCCTTCCCCTACTTCTATGTTCTAGCAGGTTAACACTGCGCAAATGTGCAGTGAAAGTGCCTAGTAAATTTTTACACAGGACAAAATTTAATATGAAGAAGAACTAAGATGAAATGACAATTTCTCATATAAGATAAAAATACTTTACATGTATACTATTGACATCTGCAATATAAAGATATGTTAATCTATAAGTTTTATAATGTGAGTTTCAAAAAATTTCCTAGTGTCGAAGTTTACTTTTTTGAGATCGTTGGCCATCTTTATCATTCGACTAGTTT
The DNA here is from genome assembly GCA_025434745.1 of Erythroxylum divaricatum. Classification (NCBI taxonomy): domain Eukaryota; kingdom Viridiplantae; phylum Streptophyta; class Magnoliopsida; order Malpighiales; family Erythroxylaceae; genus Erythroxylum; species Erythroxylum divaricatum. Next base: position 30,660,676 of record JANTPM010000006.1, read on the forward strand.
ATACAATTATCGTCAGCACGCTATATTCATCCGA
>JANTPM010000006.1:30676798-30695618 GCA_025434745.1 Erythroxylum divaricatum
TATCATCCAGCATCAAAGAAATTTTATGTAACAATGGATTTGGTTTTTCATGAACAAACACTGTTTTATGGTAAACCAAATTATGCACTTCAGAGGGAGAGTACAGGTGAAGTTCACAATTCTAGAAATTATCAAGGGGTACCAAATTTTGAAATTGTTAGGAAATTGAGCTCACATGATTCTGGTACGGATCAGGCTACTATTAGTAATAATATGGATGAACCAGTAGATGAAACAGGTTCAACCTAGGATAACATGACTGATAGTAATACAGATGCACCAGTCGATGCACCTGGTGCATCCCAGGAATCTGATAATTCCAACATTGTTGTCTCTCTTGCACGAGAAGAATCTGAAAATTCTCAATGTATACCTGCATCTCCTACCATGGCGCAGTCAATCCTAGGAGTGTCTCAAGTTCCACAGGTATCCTCTATTCCTGAGAATTTTTTTGTGAATATTTCTGATATTTTTCATGATTTTTCTCTTACTGATGTGGATGAACCACCTATTGAACCAATACCTGAACAGCTTGAACTTGTTTCGAATATCATTGAACTAAAAACCATACCTACCACTTCTACCTATCGATTACCCCCTTGAATTAACAGAGGAAAACCTCTAGTTAGATATGAGCCGGATTTGAAATCAAAAACAAAATATGCCTTGAACAAGTACATGTCTGGTCATAGGTTGTCCAAGAATTATGCCTCTTACGTGTCAACTCTATCTTCTATCACTATTCCTAGAGATGTGCAGGAGGCTTTAAGGGATCCAGAGTGGAAGAGGGCGATGGAGGTAGAACTGGAAGCTTTGAAGAAGAGTAAAACTTGGCACCTAGAAGATTTACCAGAAGGAAAAAGAGTAGTAGGTTGCAAGTGGGTGTTCACAATCAAGTTCAACTCTGATGGTTCTTTAGAAAGGCGAAAAGCAAGATTAGTTGCTAGAGGATTCACTCAGACATATGGAGTGGATTACGATGAAACTTTTGCACCAGTGGCTAAGCTCAACACTGTGCGAATTCTAATGTCCTTGGCAGCAACTAAAGATTGGCCTTTGTACCAGTATGACGTGAAAAACGCATTCCTACATGGTGATTTAGTGGAGGAAGTGTACATGGAACCACCCCCAGGAATTGCTGAGTATGAAGGTATAACACAAGTATGCAGGTTGGATAAGGCCTTGTACGGACTGAAACAGTCTCCAAGGGCTTGGTTTGGGCGTTTCTCGCAAGCTATGAGGAATTTCAATTATGATCAAAGTGACTGTGATCATACGTTGTTCTTCAAAATGAATGGTGAGAAACTCACAATATTATTGATTTATGTGGATGACATGATTGTCACAGGAAATGATGTTGAAGAAATGACGCAATTACAAGAGTATCTCAACAGCGAGTTTGAAATGAAGAATCTTGGTGAGTTAAAATATTTCTTAGGCATTGAAGTGGCTCGGTCAGATGCTGGAATTTCATTGTCACAAAGGAAATATGTTCTTGACTTGTTAACCGAGACTGGAATGGCAGATGCGAAACCCATAGACACTCCAATCGAGCAGAATTGCAAACTTGGATTATGTCTAGATGAAGAACAGATGGATAAGTCGAGATATCAGAGACTAGTTGGTAAATTGATTTATTTGGCTCACACCAGACCGGATATTTCATTTGCTGTGAGTACTGCTAGTCAATTTATGCAGGATCCACGACATTCACACATGAAATTGGTGGAACGCATTCTTAGATATCTCAAGAAAGCTCCTGGCAAAGGATTGTTGTTTAAAAAACATGGCAACTCTGATGTACAAAGCTTTACCGATGCAGACTGGGCAGGCTCAATGGTGGATAGAAGATCAACATCAGGTTTTCTTACATTTGTTTGGGGAAATCTAATTTCTTGGAGGAGCAAGAAACAGACTGTAGTAGCAAGATCCAGCGCTGAAGCAGAATATTGAAGCTTAGTGCACGGAATATGTGAATTGATTTGGGTTCAAAGATTGCTTGAAGAATTGAAGTTAAATTCGGATGATCCAATGAAAGTTTTCTGTGATAGCAACTCAGCTATGGAAATCGCGAAGAACCCTGTACAACATGACCGAACCAAACACATTGAAATCGGCCGGCATTTTATCAGAGAAAAATTGGATGCAGGTCTGATCGAATTGGTTTATGTTCATACAGGAAAACAACTCGCAGATGTGCTTACAAAGGGTGTGTCCAAGGCAAACTTTCAACAAGCAGTATCCAAGCTTGGTATGTGCGATATACACTCACCAGCTTGAGAGGGAGTGTAAGGAAAGTTTAGAGAAAATCAGTTTTGACTAATTCAAATGTTGCGATAATTTCTCTATTAATTAGAAATATATTCTCCACCAAATCAGGGAGAAAATCAAGGGGAAAATCCGGGAGTATACGTTAGTTTAATCTGTATAAATGTAGACTTCTTGTAAACAGAATTTGTGTGTGAAATACACAATAAGTTCAACAATCGAACTCTTCTTCTCTCAGTTTTTCAAGATGTTGTCTGATAAATGATTAACAAGTTTTTTATTAATTATTGTTCGTTGTTTTTAGCTTCGTTCCACTATTTTCTGCGTTCAGAGATGGATAGAAATGCTAAGAGACGTTAAAAGTATGTTGAAATGTCAAAAAATGAAAAAAAAATGAATTCCTACGACAACTTAAAAAAGCTCATGCTTCAAAAAAGAGAAATGCTACTTTGCCTTCTTTTTTATCAAACAATTGATGATCAACCTTTCTATTCAACCATTGACAGCGAACCTTTTGTCGGTCAACTTTGCATTCATCAATCTAGTAGTCAACTACTACAAAATCGATTTATCGATTTTAGCATAGATCATGTCAATGCAACTCATTCCTCTTTCTAACTAGAAAAAAATTCTTCATACAATATCAACAATTGAAGCATCTAATATCACATGTTATAATTTAAATTGTCCAACTGTATCTGCCTCTTCAATTCAACCTAGCTTAATGATATATGTTGAAGGTCAAAGTATAAATCTTTTTACCTATATTTTTTTCCAATTTTTATATTATTACTACACAAAGTGATCAACCTTTTTGTAAATCTTTCAAGGGATAAATTGTAATCTTTCTTCGTCAAAGTTAGCATCCCTGCAGAATCTATCTGTTCAACCCCTATAGCTTCGTCTTATTCCAACCTGTGAACATTTTGATGCAAAGAGATTTTATTTAGAACCCCCATCATTCTGTTGTTCATCGGGAGAGATTTGCATTGTTGCTCCTCAAATGTCATATGCTCTGAAACTATTATTTATTAGTAATGATGAAGAATCTGAATACTTTAGGAAGAACGTTCGTACATATAATAACAATGTGGCTTTTACTTCATATCAAGCTAGGTATGATCGAGAAATAACAAAAAATAAGAAAGGCATTTATACATTTCGTATTCAAGGTCAAGTTTATCATTTCCTTGATGGTTTAGTTTCAATAACTAATAAGGTATATAGTATCCAACTATATTTCTACAAGATAATCCTTATGACAATTCTACAAGATAATCCTTATGCTAAGTTCTTTCGAAGTCTTAGGGAAATTCTAACGCTTGAGAATCATACAATTGTTCTGAGGTATTATCCTAGTCTTGATTAGTATGTTTACAATCTTCCTATTGGATCATAAGTGGCTGCTATGTGGACTGAGATCGATGATGAAAAGATTGATAAATGTCCTCACATCTAAGTCTATACTCACCCGGGCACAAGTTATAGAATCCAATCTTACTATGCATGTTATGACGCCCTTCAATATCCTCTTTTATTTCCATGTAGGTGAATTTGGATAGCATCGTGGAATTAAGCGGTTGATTTCAAAAAGAAATTGAAGACAAGGATTACCTAAAATAGGCATATCATCCGGTTGAGAAGATAAAGACGCCGAGAATCTCACACGAGGCATGACCTAAGTAGCAATCAAAGTCATGGTGTAAATATACGTGTGAGTCGTTAAAACATAAGTTTGTTTTTCTACCATACAATGTCTCATACACGTAAAAAGTTTCTTATCGATCAACTATTTAATAAATAATTATAAAGCAAAGGGCTAAAACAAAGAAGATAATTAAAAAAAAAAGACTCCCTCTCATAAACCCAGATGATACCTTATCTAATTCAACATGTTATACTAATATCACATCAGTAATGAAATTTGTCTCTTTACAAATGCCAGAAACAAACTGAAAAATGATAGATTTTTTAGTTTTAATGGATGTTATTAGGTATCTCACCAACAACTGACGATTAACGATTTGTTAGAGCAAATGTTGGGGAAGTTGAGGCGACCAAAGAAGCCGGTGGGCGATGGCTGACGAGAGGAAGTCGCAGGAATCACCGAAGAAGAAGTTAAGAAGAAGAAGTTGTAGTGAACGGGCATGATATTTGGTTATGCGACTCAATTAGAAATATTGAATGATTAGGTTAGTTTTAGAGATTTGAATTTCAATCCTGTGACATTTTTATCTCATTTTTTATTCCTTATTTTTTACTAACTATTAACTATGTTTATTAATTCATTTTAAACTTATTAGTTTCTAAGTCACACCCATGACTCATGGAGTGACTTGATTTTTTATCTTATTTTTTATTCCTTATTTTTACTAACTATTTTTATTAATTCATTTTAAATTTATTAGTTTCAGTCAAAGTCACATCTGTGACTCGTGGTGTGATTTTTATTCCTTATTTTATTGACTATTTTTATTAATTCATTTTAAATATTCTAACTTTTATATTTTAACATATTTTTTGCAAAATATTTTTTTTCCATATTCACAAATTTTATTTTTTTCTCATATTTCAATATTTAACAATATTCTTTAACCATTAATAACATAATGTATTCATAAATACTCTCCAATTCTCTTAAAATTTTGAATTTTTTTCATATGTCACAATTACTAAACTATTTTATGTTTTCTTCTATATAAATTTCACAATATTCGCTCAAATATTTCATCCATTTATCTTTTTAATTTGTTCTTTGTTACACATTTTTAAATTCTTTTATTTTTAAATTATTAATTTAAACTTACTTATTTTATTAATTCATTCTAAATATTCCAACTATTATATTTTGACCTCTTTTCTTTGACAAAATTTTATCCACAATTACACAATTATATTTTTCCCACAAAATTTGAAATTACATAACATTCATTTATACATAACATATACATATATAAATACTCCTTAATTTTGAATTAAGTGAGCGTTATAAATTATGACCGTACATTTGTGCCCTGTCTGTCTTGATCACCAAAACCCCACGGATTCTCTCATCTCTAGCTTAATTTATTCATTTTTCCTAAAAACCCCCATCTCATCCATGCATAATTGAGCAAGGACATAAAGACAGGCAGTTTGATGTCTTATCAGTCTATGTCAGCTTTTAATTTAGTGTTTAGTGTGGAGGTTAGTGAAGTACTGCCAATCTCACACCTGACACCACACCAATCCGTGCCTTGTTTCTGGTCTATTCTCGATGCATCACACCAATCCTTGTTTCTGGTCTAGTCCCGATGCGTGTGAATATATATATATATATATATATCTAAATTACTGGCTGTGTATACCTATGTTTTAAAACTTGGATCGGACCGGCCGGTTTGACCGGTGATCGATCGATGGTCCGGTCCAATTGATGCTTCAAAATCGACTATAAATTGACTCAGTCTAAATCGGTCAAAACCGATCAATTGACTGGTCGGAACGATCTGATAATTATTATTATTTTTAGTTTTTTTGAATTTTTTAAATATTTTTAATATTATATATAATTAAATATAATTATGACATAATTATTACATCATACATGTTCGATCAAATCAATAACTAATAAGGTCACCGATTTGATGACCGATCCGAATTTTAGAACATAGGTGTGTACTATATATATAGTATATTGATGCATGCTGCTAACGTCCCCACGATACATCCTTTTCGGTCGAATGCGAACGAATCGTTTATATTGTTGACCAAAACGAAGTTGGATTAATCACATCACATACGTAACGCCGTTGATGGGCGGCCGGTGAGGATAAACAATTAGTGATGAATAGAGAATTCATTCTAGCTTTATCTTATCAAAACATCCATCATCTGAATCTTCTAAGATTTGATGATTTCTTTTTTAAATAAAACTTATCTCAATTTCATATAACAAGAAGCAATTGAAGATAACCATTTTTGGATCCTCTCTGAAGGTTACTTTAATCATCTTGTGCAGACGAGGTAATTAGGTAATAAAATTAAGAATATCGTATCACAGGCGTGAACATATAAGAAAAGTAAAAAGTATTAAAACTTAAAGCATTACAAATATTAACTGACTTACCAAAATGCTTCTATTAAAACAGAGAGAATCAAAGTTGTCACGGACATGAAGTATGGTAAGGGTAAATATAGCCGCACGAGTAGCTCAATTGGTTATTAACAAGAAAGTTGAGTACAATTGTACAAAAGATTTAGGTTCGAGTTTCGATAGCGATAGTGTAAGAGTTAATTCAATATGGTAGCTTCATGTGTGCACCGAAAAAACGACATTTTTATTAATAATTTAAGCGAGATTAAACCGTGATTTACCTCCCTCACAATTATGTTAGGCCGAAATGTGAGGACCCCTTAAATAGGCAACTCCACCTATTAAGTGCAAGGGTAAATATAGAGAGAAGAGGAATCATAGCTAATAGAACGTGGATGAGATGGCGAGGTCACCGAGATCTGTGCCAACTGTCCCTAAAACTCATTCAGGCTCTGCAGCATCAAAGTAACGTCACACACCCCCCATTCCACGCTTCCTGTAATAGCCACGAACTGGCCGACACCCTCCCTCCATCACCCAAGTAGTTGTTTATTAGCCGCCATTGATACTCATGTACAAAATACGTATAAAACAAGGTATTCATTCCATACCTTGTGATCTTTGTTACAAAATAAACTAAAGATCGAATCTAAACGCAGCATAATAAAGGGCATAAATCAACAATCTTATCATTAAAAACACACTCCTCCTCCTCCTAATAACTTTACAAATGATACTTGGTCTAATCACGAGATCCACACTCTATTCTAAACCATTATTTGCTATTTTGTTTATAAATAATACCTTCCCCCTCCACACTTCACTGGACCTTTTGACTGTTAATTATCAGTATTTTTATTCTTCATTGTATAAGTATTGCTACAATTGCTACCTTGGCATATCTTTGTCTCTATCACGATTCACTAAACAGCTTTTATATCAAACAAAGACACTCCAATCTCAGAGAACAACCTCTGCCCGTCATGGCCACCTCTGGCGCTTGCTTTTTCGCGCCCACTGTTTCTCCAGTGATCCGCTGCTGTGTGCCCCCCTCGCCATCTTCTTCGTCTTCGTCGTCCTTCGCTAAAATGAAGCGAAATCCGAATCCCAATTCATATCCAACTCGGCGGTTCGCGCTCGTTACCGAACAGACGCCATCGCCAACGAGTGAAACAGTTCTAACGAGCTTCCAAGAGAACGGAAGCTTCCTCAAGATTCACGAGAAACAACATACACCACTACTAGAATCCGAAACAACAACCACAACAGCAACGGAGGAGAAAAATAGAGCAGAAGAACAAGAAGCAAAAACAACTGCATCTGAGGAGGAAGAGCAATCGCGAGCAACGGTAACGAAAAATTCTATTCCATATCGTTTGGTGGTGGAGAATCCAGAAGCAGTGACGGAGGCGAAGAAGAGTTTGAAGGATTATTTCGAGGCGTCGTCGGAACTGATCAGATCCGACGGAGGTCCGCCGCGCTGGTTCTCTCCGATGGAATGTGGGTCCCGCCTGCACAATTCTCCTCTCCTTCTCTTTTTACCTGGTAATTAATTTACTAATTTTTCCTACTCACCCTTGCATTTCTTTTATCTGCATTTTCTTTGACTCTCTTAACCACAGTTAACTTTATAATTCTTTTTAAAGTTTTTATGCTCATCTTTTAGATACCTCCTTTTTGGAATTTGATTGGATGGTCATTTTGACATCACGACAAGAAAAGAAAAGTGATGAAATCAAACTTAAATGATTGGAGTTGGAAAGTTTTGAATAATGATCCATGAATCTTCTCTCGATGCTTTTGACGTTTTCTGTTTTAACTTTATTTGTACGTGTATTATTACCAGAAGTAAACTACTAATGATGATATTATTCCGCTCTTAGCTGTTCCAGTTTATTAGTTTAATAATTAATGATAATCATAATAAAACTTAATGTTAGTGGATAGAATACATCTGGAGTAACCATGATAGCATAATTAGAAAAATTATTATAGAGTTAGCAAGTCCCGTTGCATGAGCAGTATAACCATGATTATATAGGATACTATGGAAAACATCAAATCCTTACTGTGATTCTATTTTGTTGTATTAAATTTTATCCATATATTTATGTGGAATTCATATAAATGTATGGATGAGATTTAATAAAATATGATAGAAACATCATAATTGAAACAGGAGAGCTAACCCAAGTATGAACCCCAAGAATTCATGAATGACAACTAACAATTCGAAATCACTTGTGCATGACATTTGTAATTTTTTTAACAAAAAATTCAATTACCTATTTGAATTTATTCTAATGAGTCAATTGAAGCATTCAGAATTTTATAATTTGTATGGAAAAACTAATTAAGCATTTCATTAAAAAGGCTAATGACCCAAACTTGTTAGTATTATGAATATATTTTTAGAAGTTAATGCTGAAAACAACATTTAAAGAAATATATTCTAAAATTATGTGAAGTAGTATTTTCAGTTTACTTTTTATGAATTATAATCTCATTCGTATAATTTAAATTTACCACAAAAAGAGGATTGTATATGCATGTATGTAAATATAAAAAGTTTATTGTTATATTTTTATGTGCCTTAAATCTAATTTATGTAACCCAATATACCTCTCATCTGTCTTTGTGATTATATCCCCAGAAGCAAGATTATGCACTGCAGAATACTAAGTCAATGACTTACTATTTTAACTAAGGATTTCTTATAGAAGCATTAATGACCATGTGGACTCTTTTATGAAGAAAACATTACCTAATAATTTTCATGTAATTATTTTCTTGCCATAACATAATCAACGTGACACCAAACAAAACTATAATGTCATCTACAAAAGCATAACATCGTACTTCTTATCTAATTTGTGTAACTCAATAAACTTGCCTTAATAAATTACATAATTCCTTTTGCTTGTTCCTTCTATTTTGGAAATTTCTTGCTATCGACGTTATTTGCCGATCTATCAAAGTTACACGTAACATGGTTCAATTTACTTCTTTTTCAACTTTTATAGCATAAATACAATATTATCAATCTTTTACAAAGTAAAATGTTATTTTTTCCCCTTTTCTGATATATTGGAAAGTTGAAGTATTTATAAAACCTCCTACTCTCTGTACCTCTTATCATATAAAAAAGAGTTCAACGTATGTCTGCCATTAATTTAGAAATAAACCATTATATTAAACGTTCTCAATATGTCTCATTTCCAGATTATGAATAATTTACTATAAGGGAGGATATTTGGATAACAATCCACATCTAGTAGATAGAATCATACTTGAACTCAGTAAATCAATTAGGAAGGATGATAAAATTCTGTCTATCTAAAATTTCAAAACTTTGATTGAGCTTTATGCTTCATTTTCTTCCAATAATGAATAATTTGTAAGCTAATATTTATATGGATTCAATGCCAGTTACATTGAAAGTTTTGTTAAATTACATTATTCAATACTGACAGATGAATTCTATTTTTACAAACCCACTTCACATTACTAATTTGATTCTTCTCTATTTCTTTTCCTTAAATGGCTATAGAGCGAATTACTAATTGTGTCTTCATTAAAAATTTGAATCTTAATTTTCAGTTCATATAATTTATTGCTTGAAACTTTTACAGGAATTGATGGTGTGGGGCTAGGACTTATTAGGCAACACTATAACCTTGGGAAGTAAGTCTGTTCTAAGCAATAGCTGTTAGTGACATGATTAATTTATACCTGCGGAAGAAACTTAAGAGACCAAAATGTTCTCTTTTATGTTAGACTTGGCTTATTTTATGGAAGTACGTATTTATGTATGATGGTTTTTCCTTCTCAAATAGGATTTACGACATCTGGTGCTTGCATATTCCAGTTAAGGATAGAACATCGTTCGCAGGTTCTTTTTTTTTTCTCTCTTTAAATTTATTTAACGGCTAATTAATTGGATGAACGGTAACACGTGTTAATGTAGGCATTTTGTTAACATTTATGATACAGGCCTAGTGCAGCTGGTAGAAAGAACAGTTAAATCTGAGAGTAACCGATCTCCAAATAGGCCCATATACATTCTTGGTGAATCACTTGGAGCATGCCTCGCACTAGCTGTTGCAGCTCGTAATCCTGATATCGATCTTGCTCTTATTTTGGTTAATCCAGGTGAAACATAGATCCCTTATCAAAGATTTCTTGTAGGCTTTGCACGTTTTGAACGATTAACGTTTCTAATGGTTTAGACATAGATGAAATTGCAAGCATATAAAAATAGACTATTAAAGGATCTAACGCAAAAGTATGTATTAATAACAGGACTCACTGTTAGGTGAATCTATCCGATCATTAAGATGGTGTTATACAATTCGCAGTACTGCTTCTTCAAACAGTGAAATACTGCTCATTGAGCGGCAGTAAACTACTTAGTGAACTGTAAGAAGAGGGTATATTGTGATACTAGCTTGTTAAAGGAGAACAAAAGATTAGATTTCCTTGTACTAATTTCCTCGGGAATTTAGCTGACAGTCGTGATTCTTTTACCGTCCTTTTGTATTTCATTGCAGCGACATCTTTTGAGAAATCGCAACTAAACTCTCTATCAATCATTTTGGAGTTCATGCCTGACCAAACACAGCTTTTCCTACCTTACATGCTCAGCTTGATGACAGGTTTGCTTTGCTTGCCCTCCGAGTCACATTGCTTTTCTCAAACTTGCTTTCAACAATCATGCTAGCATTGTTGGTCTATAATTAGTAGGACATCGACTTGTTTTCCGTCTGGACAAGGATAGGAATATTTAAATAAATGAACTATTAGCACAATATTATATTCGAGTCTATTCCTCCAAATGTCGTAAATGTTTCATATTTTCGGTTATAACATTTACAAACACTTGTCTGGGAGCCAAACAGAAATCAAAAACTTCAGAAGTTTGAATCTGTTGCCTGGAAAATGTTTCAAGCCTCACAGCACAAGTGTACATCCGCAGGTCCTGTAATAAAACACTTCAAATTCTAGCTCACCTTAAGAAATTATATAAGTTCTCTTTCAAACTTTACTTCCGATTTTCTAGATTTATTCAATCAGAAAGTTGAACAGTCCCCCGTCCCCTATTCTCACATTGGTGAAACTTGACCGCTGGATAAATTATGTCAATCAGGTATAGCTATGTCAAATTTCCAATTGATAACTGTGACCATTATGCTTGTATTTAGGTGATCCTCTGAAGATGACAATGGAAAATGTGATGAAAGGACTACCCGCAGAACATATTCTTGGAGGAATAGCTCAAAATATTGTGGCAGTTCCATCTTATCTCTCTGTAAGATTCTGTTTCAGATGCTAGCTTAGGTAAACATCAATGCTATGTCAATAAATGGGATCACCATAGAACGATGGAATTTTTTTATATTCTTTCCAAGATTTTAACAATGGTTACAAGCGTCCCTTCGCTATAGATGTTGGACGGGTTTAGTATAATCTTGTTAAAAAGTAGCTGCATGCTTTTTCCCTTCTGCGTTATTGTTAACTCTTATATTTTATCAACACTGTGACAACTACTTAATGGTCTACGTCTCAGGTTCTGAATGATATTTTACCCAGAGAAACACTTCTGTGGAAACTGCAGATGATCAAATCAGCTTCAGCGTACGCCAACTCACGCCTTCATGCCATAAGAGCTCAAGCCCTGATACTGACTAGGTACATCTACCTGACAATCTGGTGCACGGTAGTTAGCTCGAAATATTATAGATTTCTACTACATTGTTCTCCCCCCCCGACGTATGGCATTTTCCCCAGTTGACTATCAAATCAGAGACTCAATTTCTGAAACGGGTGAATACTGTTTATTGCCCCCGAACCTAAATAACGCAAACCCCATATCTATCTCTTTTTTGCAATTGCAGTTTCATTCCAATTGTTCAAATTGTTTTCATTAATGAAAAGATCAACCGGTTTATTATTTGATTGATGCCAAGGCCGAGTAACTGTGAATTGCTAGTGTCTATGCTGCTTTAGATCTAATCCTTTAGAAAACCATGGGTTTACCTTTGCTAATTTGTATGTTTCAGTGGAAAGGATCAGTTTCTGCCTAGCCGAGAAGAAGGTGAAAGACTTCGTCGTTTGCTGCTTAAAAGTCAGATCCGGAGCTTTGATGAGAGTGATCATTTTGTACTTTTGGTGGGACTTCATTCCTGTCGCTCTCGTATGCATCAACTCAGTCCAGTTTCAAACTTCATTTTCCTAATGTATTTTATATGTGATGGCCGTACTTGGCAGGGAGATAATGTTGATTTGGTAACTAGAATCAAGGGAGCTAGCTTCTACCGCCGTAGAAAATTCCACGACTACGTTGCAGATTACATCCCACCTTCCCCTTCAGAATTCAAATCCATATATGACGCAAACAGGTATCTGGACGAAGACAAACTTCAGATAACTTGGCTTGCCAGTTGGTGACCTATGTTGGGCAGTGAAGTAATGTTATAATGAATTTTTATACATTCTGTAGACACTCATTTTGAACTAGCATATGTTAGATGGATTTGCCGTTTTGACGAATACTTTAATAGTGAAGAGGCATATAATGGATCATATGTAACTCGAACAATATGATAGTTTTGCATTTTGCTTGAGATAATTTGGTGGGTAGGATTTTCTAAATCTAGTGGGTAGGCAGAATTGCAGCAAAACTGGTAGTCACATTAGCGTATCACCATCCTTCATACTATCATCTCGCCATTGAGTTTTCTATAATGCCTGAGTTGTCTGAATAACAAATCAGTATGAAATTTCAGTTGGACTCTGCTTTTGTCAAGCCCTGTGATGCTCTCAACACTTGAAGATGGGAAGATTGTTAAAGGCCTAGCAGGAATTCCTTTAGAGGGGCCAGTCTTGTTTGTTGGGTATCACATGTTGCTGGGATTCGAACTACCAGCAATGGTGTCCAGAATTTTGATGGAAAAAAATATTCTTTTGAGAGGAATAGCACATCCAGCGATGTTTATCAAGTTGAGGGATGGGAGATTTCCTGAATTGGATAATTTTGACCAGTTCAGACTGATGGGCGCAGTTCCAGTCTCAGGATCTAACTTCTACAAACTTCTGGACAAAAAGTCTCATGTACTTCTGTATCCAGGAGGCGTGCGAGAGGCCTGTCATCGGAAGGTAATCGCTTTGCTAGTCTGCCTCATATGCTTCTTATGTTCTTTATTTGAATGATGGTTGCATGTCTAAAACGTGACATAATTTTTTCAACTTCCCATTTTGCCTTGCAAACGAAATTTTCTAGAAGAGTGGAGGTGGAATTGTTGCATTTTCTCTATCCCAGTACAGGGATATTTATTGGGATGGGCTAATGCCAAGTAAATATATCGCATAAACTTCTGTCAGCTCTTTTAAATATCTTTAGTTATTAGTACTAAGGCCTTTCGTCTAGCTGTTGCTTGAATTATGACCTTGTATAATTATGACGCAATACATTTATGTAGAAAGCAAATACTAATGCTTGATTTATCAAAGTAGTATCTTAATCCAAAACGGCAATTGTTAGTGCGAAGAAGAAAAATAACTTCAACTATTTAGTTAAGGTCTTGTTTCTGAGTAAAGTATACCAACATTGGAGCTTTTTGAATGTAATACATTTGTGATTCAATAGTGGAGAAAATTTTTGGTTGGAGTAGTTAGTGCTTGACCCTCTCTTACTATAGCCAAAAGGCCTTTGATTCGATTTCCACTTAGATGGGATAGGGTTTGCGATAATAGAGCCCTACTATCTATTAAATAGTCCAAATTACATTTCATTGAACTGGAGAAGAAAAAAAGAAAATACGGAAAATTTAAAACAACCCTGACTAGGGAACCTTCAATAATTTAACAAAACTCGTCTTCTTTTTATAATGTATGTTGGTTATAAATGGATGCTTGATGTTTCTGACAGGTTTGTAATTTATACGTCACAAAACATCAAATTTACATTGAAATTTTGACGTGATATATCGATTGCGCGCTTTTAATTGCATCTTTCAGGGTGAAGAATATAAGTTATTTTGGCCCGAACGGTCCGAGTTTGTGAGGATGGCGGCCAGGTTTGGAGCCAAAATAGTGCCATTTGGTGTTGTTGGGGAAGATGACTTCGCTCAAGTAAGTCCCCTGCTCATTTCTATGTTGAGGACTTCATCAGTTTACTGCAATATATCTATATGTTTACTTGAGTTAGGACGACCATATTAGATGAGTATCGATACCGTTACTGTCTCTACGAAACTTTTACCCTTGTGTGTGGTTGTGAGATTGCGGGTCTTTTTAGCACAAGAAATGATGTACGAATATTACAGAATAATTTTGATTATGATCTCCTACTGAGCGATAAGAATTTAATGTGCTTGTTGAGATGTGATCTAAAGTAAAGATGTGATATCAAGTAAACTCGAGCAGAATTAACACAAATTGAATTCCTTAGCATAACTCATTAGTGACATAAGAAAATAGCATAAATCCTATCATGTTATGAATGGAAAAAATAATCTAAAGTGACTCGTTCACGTGCATGTGGAATAAAGCTTCTGTCTTTAGTTCTTGAACACATTGGAGACTCTCAAATTACTGGTAAATTTTTCCCGTTGCTTCTTTATTCTTAGACTTGCATGTCAAATGCAGGATGTCTGTGCGTGGTACTGTTTTGTCTTCATAATTTCACATTTACATTCTTGGACATCGTTTTGGACCTATTTGGTTAACTGCAAATTTAATGTCGCAGGTAGTCGTCGATTATGATGATCAGATGAAAATTCCCTTCCTTAGGGATTATATAAAAGAGATAGCTGAGGAGGCTATAAACGTCAGGTATTCATTTGACTTGAATTTTGCTTTTTTTAATTATTTGTTTCAATGAGAACTTTTGTGGAATACAACTTTTACTACTGCCAGCATAATGTTATGTTTTTCAAAGGTTACACTTTTCAATTACAGAAAAACTAACTTGAATGATTTCTTTATCAAGTTGAACCACTAAAATTATATGTACCATCAAATTAAATCACCTTTCAATAGAAAACAAAAACGGTTATATTTAAATGTGTAGATATATTACCATAGATAATTTAATAAGAACATATGAGACTAAAATACTAATTCAATTTATATGAGATTAACTAAATAAAAAATGTATTAGTTTCAAAATTTTCTTCTGAGTGTAAACGTGAATGTTTAGGAAGTCGTCAAAAGTTGGTTACAAGAAAAAATTGGTGATCCTAAACATCATACTCTTTATCAGCCCCAAAATATAAGATACTATTCTCATATAGTTACTTTGGTAAGAAGTTGGTAGAGATGCTGCAGAGGTTTTAGCAATATGCGAACATTTGTAAACAAGTAAATATGAAAAATATAATTTGGGACAAGAATTACATGGTATAAACTCAGATATTGCCGAATATTCAGCATCATATTATAATACAATGTCATTTTCTTTTTGGAACATAACATACTTCGGCGATGACAGGACTCAATTCAATGGTGAAGTGGGAAACCAAGATATGCACTTACCTGGAATGTTACCAAAGTTTCCGGGAAGGTTTTATTATTATTTTGGGAAACCGTTTCAGACAGAAGGTATGATGATTTGCCACTTGTTATTTGAAATGAAATTAATATAAATGAAGAAATTCACCAATAAAATAAAGGGAAAAAAAAAGAACATTCACTTGTACAGCCTGAATCAACATGTATAAGTGGAGCCTGCATGCTGTATACTTAAAATGATGGACGCTTTTGCATTTAAGACAATCAACTTGTATGGATTTGCAACTTGTTGATGCATTTAGGGACTATGTTTTGCACCTTGTTGGTGCTGGGACCTGAAAGAGAACTTGAAATTAGACAGTGTCAAGACTTAATCTTATGGGCTCTTACACAGTTACAAAATCTCAGAGGGTTTGGTGCATTGTTAACTTACATTACTGGCTGATTTGTTGTGCTGTGCAGGGAGGAAGAAAGAACTAAGAGACAGGGAAAAAGCGCACGAATTGTACATGGAAGTAAAGTCAGAGGTAGAGAAATGTCTTGCTTTCTTGAAGGAGAGAAGAGAACACGACCCTTACAGAAATATAGTCGCTCGATTAACCTACCAAGCTGTGCATGGCGTAACATCCGAAGTTCCAAGTTTTGAACTTTGAATTAATTTCTACCTGCTAGCGGATGGACGGTCCATATTCATCCCCATGGATAGAACTACCGGAATAAAAATTGCGAGGCATCAAGAAATGTTGCAAAAGACAGGGAGGGACAGTACTTCCCAATACAAAAGGAAATGGCGAGTACTAATTATTGATGGTTGATCATCAAAATGTCTCGGCCTGCTGGTACTGAGCTCTACATCCATCCACTTCACGTCCATGGTTAGTCTCGTCGTGATTGGATAGAATCAATCTGCATCTTTGGAAAGGTGCGAATTTGTCAATTATGGAAAAACCAGAATGTTTTATTTGGTGATTCGATTAGATGTCTACTTTTGGACAATAATGCCCACCTTTGCTCTTTGTTTGATGACAAGTATAATCACAGCGATGTGTACAAGGCATTCTCCATCTCTTCAAACTTTTTTCTAACAGTTTGAAGTCGGTTCAGTGACACCAGAGCCAGAGGGCATAGAATTTCCAGATTAACAAGCTAATTTTATACACGCATACACTTCCTCTTCTGCTTTGAACCCAGATGAAAGATTAGGAAAGTTTTTGGAAAATGGGAGAAGGCTTTACTCTATAAAATTAAAAGACGAACTGCTACTTCTCCGTATCTGTAATTTTGTTTTTAAACATATTGAAATAGTGCCTAAGCTTATTAAGAAGTTGATTAGATACACTACTTTCATCTCGACTTTATCTAATAGAGTTTGAGAAATCTGCGACAAAACATTAGCATGGGATCTGTAATAGCAACAGTACTTTACCTATTCTTTACTAAGAATCAAACTCACCGTAGTATTAATCAACTTCACCCACATTTTGTTTACCATCCTTAAAAGAAGATTCTTAATGGAGACGATGACCTTCGCTTAGTGCAAGGAGGAAGTTGGACTGTTAAATCAAGTAAGAACAAAAGATTAATGATGGAGTTATTAGAATAAGCCCAATAGAACAACAAGACCTTTGTAGGCTTATGTCCAATCGCAAATTGAATCACAAAGCAACATCAAAACCGTTCAAGAGTTGAAATTATAGTAACTGTCCTTTAAATTCTGGAACTCACGATTGCAAAATTATCACAATAAATTTTTAACGGTCTATTAATACTGTCGATAACATCAAGAACTAAGATAAAGTTTCATAACCACAATCCATAAACCATGGTCTCAAAATACGCTACAAATTTAGCCTTCATAATGGAAGTAGCAATAATAGAATGCTTTCCACTTTTCTACAAAACTACTCCTCTAGCCAATAGGAATATATAATTGATTGTAGATTTCTGTGAGTCTACACAATTGGCATAACACAATCGGCATAGTCTGAATCCGAGTAATCTATCACTTAGAGATAGGTTGATTTTCTATATGCATATAATCTTTTGTGCCTTGTAAATATCTAAGAACTTTCTTTGCAGCTTTCCAGTGGTCCATTATAAGATTGCTTTAATATCGGCTTAGCATTCCGACAACAAAACTGATATCTAATCGAGTGCATGTTTAAGCATACATTAAACTCCCAGTTACTGATGCATACGGAATAGACTCTATTTCTTTATGTTTCAAATCGTTTCGTGGACACTGAATTTGACTAAATTTGCCTCCTTTCTGAATTGGAACTATTCTTGCATAGCACTTTTCCATTTTAAATCTTTCTAATACTTTCTCAATATAACTTTTTTGAGACAATTCTAATAATCCTTGTGATTTATCACAAAATAATTCAATTCCTATCACATAGGATGCCTCAACCATATATTTCATTTTGAAATTATTAGAGAGAAAATTCTTTACATCATGTAACAAAACCATATTATTAGCAACAAGAAGGATATCATCAACATATAGGATTAATATAATGCACTTGCTCCCACTAAAACGTAATGATATCATTAAACTTAAGATATCATTGTTAGGAAACTTGTTTCAATCTATATATTGACATCTTTAATTTACACACTAATCATTCCTTTCCTATGGTCACGAAACCTTCCGATTGATCCATATAAACTTCTTCTTCTAAGTTACCATTTAGAAAAAGTGATCTTGTTGAGACCCGATCCGGGAACCGGATCCCAACCGGGAAAACGGAACGAAAAACGGAATCCAATGGAAACGAAAATTTCGCAACGAAATTTTCATATTGAAAAACAAAGCATTCGATAACGCGAAACGAAAAAAGAAGCGGAATCGAATAACAAAGTGGAGAAACTCGAAAAGCAGAATTCCGAATCGAATGTAAATCGAAAGCGGAAACAAACACTTAGCAAAGCGGATCCGACATCCGAGAAACAACTAATCAAAGA
>JANTPM010000006.1:30715033-30726281 GCA_025434745.1 Erythroxylum divaricatum
CTTTATCCTAACCTCAGCACATCTTGCACTTAATCTAAGCGCACCTTGGTAACATGATACTCTTAGAAACATTTCATCATTTTCTTCATAATTCACATCTTTATAGTGTTAGTACACTTAATTCTTATGGTAGATCATAACTCTTTTCATATTAATCAAACAACTACTTTGACTCCAATTTCATCTTCTCAAGATCACAAAACTTCTGTTTTTATTCATGTACACTTTAATCTCATCCTTTCTACTTGTCTCTCTATTTTTCTCAAACAATCCATGACAATAAATTCACCTCTTTATCACATTCAGGGATATACACCACAGTACAATATTAGTGTCATATTCAAATTTGCCAATATAAATGCGTTGACTCATTATCTGTCATATTTAATCATGTACTATTTCCCATTTCTAATTTCCCATAACTTTCAATTTGCTCAACTTCTAAAAAGGCATCAATCTTCTTACTAATTCTATTAGCTCGAACTCTGACTAAATGCCCATGCGTGTGATTTATACACATGCGACTCAGATTAGGGATCAGGTATTACTATCTGCTATGACAGGACTAAAATGTATATAACTTGACATGTATTTCAAAAACGCCCATGTAAGATCTCAATTCTAGCACTATGATACCAACTATGTTGGGCCTCGATTTCGAAACCCAACTTTTAAAAGAAACCATATGACGTGAGCATACTCCAATGAAATCTTTTTAACCATCATCGAAAAAAGTGTGAACATACCTCGATCATGGTCTCTCAACTGACTCCTCACTTTATTTCAATCAAAATTTCATAAAACAACTCCAAAAGATCCCAATTTTCATAGGGAGATAGATACATGTGTTAGAAAGGTATTGCTTCAAGAAACACCTCAATCAGAGGTCGGACGAAGAAGTTATGGCCAAACAAAACCAACGTGTTCATGTCTTTACTCATATTGTACATGCCTTGGTGCAATTGCCTTAACTCTCACTAAAGGTGTAAGACTGACTTCGTTTTTAGATGGTTTGAAAGAAAACTTCATAGGTTATATCTAAAATATTGGAAGTTATAAGTGGAAACATGATCGCTAAGTATACTTTGGAATTTTAACCATAACTTTTTCTCTAGTTATCCGAATGAGGTGATTTTTGATTTGGATTAAACTAGAGAAACAGGCCTACAACTTATTTGATAAAATCAAGTTCTAATTTGGCTTCAAAAAATTCAATTTTTGTATGGAAGTTGAGAACAGAACATTGTTTCAGTATAAGAGTAGCTCGGAAATGTTTGGGATATAACTTTCAAATTTTCGAACCAAATTGAATAATTTTGGTGTCATTAGAAAATTAAGACAATGGAGAACATTTTTAGAGAAGAAAGTGTTATCAAATTCCTTCAATTACATGATTAGAAAAAGGTCTTAATTTTTGGAAGGAGTTAAGCATGATTTAAATAATTTTGAGGCTTTGCTAGATTAATTATTTTATTTGGAGTTCATTATTATGTTAATGTTGGTAGGAATTTAAAATATGGTTTAGTTGAATTAAGAAGTAAGAGTATGTATGTATGAGGGCTTTTTAGGAAGATCACTTAAGCATTTAAGTTACAAGGCATATAAGGAAGGGCATAAGGATCTTTGTACACTCATTAATGACAAAATTGAAAATAAAAAGTGATCTTGCTTTTTAAGAAGTGGGAAAAACGTGGATTGGGAGGGAGAAGAAGAGAAGAAATGAAAATTTAGAGAGAAAGCAAGGAGAGGGGTTCGGTTTTAAGAGAAAAGAAGAGGGAAGCTAGGGTTTCTTCATTTTTGGGTCTTCAAGAGGGATTTTTAAGACTCATCATCTCAAGTTGATAATTTCAAACGTACCTAGTTTCACTTTACACCATCCATGCACAATTCATATTTCATTGACATCATAAGATAAATGTTTACAAAACTTTAATGACATTCCAAACCATATTACATCATCAATATCAAAATTTTGAAATACAACAAAAGATTCAAAATCTCATAATTTCTCATCATATGTCTAACATCTTATTCTTACATCAATTTAACTTAAGATACAACTCTTGCTCTGATACCACAACTGTTGGGCACCGTTTTCAGAACCCAACTCTTGCTCTGATATCACAACTATTGGGCACCATTTTCGGAACCTAACTCTTGCTCTGATACCACAACTATGTTAGGCCCTGATTTTGGAACCCGACTCTTAAAAAGAACCATATGACGTGAACGTACTCCAATGAAGTCTCCTTAACCGTCATCGAAAAAAGTATGAACATACCTCGATCATGGTATCCCAACTGGCTCCTTACTTTCTTTCAATCAAACTCTCACAAAACAACTCCAAAAGATCCCAATTTTTATGGGGAGATAGATACATGTGTTAGGAAGCTATTTGTTTAAGAATCTTCTCAATCGGAGGTCGGACGAAGAAGTTATGGCCAAACGAATCCAACGTGTTCATGTCTTTACTCATAATGTACATGCCTTGGCACAATTGCCATAACTCTCACTAAAAGTGTCGGATTGACTTTGTTTTTAGATAGTTTGAAAGAAAACTTCTAGATCTACAACTTTTGTGAAGACTCTGAAATCAAATTCTATCATTTGGAAGTTCAAAATATGGGCCGTGTGAATTCACATGGGCAGGCCGTATAACCTTTGGGTGGGATTGCTGCTTCTACATTGGAAACACAAGGACCGTGTGATTTTACACTGGCAGGCCGTGTAACCTTCGGATGAAACGAAATTTTTACCCTCCAAGACCCCTCCAAAGGGTCTTAAACCCATTTTATCATCCCCTTTTTTCATAATCTTCCCAAATTCAACTCTTTCTAGTGCGACATCACTTCATATACTCTAATTATTCGGGATACAAGTCTTATGCAACGTCACCTACTTAAACGATCATGCCTCTCAACTTTGATATCCAAAAATCGCATACCTTATATCGTTGGAAAGCTATAAAGACAAACTACAACTTTAATGAAGGAAACTTTGGCCAATTCTACCTAGATTAATATAGATTTTCTCCTAAAGTCAGAAAACACATTTTGTCCCTATGAGAAATTTGAAAATTAACCCAACTTCACTTCCTTTATTACAACATCATTCATAACAATTAAACTTCCAATTGGAATTCATCCAACTCTCAACCTCAATTCATTTGACTCCTCATATTAATCTCATCGTTCACCAAACATCCTATCTTTCTTTCCATAATATCTCACTTATATATATATATATATATAAAAAACAATAGTTTATGCTTAAGACTCATCGTCTCAAGTTGATAATTTCAAACATACCTAGTTTCACTTAACATCATCCATGCACAATTCATATTTCATTGATATCATAAGATAAATGTTTACAAAACTGTAATGACATTCCAAGCCATATTACATCATCAATATCAAAATTTCGAAATACAACAAAAGATTCAAAATCTCATAATTTCTCAAAATATGTCTAACATCTTATTCTTACATCAATCTAACTTAAGATACAACATATGCATAATCAAACGATGCCTCAACTTTCTTTCACCTGATCTCTTTCTCATCACCTTGAGATAGGAATGAAAGGGGGTGAGCTGAAAACTCGTGGGTAACATGCTTATAACCGAGAAACAATCAAAAATTGAAATATTATTTTGATTGTAAAAATTCACATTGTAAAATCGATGTAACACATATTTCCCAAATTCATTATCAAGCAATTTATAAACATCATGAATCATGCATTCATCAAACTTGTCATAATCATAAACACATAAACACATCATAAATGGTTCGGGTGGATCCGTAACAGAACGTACTACACATTTCTCATAAGGGTCCTGTGTAGTCATGAACAGAATGTACTATCTCAATCCCACAAAATAGTCTTGCGTAATCGTGAACTTATGGGAGTCCATGAAAGAGCTTCATGCTACTAACGGGCAGGCAGGAGAAGTCTTTAGACAAGTGCACTTGACTGACAGAACAAACCACCACAAACTCACATAACATGTAATTCGTGACTTGAAAACCAATTGCCCAAATGACATATTTTTAAAAACATGTCTTTCATGAGCATGACATATTTCATATGCATTTTCGAAACTCAATTTCACAAACATAAAGTTTTTTCAAAATCATTTCCATATCACAATTCATCATCCAAAATTCATACACTAAAATATGTAGCAATTTCACAAATCATTCCAAAAACAACAATTGTCACAATTATAAAGCAATGAAAATCATTTTATTTTCTTGACTAAAAGGAAAACTTATTGACTCATTATCCAATTATAAACATGAAACCCACCTTAATTTTTCTTGCTTGAAAACCTTACTTAAAAAGCCTTTACTCTTGCTCCCCTTGCCTCTCTTAATTTCCTTCAACATTGACAAAAATCTCCAAATCAATAGGGATTCCAATTGAGAAACCCATAAGACATATCCACTAAAATTGATTTTAGAAAGCTTAAACCCATACATTTCTTAAGCTTTATGAACCAGAATCTTTCTAAAATCTAACAAATCAAACATATTCTTACCTTGATTCTTCACCAAGCAGTGCTTTTCTTGGCTCTAATGGAAACTCTAATCCTCCTCTCCCTTTTTCCTTCTTGAACAACTTTAAAATCTCTCTTGAAAACCCAAAAAATGAAGAAACCCTAGCTTCCCTCTTCCTTTCTCTCAAAACCGAACCCTCTCCTTGCTTTCTCTCCAAATTTTCATTTCTTCTCTTCTTCTCCTTCTCAATCCACGTTTTTCCCACTTCTTAAAAAGCAAGACCACTTTTTTATTTTCAATTTTGACATTAATGAGTGTACAAAGACCCTTATGTCCTTCCTTATATGTCTTGTAACTTAAATGCTTAAGTGATCTTCTCAAAAAGCCCTCATACATACATACTCTTACTTCTTAATTCAACTAAACCATATTTTAAAATCCTACCAACATTAACATAATAATGAACTCCAAATAAAATAATTAATCTAACAAGGCTTCAAAATTATTAAAATCATGCTTAACTCCTTCCAAAAATCAAGACCTTTTTCTAATCATGTAATTGAAGGAATTTGATAGCACTTCCTTCTAGAAAAATGTTCTCCATTGTCTTAATTTTCTAATGACATCAAAATCATTCATTTGGTTCCAAAATTTGAAAGTTATATCCCAAACATTTCCGAGCTACTCTTTTACTGAAACGATGTTTTGTGATCAACTTCCATACAAATATTAAAATTCTTCAAAACCAAATTAAAACTCGATTTCATCAGATAAGTTGTAGCCCTATTTCTCTAATTTCATCTAAATTAAGAATCACCTCATTCGGATAACTAGAGAAAAAGTTATGGCTAAAATTCTAAAGCATACTTAGTGATCATGTTTCAACTTATAACTTCCAATATTTCACATATAACTCATCTTGTACATAACTATCTTTTCTACTTCATTTCAAATTCAAAAATTCTTTTTTTCTTTACACATGAATAATCGCCAAATTTCTCATTTAATATTTCTAATTTTCAAAAAAAGTTCGGTGTCCAATAAATGATGTTTAATTTCATATGTGAACAATAAGTAAAAGTGTAATTAATCTTAAAATAAGTGAAACAATATTGCATTTAGTATTATCCAAATTAGCTCTATTCTTTTATTATTTGTATCTCATTTTCTATTAGAAAGCTATTCGATAAACGTGTGATTGTATTACTATGTGTTGTGTAAAGCTTCCTCAAATCTTCAAGAGAATATAAAGGAAAATAGAGGCGATAGTTATGTCTTGATGGTCCATACATGATTAGAAAAATCGATTGTTTTCAAATAGTTATCGATTGCAAAAACTATGCTTGCTCATTGTGACGATGGAGTCATTCAATCAGGTATGCATTGTTGGAATTTGGGTTCCTTTTATCATTTGATTTAGCTTTTTATGTTATATACTGTTTGTTCCTTAGATGAAACACATGGTATGTGCGATTCATATAATAAGTTGATCTATACTGCATCTGAAAAATCATTCATATCTACTTGTAGTTTAGTTAAAGTCAAGAAGTTATTGAAAGAGGGTGTCAATAAACTAACTCATGGGGGAAGATCTTTCAATGTTTTAATTGATGCCTTCGAACGCGTAAGGAGCTTTCTTGGGAATCCAGACATAAGAAAACTCTTTTACCTTATCTACTGAGACTTATGTTACTTGGAATCCAGAAAATTAATTATTTTTTTCTTTTCAATGAAATAGACATGAAACTTTATTTATTATTTTGTCTGTAAGAATTGTTAAACTTCTAATTAAAATCTTGTACTACTTACCATATATTACTATATTATATTACTTACCATATATCAATATTTATTGTTTTAATTTTCTGTAAGAATCATATATCATTATATTACAAATTTTTTCTTAAAACTATTTGAAAATTTTATGACACTATATAAAATTGTCAAATCATATAATTTAGAAGAGAAAAATTCAAAAGTATAAATATATGTAATATTAATTAATTTTAAATTTATAGTTTCATAAATTATAGACATGGTTTGACATTTTTGGTAGTTAAATTTATTTTTACACCTAGAATCATTGTTAATAATATTAATTTTGACTTTCTCAATATGATGTGTAGCCACTAAATGATCAAGTCAAAGTTAGTGAATTTATAATAATAAATAAGAGAGTGCTTTTGTTATTTAAGCTTTTTACAATGATTAAAAAAATCGTTGCCAAAAGTTTTACTTTTCACAATGATTTGCTAAATGGTCAACCTTTGGCAACAACTCTTAAAAAGTATCACCAAATGCTAACTACAATTTTGTAAAACATTGCAAAATGTTTACACTTTGGCAATGTTTTTAAAAATCTTCTCCAAAAGCTAACTTTTAGCCACAATCTTGAAATCGTTGCTAAAAAACGTAGCCAAAGGTCAACTTTGTTATAGTGATTTCTGGCAAATTACAACCTCAAGAGATTATTCATAGACTTTTAGCCAATTGTTGAACATGAAAAACTTGATATATCATTAGATCAAGCATATGTATGAAAATGAGGCAAAAACTTGGTTTTGGTTTGATAACAAGCTAAATTATAATCCTCTTATCCAAAGAAATGAGATCATCTAGCTGAGAAACAGAATCCTTATAGATTTCAAAGTATCATCACTCATTCAAAATGGTGACTGGTATGGGAACCTGAGAGGTTTTTCTACATTGGCAATCCACTGACCTGAAATACCATGTGGGAATGGAGAAGATTGCATTATATGGTCTCCAAATTTGAATGGAAAGTTCACAAATCACTCGTCATATTCTTAAAAATTTTGGAGAAGTCCCCTGGCATGAACTCTTATGGGAACTGTCTCTTAATCCTAAAGCTTTCATTCTTACATGTCTAGTAATTAAAAACAGAATAAGAACCAAATGTAGGTGGTTTAACACAAATGACTTAACATGTGTATTATGCAAGGAAGTTGAAGAAGACAAAAATCACCTATTCTTTCTTTGCAAACTCTCTTAAAGCAATATGGAAATGAATATTACAATTGCTAGCATTATGAAATCGCTCATATGATTTATTAATTTTACTAAATAAGGGAAGCAGAATGGGAATTTGGTAAAACAGTTTTCATCACTACAACCTACCCCGTCTGAAAGGAGAGGAACAACAAATCATAAAAAAGAGTTGAAGTAGACAAGTACCAACGGGCAGAACAAATACCGAATTAGGTTAGCCATCTTGAATTCTTGATTGTAATGAATGTGCAAGACTCACTCTCCCATGAATGAGGAATAGATGCAATCTATAACCCATTTGCTTTGACATAAAATTGACATGATCATTCATGTAATTGCAATCCGGTTGTAAGTTGATAGCTAAGCAGTAAAAAAAAATTCAATGTAATGTTGTACTAACTTTTGATATGATTAGTGCACTTTCATTCATTTTCCAAAAATATACATCAAGTATGAGCTTTTTTTATATAAACATTAGCCAGATTATACTCATACCCATTATTATTAGTATATAATCCATAAAGTTTTGACGTGTATTAATGCGAGTTAATGAGCGAGCGAAGGATGAAGCTCAAAGTCAGCGAAATGCAAGGGATTCGATTGATCTATCATTAAAGTTTAGTAATCACATAGATTATTAGTCTCCCCTATTTTCGGGAGGGGCTACTAACATTAGGTAGTGAAAAAAATAACCAAAAGAAGAAGAAGAGCAAGCTCCATTTGTTTTTATTTGTATAAAATTGATTTATGGTGGCCAGAGCCAAACCACAAGCGCCTGGTGTTTTGAGACAATCCCTTGGATAGCAAAAATCAAGAAGTACAAGCTACAGAATACCAATGGGAGATTATAATCATTCAAGTACAAACCATAAAGTACTAAAGAGATTAATTAAAAAGTCCTACAACTTTTTACCCCATGATAGTTCAAGAACCAAACAACTTACTGTATTTTTGTCAACAAATGGAAAATGGATCCCTTTCTCCTTTTTCCTGTGCATGGGTCAAACTGTTCATCTACCCAAGCAAGCACATGTCTTGAGAAGTCTCTGACAAATTTTCCAAAGTGATAAAGCAACTGCTCCCACTTGCTAAAATGGTCTTGCTGCTGCTTCCATCAGCTTCTTGACTCTGGTCAGCTTTTCTATCTCCCTGAGAGCCTGAAGACATAGGACGTAGGGAGAGGAAATTCCAAGATCACTCTACCAAACTATTTACATCAAAAGCATCAAGAACAAAATAATCTCTCACTCGGGGAAAGTTTTTCATCTTTTACCTCTAGTACCATGTCTTCTGTGGTTACAAGATCCATCTCTTCATAGCCTAATTTGGAAGCTACGTCTGCAAAACAAGAAGTCACTAGAACAAATATAGAAATAAAATTGTGTGGAACAAGCAGGATACTTTAGGATTTACTTTGCAGTGAAACAGTAGCATCGGCTGTAGCATATCCACCTCTCAGTTCTTCATACAAGGCAACTAGCTGGGTTAAAGCCTGGTTTTCATTAACCAAACTGTTTGTAATCAAGACGGGAAACACTGGAAGAACTGTTCTTGTTTGCTGTTGAAATTATCTCTAAGAATAAATAACATTAAGTAGATTACATTCACAATTTGAGCAGGAAGGTAACCTCAGAATGGCAATCAGATTCATTATCTGGTAGAGTCAATTGAGTTTGGTCTTCTATCCTCTCGCTGGCTACAATTTGTAATGGTACATCAATCCATAATGAGATTCCATGTCTAAGAAGTGCCCTAAATCCCAAGGAATCACAGATTAAAACCAAGAAATACTTATCAACCTTACTCTAAACAAACAACATCAATGGGGATCACACGCAAATTGGTCCAACTGAGGCTGAGGTTCAGGTCATACAAGTTAGTTGAACTCTGAACTGCACCATCTCCAGCACATACCACCAATCGGCCCATGGATGATAACTGTTTCAACACTTCCGTCTGCAGCCAAATGCACTTCAATTAATGTAACTCATTACCCATGGCATTTAAATGTATCGATATGTGTATACCAACAATGTGTTACTCTCAAGCAACTTTGAATAGAAAAACCAACTGTTAAAATATCTCAAACAGAAACAGGCCAATCAAATTAAATAGTCTCAAAGTCAAAACTCCAAAGCTACAAGATAATGTACAACCAAATAACGATGGAAAACACAAAACAAAAAATGACACGTGATTGAACATGTTGCAAAAGATTCACCTCCGAGGCTAGAAATCCCTCCTCATCAGCCTCCCTGAAAGACTTGACAGCAGATTCACCACCAGCTGCTTCTTCTACCAAACTATCACTGTACAGTAAACATGCAATGACTTTAATTTTGACAAGTTAGAAAGTCCACGAAGCAATTGAGGGAGGAAGGAATATCTGCGTACCTGTCAAAATAATAGTAGCGCAAGCCGTCTGCTAGAAGCTTGCCCAAATTGGTTTTTATGGAACTCTTCATTCCTTGGGATTAGCGAATTTGTATTTGACAAAACAACCGGAATGATCAGACCCCAAATGGACAAATAATCAAAAACAAACGAAGGGACTGCCAATGCGTACCAACAAGGAATATGGACGTCCCTTTGAGTACAGGGGATAAATCCGCGGCTCTCTTCTGCAAAAATAAAACCTGAAGCATAACAATCTCTTCGATTCTAAAGACTCACAGGACTCGCGCACATTGCTTGGTGTGTGATCATATTATGCATAGACAAACACCAGAAAGCCCAGAATCGCAAAATAGAGAAGATGAATGTCACACCTTCAATTCAAGAAATTGATCAATTTTGGTTTCTGTCCACACAAAACCGAAATGAATCGTCCATATAAGCAAAAAGAAAATAAAACGAAAATTCCATTAACTTTATCAGAAAACATGGATAATTCAAAAGAGAAGTCACCGGAAGTCGAAGTATCACTTGGAAGCGAGCAAGTAGCAGCGGTGATTACAGGTTTTGGGCAGACAGACAGGGCGCGCAAAAAAATAGGAACGGAGTGAAGAGGAGGAGGAGCAGTGTTGAATTTGGTGGAAATGGCCGACGGAATTGGTGGTGTGAGTGGTCTTGCCGATGCCGTCGTTAACTCCATTAATAAACTTTGCTTATCTGGTTTAGGCAATTTTTTGGCTTGAGCTTGAGCTTGCGAGGGCCTAAGAAGGGACCTGGAATGGAGTGGCGAGGAGGTGCTGCTTCCATTGGATTAGGCTCCTTATTGGGCTATCCAACCATACAGCCCATCCCATCTAAAGTAAAATTCACTGGCGCTTTAATTCAATAGCCACAAGTTTATGTTACAGAAGCTAACGAGGAAGACAAAGATGGTGACAGAGCAGGGACGTCGTCAGCTACTGATAGAGGATGAAACGAAACGCTACGTTAAATAATTGTCCACCTTTGCTACTGTAGGGATTATGCTACGAAATTGAATCTCTCCGAGTATTTAGCCTAATTGTAACGAATTGAAGGATATGTCAAAATTGAATGAGAATTATTCCGATTTTCTCTCTCTTCGTATGATTATGTGGATTTCTCCCCTTTTCTGTGTCCCTCTGTCCCTTCTTCCCTTACCGATTTTGTTACGAATTTCCTGTGTCGTTTTTTCTTTACAACAAATTGGTATCAGAGAAACGTTCCTCTCACCACGATCATGGCTGAAGTTGCTAGGAGTGCAGAGCTGCGGAAGATGGAAGAAAATCTCAAAGGATTAATGGAAAAAATGTTCTCTGAAA